>PVIA01000276.1:0-519671 GCA_004024845.1 Tonatia bakeri | reverse complement strand
TGTGGGCCTTACTTAATGGCTTCTGTTTTGTAAATGATGATTTCCAGACACTCATTTGTTCCCTGTCTAAATAGAAGGTGATTTGAACCTCACTAAATTGCTATCACATTTGTTCTGAAAGAGTTTAAATCAGAATCTTGAGAAAATTGTGTTTTATGCACATTGACATTCAATAAAATTAATTAAACCGAAGGCATATTTTTTGGTTTTAATAATGCCAGCCTGACAGATGAAATAGACATTAATTTGCCAGTAAATTAATGCATTTTTAAAAGTAACGGCCTAATAACATTTTGTTTGTTTGTAACTATTTAAGAGATCAAAAGCCTCTCTCAAACAATGAATTGTCATTTCTCATGGAAAAACTGGAGCCAGTCTGATAGGGGTCTGTAAGGAAAGAAGCAATGGGCTTGGCATAAGGGATCCATACAGGTCCTGCTGTTCCATAAATCTCAGCTCTGTCAACAGAAGTCTAAGAGAATCGATTCACTCAGTTCACCTTTCTGTCAACAGGGTCACAGCGAACCACACTTGGGAATTAGAGCCCGCCCTCCCGAGCACTACATGTGGAGGACTCGACATCCCCCTTGTTCCTTACAACTGTTTTCTTTTTTTAAATTTTTAATTGTATTTATTTACATCCTTTTAGTCCCCTTATACAATGCTCCCCCCAGCAATCACCATACTTGTTGTCCATGTCCACAAATCCTTTTTCCTTTTTTGCTTATTCTCCCTTCCTTCTCACCATGTTCAAGGAAAACAAACTCACAACAGAAAGACACAGACCCAGTGACAAAAAATACAGCCTGAATCTCATGTCATCAGATTAAACTCTTCTCAATCCTGTAACCTTGACTTTCACCCTACTTTAGCCATTCCCTCCCATGGTCATATTCTCGGCCTAGTCATTACCAATAAGTGCAACTCATCATTATTCCAATTTCATGCATCCTGCACTCTGACTACCACCTCCTACATTTTCAACTCATTTCTGCAAACTTTTAAACCCTCTGTTAATGTAAATAAGAAAGGAAACTGAGGCAAGCTCAAACTACCAGAAATTGGGATGATTTGGGAATGGCAGAGGAACTGCATGAGGACACTCCTGCTGTAACAAACTACAGGCAAATTCACTGAGGTGAGTGGTATTTATGGCAAGGAATGCAAAGAGGGGGAAGTCCAGCCAGAGACTAAGCAGTAGATTTATTGGCTTGAGGATGGGGAGAGATTCTTGGTGGGTGTCCAGTGGTTAGGAGATAAGTCTCGGTCTTCTGTAAATAGGCATTTATAAGAAATCAGCCTCTCAGTTTTTAAGTTTCAGGCTTCTGAGAGCACATGTGTGAGATTCTCCATTTCACATTCTCTGGGTTCATTTTAGATGGAGCTCCTTTCACACCCTGCACATACGCCATTTATATGATCACTGTTTCAGTAGTCTTCATTCATTTGATATGTTCTTGTTCTCCTTAACAATCTGAAATTCCATTAATTAAATTTCATTAAAATTAGTCCCTTGCACAGTTGACTTTTTCATAACTCTTTCCCTTTGTGTTACACACTTGGCAAAACCACAACCTGGCTAAATCCAACTTTCTGCCCTCTCTCTACCAGCGTTTGTAGCTTAATCTTGTGGAGAAATACACACCATGGTGAACTTGTTTTATTTCACAGAGATGGCCATGAAATTCAGTGGTCCGTTAATATTCTCAGGAAATTATTTCAGTGTTCCCCCAAACTTTCAATCTCTCACTGTCTTCGATGACTATTTCTTTTTTTCCCCACTTTATTTAAATGATTGTTCAAGTACAGTTTTCTCCCCTTTACTCCCAATCAAGCCCACCCACCCCCCAACTTCCCTCCCATTACCACCCTCCCCTAGTTTTTATCCATGTGTCTTTTAACTTTGTTCCAATGAATATTTCTTATCTTCTCATTTCTCTAGAAACTCCCAGTACCTCATCCCCTATTCTCACTCCCTGCTGATGATCTTATGTAACTGAGAAAATTGAAGCAACCAGATAAACTGCATTGACCCTGTGATTGTCATCTGTACCCACAGGCTCAGCCTCGCCATCAAGGATTTAACTGTAAACCCACTGCTCACTGTCTCCTCTGCTGCCACCACTGAGCCATCATCACCATATGGATTCCAGCCTAACCTTCCCAATCTCCCTGCTTTTACCTTGTCTAGTCTCATCACAAAGTGGTCCTCTTTATAATAAGTCATATCATGGAACTCCCTTGCTCAGATCCTTTCAGTCACTCCCCATTTCCTCCAAGTAAAACCCAACAACCTTATATAACAGCCCACGAGGCACTGTATTCTCCGAACCCCTATTGCCTGTCATTTGCTTGTCTTTTCCCTTTGCTCACTTCTCTCCAGCCACTGTTTTCTTCTTTTTGTTCCTGGCACACTCTGGGAGCACTCTGATATTAGGGTTTTGCATTTGCTTTTTCCTCTGCCCAGACTAATCTTTCTTCCTGTGGCTGACTCACCTTCAATGGTCTGCAAATGTCCTTTTCTGAGAACTTCCTTCACCAATTCAAATTACAACATTCCCATGCCCTTCAGTATTCTTAACACCCTTAACTCGATTTAGCTTTATAGCACTCATTGGAGCCTATTTTATATAGTTCTTTAATTTATTGGTAATGCATATTGCTTATTGATAATTTATACTCACTGAATATAAGTTTATAGGGATGACGTTATTGTTTTTTCATAGGTGGATTTCAAGGGCTAATAATATTGCACTGGTTCAGACTAGATATGCAAATATGTTGGATAAATGATAACTTTCATAAAGATTTGATATTAGCATTTGTGAATGAA
This sequence comes from Tonatia bakeri, assembly GCA_004024845.1. NCBI lineage: Eukaryota > Metazoa > Chordata > Mammalia > Chiroptera > Phyllostomidae > Tonatia > Tonatia bakeri. The sequence goes on along the minus strand of PVIA01000276.1, from coordinate 516,838 downwards.
TTTTAACATCAAATTTACATATATATTTGATGGAATTATTTAGAAGCATTTAAATTGACCATCAGAGATGGAGAATATAAACTGTATGCAAGGTTTCTTGTTGAATATATACACACATTCATAAACCCAGTAATCAAATATTTTTAGTGAAGAATTTATTTCATCCCCACAAACAGGCCACTAAGCCTGAGAGAGTGAAAAACCCTTTAACTTAAGCTCTCTGGATAATACTTTTCTTCAACTAAATGGTTCCATTGTAGAACTGGCCATGAGAATACTTGACCTTGGAGAAACAATTTATGTAATTGTCTAAATATTCTACATTGTGCTTTTGGGTGCAGATACAGGTGAGACTTACCAATATATAATCACATCATAAATCTCATACTAAAGAAGTACAGCTAGGAAAATAATAGCCTTAAATAAAAGTCACCCATATCTTATTTAGTTGGTTGGTATATGAGTAGCATTAAAAATGATAAGTCAGAAAATATGTGATAATAGCATAGAAAAGACTTTGGATAAAGTATCAAATTCCATAAGAAATTAGAATTTCTTGATCTTTTCCTCATAAATAGTTTTGAAAATATGACAAAGAATTAAAAAATCAATCCTAAAAATGCTATTTTGAAATAGAATTTGTCCTACATTTTGATGTTTGTAGAAATGCTGCATGCCTTATTCCCTATAATTATGTGGTTGGGTTAGGTCTTAAAGTTATGTACAGCATTTAAAGTTGATGTATTAATGAAGAACAATGCTCCAGAAAATAAAAGGAATGGTGTGCAATAAGAAAACATATTTTTCTAGAATATTTTTTAGAAACATTTGGAAACTTTAGAAACACTGACCTAGAGTTTTAGAACCATAGATTTTACTATTATGGCGGAGGTTTTAGACAGAGACCAAAGTTCTGGTCACCTTGAAGTAGAATTTTAAAAGGTATTGAATATTTTAACTCCACTACTCCACAAGAAGCGAGAGCCCATGTGATAATCAATCACCGTCCCACTCTCGTGGTTGAGCAGGAGGGGAGGGAAGCACGCAGTGAAAGACTCACCTCTCTCCACAAGTCCTTGCATCCAGGAACAGGGGTAAAGAATAGGGCAGAGAATTGAAAGGGAGAGGCAGGATAAAATAGGATGGGAACAGTACAGAAATGATAAATGTAGATTCTCTGCATGGAAGGGAGTCACTGTTTGCCAGAAAGAACCAGCACATCTCTTCAAGCTACTCCACCCATCCCAGTGTTGCTGAGGTTGCTATCTTCACTTGATGGGAAATGGGTAACTTATGAATGTACACATCCCTTTGTCCAGTATCTGTTGATAAAAGGCTGATCGACCGTTTCAAGGCTCTTCCTTGTTCTCTGGCTGAACCTAGGACTTTTACCAGGATTTGGAAAGGAGAGTCATTAAGAATATACAAACACAAAACGTGACAAAGGCAGGCTGAGTTTCTGTGGGCAAAGAGTAACAAAGCCAAAGCCAAATATTCAAAATGTTTTTCAAGTTTGGAGCATCTGAAAAAATTAAAAATAAATGTAGTTAGTTTTTGCTCTGAATTGACATGTACTTTTGTATTGAGGAAATGTTACTTGTCTTTCTTTTTGTATCTCATAAGATTTTTTGAATTATGAATTAATATTAATCTTTAAGTTATACATTATACCACTAGGATAATAAATTTAATTACATCTTTAGCTTATCCTTGAGATCTCATAATAAAACAAAAATCTAAACACTTGTGAAATCTAATTCATCCTTAGATATGATAACATACATGGGATTTTCTTATACAACTTCAATATTTTGTCTAAAGAAAAAAATTTATTTGAAATTATATATGCAAACTGCTCTTTCTTACTCTTCTGATTGCTTTCACCTTCATTTCCAGGAGATTTTGTAACATTGGTATAATCCTAGGTAAAAATGTAGTTTGTTTCTTTAATGGTTGTATCTAAGGCAATGGGAATAAAAACAATGTCACCAAAAACAATAGTAGCTAACATTTGGGTAAATTGGTAAGCAATTTACATGTATCATTTCCTTTAATATTCTGAACCCACTTCTGAGAGTTAAGTACTAATTTTACTGGTTGTTATAGCTAATAAATTTGAGATTTAGCAAAGCTTTTTAGTCATAAAGTACTTAATAATGAAGTTGGAACTATATCTTGAGTCTTTTTTATACCAAAATTGCATTTTTTAACTTCTATATTATATTGTGAGGGGATTAAAACAGATTGTGAGTTCCTGCAAAGGATGCATGAAGGTTCTCATAGATTAAGAGACCCAAGAAACAGAGACAGAATGAAGCTGTTAGGTAGGAGATTAACATCCGCTTACCTGCCACCATGCTATGTCAGTGGGTAATAAAAATAATTTGGAACTCACATTTGAGAATGAAAGGTAGGGAAATGAATCAGAACCCCAACTCTATGCTTCTTCCTTCGTAGCAGAATAAAGCATGTGAAGATAAATTTCCTTCTTACTCACCTCTGCCACAGAGCAATTTAGCATTCCTTGAACCTCTCTCTCCAGTGGTCGGAACAGTAGGCTTGGAGATGTAATTCACTGTGGCGTTGTTGGAATCTCAAAACACTCACTTTGACAAGCACATAATCAGAGTTTACAGGAAGAACTTCTCTGTGTAAACATGCTACTGCAATTTAGTAATTATCAATATTTTTATCCATGTGTCATAAGAAATCTAAAAACTTGCTCAAGCTATGATATTATTTTTGAGCTAGTGATATGAACCAGAAGAAAAATCAGTGTCTTCCTCATCAACATCTTCTGTGTCATGATAGATTCTTCATAATTGTGTATCATGTGCCTTTAACCTCTAAGTACTATTGTGTGAAAAGGATCTGCTAAAGCTACAGCTTTCAGGTGAAAGAGGAAAAATAAGCAGGAGCCGAAACAGAAAGTTTGTTTGGGCTGGAATGGAAAGTACGCCATGTTAGAGAGAAAGAGGAAGGCTCAAACTCCGTCCTTGTGTCAGTTAGCCCTAACTCAGGTTAGATTTCTTCATCACATGTCTTACGAAATATTTGTACATTTTCAGTCCTGCTTAAAATACATGGACTGAACATATATAATAGGCATGTGAAAGAAATTCCACTGGGAGTTTCCTTAGCAGCCTGTGCCTGAGAATGCAAAACTCAAGGGTTTATCCCTTCATCTGTTGTACTATTTGCTGAGAGCGTATTGTGCACCTGCCATGGAGCTAAGAGAGGGGCATTTATAGGTGCAGCACAAACACACATCCCTCTGAAGAGTTTACAATCCAGTGGCTGAGAGTACATTACATAAAAAAGCACACAAAAACACTGTGTAACTGTGAACTGCAATAAGTGCTGGAGAACAAAAACAAGGGGTGACCCAAGAGACTAACAATGGAGCGGAAGGAGTCAGGAAGATATAGTGAGTTTTGAGGAAGAAAGTCATTGAAGAAGAGACTGTATGGAGACAACTGGAAACTGTGTGGTTTTATGAACCAACGTCACCTTAATAAATTTTTTAAAAAACTAACTAAATAAAAACATTAAAAATTTAAGTTCAAGGAGAGGGAGCTATAACACTCCAGGAAGGGGAGACAATAAACAGGTATAAAAAGTACTGAGGAGCCCTGGCTAGCATAGCTCAGTGGATTGAGTGCGGGCTGTGAACCGAAGCATCACAGGTTCGATTCCCAGCCAGGGCACATGCCTGGGTTGTAGGCCAGGTCCCCAGTGGGGGCCACATGAGAAGCAATCACACATTGATGTTACTCTCTCTCTTTCTCCCTCCCTTCCCCTCTCTAAAAATAAATAAATAAAATAAAATAAAGTACTGAGGAGAGAAAGTGCTGGAAGAAGGCCAGAATTTATCTTTTGGAATGAGCATTTTTTATTTCTTCAGGTAAATGCCCAGAAGTGAAATTTCTGGGTTGTACAGTAGTTCTGCTCTTAATTGCTTGAGGAACCCCCGTACTGTTTTCCAGAGTGGCTGCACCAGTTTACAATCCCACCAACAGTGCACATCTTACCTCCACTCTTGCTAATCTTGCTCTTTGTTGATTTACTTATGATAGCCATTCTGACAGGTGTGAAGTGATACCTCACTGTGGGTGTGATTTTTATTTCCTTGATGAGTAGTGATGTTGACCATCTTTTCATGTGTCTGTTGGCCGTCTGTATATATGTCTTCTTTGGAGAAATATTTATTCTGGTCCTCTGCTCATTTATTTATTTTTATTTCCCCAACATTTTATTATGAGAATCTCAAATATATAGAAAAGTTCAAAGAACTGAATATCGTACAATGTTGTATAATTGTACATCATCTGCCCAGTTTTTATTGGATTCTTTTTTTTTCTATGTTGAGTTGTATGAGTTCTTTATATTGAGTATATCAACCTTATCAGAAGTATCATTTGCAAACATCTTTTCCCTTTCAGTTGTTTGTCTTTTTATTTGTCAGTGATTTTCCCTGACATACAAAAGCTGTTTAGTTTGAGGTAGATATATGCATTATGTTCATGGAAGCAGATAAAGGCAAATACCATGTGATTTCACTCATAGTTGAAATCTAAAAAAAAGACAAAACTAATTAGCAAACAAAACAAAACAGAAATAAACTCATAGATACGAAGAATGAGCTGATGGTTGCTAGATGGGAGGGGGCTGGGGGAATGTGTGAAAAAGGTGAAGGGATTAAGAAGTTCGCACTGCAAGTTATGAAATAAGTGACAGGGATGTCAAGTGCACATTGGTGATATCATCAATAATATTGTAACAACTTTGCATGATGATGCATGGTTATGAGACTTATCATGGTGATCACTTTATAATATATTGAATACATAAATGCAATAGCTATGTTGTATACCTGAAAGTAACATAATATTGTATGTGGACTATAATTTAAAAAAATAAAATAAGGCCAGTAATGTTAAGGTTCAAAGACCATGGGCACTAGAGAAGGAATAAAGGTGGAGAGGAAGCTGAGATACATCATGCAGGGTCTCGGAGACCATGGTAAGAATTTTGAACAAATTGAAAGCAGGAGAGTAAAGAAGCTCAATTTATATTTTAAAATATCTCTCAATCTGCTACATATGAAAAGGGTACTGAAGGGAAGCACAGTTGGAAGGAAAATGTTTGGACTGCTTTTGTGGAGGTCTAGCTAAGCAAAGGGAATAATTAGAGGAAGAATGGGGGAAACGAAAACCAATTTGAGATACACTGGTTAATGTGTTACATGTGGGAGGCAAGAAAAGAGATAGTGTGAAAAGGATCAGGAAAAATGTAGGCAACCAGAACCACACTATACTGTTCTGTATCTTCATAGTATTTGGGTACATGGGCATATGCATTGTCTAGTTTTGCATTTTTATATCAAAAGAAAAAACTATGAACTGACAAAACAAACAAAACAGAACTAGTTAACCATGTATACTGAAGCATTTAGGGGCAAGTATACTGATGTTTGCCATTTAGTTTGAAATACTTATCAAACCATATGGATTGATGGAAAACTAGAGGACTGACAAGATGAATAGATACATGATAAAATAAACACAGCAAATAGCAATTATCTTGCTGAAATTTGGACAGCTGATGATGATGGTGCTTGCAAATATGTATTAAAAGCATTAAAATGTAGATTTCTTTGACCTACTTATTCTACTTCAAGAAAAGTCTTATGAAATAATCAGAAATACATACAAATGTTTATTTTATAATGCTTAAAGGTAGTGAAAAATAAACATAAAGATCTATAAGTAAGAACATGGATTAAATATATTACAGTATACCCATATGAATAAATTCTATTATTTTCAATATCATTCTGTGGGAGAAAATTTAAGCAACTATGAAAAAAACTCAAGGTGTATTGCTAAGTGGAAAAATAACTTCATAATATATGACCTATCTTTTGTAAATATATTGTATAAACAATATCTGAAATGCCATTAGTTTACCAACATGTTAAGAATTATTAACAATTACAAATTATTAAGGACTCTATTACTTACATTTTCTACAATATTAAATATTTGTCCACTTTCGTAGGAAAAATGAAAATGTAATCTTAAAAGTGATTTACCATGAGTTACTTAATATCTTAGACACCAAGATGAGCAACATTGATCTGTTATAGAAGCAGTCACACTAGAATGGAGAGGTAGATTATGGCTTAGAGCTTTGAAAGTGTATTTAGAATACGACATGGGAACTTACTAGTTCTGTGGCTACATCCCACCCCTCGTTCTGTGTAGTGCGGAGAAGCAAAGTCTCTGTGAGGTTTGAGAAGTAGCCAAGGGAGCTGGTGCCAGAGAAAGAAGCCAAGAAGGTTGTTGGCTGACATTTCAAATCTCAAAGCAAGGACAGGAAAATCACTATTTTGCATAGGACAAGTCCTAATGTGCCTAGAGAGAATTGCTTTGTTTTGTTTTGTTTTTTGCTATGTTGTTGAGTTTTGGTTTGTTTTGTTTGTTTTAGTTTTCATTTTGGTTTCTTTGGTTAAGGTAATGGAAGTTCTATGATCCACTGACTTTCTGATACCACTAATTAACCTTTGAATAAAAAATGGTGGATTTTTTTTCCCCCTGTGTCTAACATTTGCCCTCTGAGTCTCCGGCTTTCTAAAACCTTTATCAGGAACCTCAAGTGGTGAGAAACACAATTTAGATAAGTTCTGTTACATCACTTTCTGGATAGCTAAACCAAAAGAAACAAAACAACCCCCCCCCAAAAAAAATCAAACTCACTAAAAAACACTAAGTTATCCATTGTCACCAAGTTCAATAATGCTTAGGTTTACATTTAGTTCTGTGGTATTTGATATTTAAAAAATTTCAATTGGTATCAAAATGAGTTAAGTTTTCTAATGCATTCAATAACAGGATAAAAATCAGGAATTAAACTTCTGGCCAAGATGGAGGCATAGGTAGATACACTGTATCTCCTCACACAACCAAAAGAAGACCAACAAGAAATTTAAAAACAAAAAAACAACCAAAACTAACAGAAAATCAAACTGTATGGAAGTCCAACAACCAAGGAGTTAAAGTAACATTCATCCAGACCAGTAGGAGGGGTGGAGATGGGAAATAGGGAAGAGAGGAGTTGAGGCAAGGAGAGGCTGGGGTACAGGGGTGAGCAAGGTAGTGCTGGCAGGGTGGTGGCTCCACATTTGCATGCAGATAAACCAGGAGGAACAACTGGGGAGCCAGGCACAATGCACAACCCAGAGTTCCAGTACAGGGAAATAAAGCCTCAAAACCTCTAACTGAAAAAACCTGTGGGGGTTGAGGTGGCAGGAGAAGTTCCCAGCCTCATTAGAGGGTTCATTGGAGAGACCCACAGGGTCCTAGAATGTACACAAATCCACCCACCCAGGAATCAGTACCAGATGATTCCTAATTTGCTCTGTGGGTAGCAGTAAAAGTGACTGAAGGCCAGCAGAGAGCTGAACAAGCAACATTGTTCCTTCTCAGACCCTTCCTCTATATCCAGGACTACAATGCAGCAATGAGGGTTGCCCCCCACCTGACGAATACCTAAGGCTCCCCACCTTACTATGTAACAGGTGCACCAAGACCAAAAATATGAATAAAGTCTCCATGAGGCTTTAGAAAAAAAAAATGGCCCAAGTAAAAGAACAGATCAAAGCTCCAGAAAAAAATATAACTAAGCAATGAAGACATAGCCAACCTATCAGATGCAGAGTTCAAAACAGTGGTAATCAGGATGCTCACAGAATTGGTTGAGTATGGTTGCAAAATAGAGGAAAAAGTGAAGGGTATGAAATAAAGGAAAATATACAAGAAACCAACAATGATGGGAAGAAAATCAACAGTTTGGAGCAGAAGGAAGAAATAAACATTCAACCAGAACAGAATGAAGAAACAAGAATTTTTAAAAATGAGGAGAGGCTTAGGAACCTCCAGAACAACTTTAAACATTCTAACATCTGAATCATAGGGGTACCAGAACAGAAGAGGAAGAGCAAGAAATGGAAAAATTATTTGAACAAATAGTGAAAGAGAACTTTCCCAATCTGGCAAAGGAAATAGTCTTCCAGAAAATCCAGGAAGCTCAGAGAGTCCCAAAGAAGTTGGACCCAAGGAAGCACACAGCAAGGCACATCATAATTACACTACCCAAGATTAAAGATAGGGAGAGAATCTTCAAAACAGCAAGAAAAAAGGAGACAGTTACCTACAATGAAGTTCCCATAAGGCTATCAGCTGATTTCTCAAAAGAAAGCTTGCAGGCAAGAAGGGCCTGGAAAGAAGTACTCAAAGTCATGAAAGGCAAGGAGCTATATCCAAGATTGCTCTACCCAGCAAAGCTTTCATTTAGAATGGAAGGGCAGATAAAGTGCTTCCCAGATAAGGTCATGTTAAAGGAGTTCATCATCACTAAGCCCTTATTATATGAAATGTTAAAGGAACTTATCTAAGAAAAAGAAGAAGATCAAAAATACAAACAGCAAAATGACAGCAAACTCACAACTATCAACAACTAAAACTAAAAAAAAACATAACCAAAAACAGAAACGAACTAAACAAATAATCAGAACAGGAAGAGACTCACAGAAATAGAGATCAAATGAAGGGTTATCATTGGGGAGGGGAAGGGAGGAGAGAGGGGGAAAAGGTACAGGGGATAAGTAGCATAAATGGTAGGTAGAAAATAGTCAGGGGGAGGTTAAGAATATTATAGGAAATGTAGAGGCCAATGTAGAACAGTAAAAAATATTTTAAAACTTTAATAAGAATGGTTAAAAAAAATAGGGCCATTTACCTAGAAAAAAATAATTGAAGACTTGCTGACTCCAAATATTTGTCTAAAATATGGCAGATTCCAAATATTGAAAGTGTCTCATAAGAGAAAGAAATATTTGCCTCATATGGCTCGGAATTTAAAACTGGTATAAATGGGTCTGTGGAAATGGAATATTTCTTAACATAGAAATTTTACATGATCTAGAACATTGCAAAGCACTTTTAGAGTTAACACGTCCATGTCATTAGAGGTATACAGGCACAGGATGGAGGACTGACTGCCGAGGGCTCAAACGTTAGACAGAAGAGATAAGGCTCATAATAGGTGATCACTGTTCACCGATGAAGGTTTGTCAGTGAGCAAGAGGCAAGCAAAGGTGTGAAGGTGGAGCCATGTACGTATTCCATCAAAGTGATGTCAAGGACATAACATGAAAACTTCTAAGTCACAGTCAGTATTAGTGCCAGAATCAGGGAACTACTGTGTGTAGCATGCTGCTCAAAAAGGAAAGAATCATGTGGACTCTTATGAGACCATTAAGAAATGTGGGGACCCGGCTTCCCAAATGGAGCCTTTAATCCCAAAGACTATACTGGCTATCATCTGATGCTTCCAGAAAAACATTCTGTTACTCTTTTTCAATGTTAGACAGAATAGATAACACACCTTCTTCTGCATCTAGGTCTTCCAGTTCCAAGGAGAGGAACCAGAGGTACTCCATGGTTTAAGGAAGTACAGTTTTTCTGGAATTCTTTACATGCTGCAGATGCAGGGATTCTGGACAGAGAAACAGGGATCCCTGAGTCTGAAGGAAAGTTTCTGGATGTATGGGCTGCCAAAATTTTCCCAGCCTGCCCTCAGCCAGGTCCACATAGGGGTTTTGGTGTTAGGTGGTCTCTAGACCTCATGTGAGTCTGAGGAGGAGACAGAGTCATCGTTTGCCCTTCTTATAGAATTTCCTTGGAAGAGCATTATCCCTTTACCTCCTCTGTATCAGAAAATTAATCAAGAACATACTTTCTGTACCAAATATTCCTGGGAAATATAACCTATGCCAAAGTCAAGAACTCCATGCCTTTGTGGGAATGAATTGACTTGTCTTTTACCTGAGAGTACATATTGGTCCCTATGAAGAAAAGGAAGGCACTAAGAGGGAAGGTTATGTAGAAGGGGAGTGTGTGGAGGATGGTTTCCTGGTCAGGACTGGTGAGAAAGTCATCTGCTGTGAGAGGGCTGGTGTGTTCCCTCTGCCTGGGACCACTGTGGGTAGATTGTGACCTTATTTTATGAAAGTTGTCCCGAGTCTACACAGATTATGAACCCTTTGATCTGTTCCAACTACAAGGGCACATGGTGCCCTATTTCAGCCGCCAAGTTTGTGTTCTTCTGGGAACCACACTTAATAGCTTGGCAGCATCCATGCTAAACCAAGCAGAGAGAGATTTCCCAGTTTTATGAAACACCCACAGAAGTCAACATTCTGTTTTATAGCATCCGTTCACCAAGAAACAGAGTAATAAAAACAACATTGGAAGGACTTGAAAGTACTCAAGATATTTTACTCTGGCATCTAGTACAATTTCAAAAAAACATTTTGTGGTCTAGTTAATAAAATGAACAGGAAAATAAGTATGTATTGAACATCTATCATGTTCTCTGAGATTTAAAGAAAATATAGTGTACATATAAAAAATTGACCCTCCTCTAAAAAACTAGTAATTTGTTGAATAAGAAAAAACAAACATACCAAGAAATTTAATTATACCCAAAGCAATGCAGAGTAAGGAAACTATGCTTCTTATTTTTCTTTAATACCTGACAGTTATTTTCTAAAATACATTTTAAATCTGTTCTTTTTTTTTCTTATTGAAGGTCACCAATCATCTTCTGCCTGAAACTCTTCCTTTTAACTGGCTCCTACATTTGCACCTATGCCTTCTTCTGAGCAAATCTGCATGTAGTAAACTAATCATTTGAAGCAAATCCAGTTATGCCATCTGCATAAAACCCTTCAAGGGATTTTCATGACCCCTAAAACCAGCCACAATCCTCACCAAGCTACAAGGCCCAGCACGAGGCAGCCTTAGCCATTCCTCCAACCTCTTCTTGGCCATGGATGTGGTCCGTGTTATAGCCTTCTTCCTGAAATCCACTTCTCCACGCCCCTCTGGAGCCTGGCCCTTCCCATTGTTTGGACCTGAGTCACATTCAGAGGGCACTTCCTTGAGCACTGGACTCTAAGTCCCCTTCTATTCCTCTCTGCCTCAGCTCCCTATTTCATTCTTAGGACATATTTTGCTTTCAATTTTTGCCTATTTTTTAAAATCAACTTGCACGCTTTGTGTGTATCCCATCCCTGACCCCACTTCAGTCCATGTTATTCTTGCCCACGCGGCTCTCGGCCTGAGCACCTGCTTTGGTGTGAGCGCTCACTGCATTTTGGAGGTGTTGCTGAATAAATGAAGGCTCCGTGTTTAAATATGGACTGACGTTTGTCACCTGCATAACACTGCCTATAAATATGCACCAGGCAACAAAGTCTAGATGGGTCGTGAGTTTCATCATCAATGAAAGAGACATTAAACAAGTTGAGTTTTGTTGTTGAATATTCTACCTGCTCTGTTCGCGAAGCAGCGGTTTGGAAACACTGACAAATGCCATTCTGCTACGAACAAAGTTGAAGAAAGTGAAAGGCTTACACAGGCTGACAGATTCAGGGACGGTTAAGGTAGGAGAAAGCACTTGAGGTCAATTCTTGCAGGAAAGGTGGAGTTTGGGTTGGAACGGAAGGGTTAAGAAGAAATAATAAGCAACCATGCAAAACCATAGATTGAAGAAAACTGGGATTATGTTACTTGATGGGCACTTAGGAATCCTAAATTCCTGCTTTAAAAAAGCCATAAAATTCAATGGAATTAGAGTTCTGGGTGCTCTGGTCACCCACTTAATCACCCTGGTTTGTTTTAAAGCAGTTCTTTGTTTTCCTCAGTGTTTCATAGAGTCTGCCTTCCTTTGACAAAACCATGAAAAAGGAAGGAAGCAGAATATTTAACTCTGCAACCTGTCTTTAGATTTAGGTTTTATTATAGATCATGTAACGCTTTGCCCTTATTCATTTTATTATAGAGTTGGTGACATTTCAGAACACACTTCTATCTGACATTAACTGCCTCCCACGGAGGCCCCATTCACCACCAAGGGCTCTCTTGTAATGAAACCAAGTGGGAGGAAAGACTTGTCTGGCTTTGTTATTTGGTTAACCCCCTTGGGGAAAGAACGTTCTCCACTCCCACACTGTGTGACTTGAGAAGAGACTACCCTGAGGGCAGGCGTATCAGAGCTGGTCTCCAGTGTATCTGACTTTCCTATGGGCCACCTCAGATTCTATTTGTCCCACCTCTCCTTCCAGCCACTGCTACAAAAAGCAGTTCACTGAACCTTTGCTTACTTTCACCCAGGTAAGCACCTTGCTCTGACTCATCCCAGAGCTCTGCTTCTGCAGTGGGGCTTGTCTTATGCTGCAGGGATTTTCGGGCACTGATGCAGGTGTACAAGGAAGGTTGGAGACTTAATGCCCATGAACCCATCCTTGACCAGTGGGGCCAGGTACTAACAGATAAATACTGTTTCCGTTGTCCCCTGAGTGAACAGCCCTGAAGCATATTTCATATGTTTCCTTTTAAAGTCACACTGGATCAAGTGCCAGTTACCTACAGTGAGTGATGAGGTAATTTCTTGGATTGGTTTTTCCTTCTCTCTTCCACTTTTCATCTTGTCTCCTTCCCTAGTGAACTAACTGCAAACAAGCCTATATCCCAGGCTCCCCTTTGGGGAATCCAAAGCTAAAGCATCCCTTAAAACATAGCAGACATTATTCAAATGGCAGGATGTTAAGAGTTCTCAAAAATGCCTCTAATCCAAATAGCTGATGCAAGACAATTCACAGTTTAACACATCACCATTGTAAACCCTAGGCTTTGTTACAGAAATAAATAATTTATGGGGTGGCTATTGGGGTGAGGAACTGGAACCAGGTTGGCCAGACAAGTGCAAAGTACTCAGCAGAGAAAACAGACAAGTTCAAGTTCTTAAATGATCAACGACCTCGTAAGGACTGTGGGCTGAATTGCTAAAACAAACACTGAGAAATGCAATGATCTGATGCTGAACACAATCTTTATATGTGATTCAATCTTGCCGGGCATTTGCAAAGGTGTGGAACTCTAAGGGTTGGCACTCTGCTGCTTTTTGATGTGGCATTTATTTATTTATTTATTTATTTATTTTTTACAATTCACATACTTTAATAATTTTCAAGTGGCTAAAACTAATCTCTCCAGGGCAATCAACAGCAAGCCTGCCTTTTCAATACAAGCAATGGGCTGTAAATTATTGAGCCATTGTAGTAAAACATTATCTGTTTTATTCATAGAGAAGGGTAAACCTAGGCTGATGCACTAGAGTACTTTTAACTCTTTGCTGGGCCCTGCTTAGCCTTCACAGAATTGCACAGCTAAAAAGAGCTCCAAGGAACTTGTCAATAAGGGAACAGGACTCTGGTTGGGGTGGGGGAAGGCGGGGAGGGTCTGTGACGATCCTAACTAAGAGCAGGAAGCAAGGTCTCTGCCTTCCAGATCAGTCTGTTACAGTGCTCTGACTTGTGTAACCTTCTCAAAGGGGAAAATGAGCAAGGTCGAGGTGACAGGGGCAGGTCCAGGCCATAATACCCTACCTTTCTTGGAGAATTTGTTGTTTTTCTTATTTCATAAAAATCCTTGCTTTTTGTTTCCTTTGCATGCCTGTTCTTTCCTTTACTTGCTACTCCTGTTTGCTAAAAATAAAAGGTTTTTTTATATGCATATGTACATAATCACCCAAAGTACTTGTGCCATCCACTCTGTTCTCTTTAAACACTCCCAAGCTCTCAGGTTCCAAACACCTGAACAAGTTTGCACTTAGTACATGATCTGATCCCAGCCGCCCTGCAAGCCTTGGGCTCTGTTACCATTTAATATTAAGGAGAACCCTCCGCTGGGCTCCTATGGACTTGAGATCATAAAAGGCTTGCTTCTGCCTCCTTCAGGTTAAGCTAATTGCTTTTTAAAAAATATTGTTTAAATCTCTTTATTTTTGTTATTACTTTTTAAAAATATCTTGATCTGCAGAGCCCTGTGAGTGCCTCTCACAGTTCACTTTTCCCTAAGTAAAGCTGATATTTTACAACATTTTTGTTAAATGGGTATAAGCAAATTCAATACATTCCCGTTCTATTGGAAACTGCTAGAAGCCAGTGCTACCATTCATATTACGTAGCTAGTTAACCTAAGGGGCTCCAAGAGTTTAAAGCTCACATAAATATTAACTTTTAACTTTAATCCCTGACATCTAGGATTTCCCTGTGTTAGTTAACTCACGGAGCCCACTAACTGGACTCCCCTGAGGCAGATCCTCAGGAGCCCTGTTCGATTTCCAAATCCATCCGGAGCTCCTGAGTCATTTCTCGCCCTCTCACTTTGCTTGGCTCACTGACTCTGGTTTTGCCATTTCTGTTGTTTTGTTTCCGTCTCACAAACATGTGTGCAAAGTGGATTAGAATATTGATTTGAATATTTACGACCGACAGCTTTCATTTGATCTCTAAGTCCATTTTGACTAAGACAAGAAAAATGCCAACTTTCAGTCAGAAAATATTTTACAGAAGTTCTTTCCAAATCAAAGTGTTAGGAGAGCCCGGAATGGGTTGAGCAGCAGGTTGCTTTTCATTGTAAACAGAGAACTTCTGATCTCTGAATGCCTTGATTCCAAAGAGTTTACTCCAACAAATGAATATTCAAGTGCTCAACAGAAGCTTGCTGACAAATGTGGGAAATATGCTAAGAGGAAAACAAAGACTGTGTAAAACATGTTATTTTCTTATTAGTTCCTGATGAATTATGGAGTCAAAAAGCACTCCCAAATCCTGTCTCCCTGCCTGTCTTGATGTGATTAGCTGCATATTGGTTTCCCCAGCCTCCTTTGCTTTCCTAATAAAAGAGACAATTGGCATGGCCACTCTGACCCTCAGCCCATCAACAATGAAAAAAGGTCTAACTCTAGACTTTTTGTAATTAAAAAAAAATTGAGCTCCATTGGCCTAAGCCGGCATCATTGGGTTTCACTTACAGTGTGCATTCAAATACATCTGAACTGCTGCGTCTGCATTTTAAAGATACACGCTGCCAAGACCAAGGTTATGCCCTGAGGATTGTTGGCCTGCACAACCTTACGTGCCAGTGGAAGCTTCCGGCAACCATAACTGCTTAATAACAGGACAGAAGTGATCTTTTCTCCAAGCATTCTGCAATGAGTGGAAGTTACTTGATCTGAATGACGTTAATTAGTTTTGTACTAATTATGATGAAGAAGCAGTACAGAGATTTTATTCCTTTATAATTAAGCCTTTTGTTTGTTTGTTTTTGCTCCAATGCAATTCTTCTAAGCTTGAGGGGTAGTTCTTCTTTGAATGTTGGAGAATGCTAAAAAAAATTATCCATAATTATGTTGGCAGTTGGAAAACAATATGGAGTTATAAATTTAAATCAGGACACTCTAATTCAGAAGGCTGGCAACCTCAGCTATTTTTGTATGTCATACCAATCTCATCCCAGTTGCTCTCCTTTCCCCCTGATCGGGACACAAGTGACATGAGAGCTAGCTTGTAGTTCTTTGGGAAAATGGAAAACTTTCATACAGAGGCAGATAGTTACCATTGTTTACCATTAGTCAGTAGAAAGGGGAGGTGTGACAGAAAGTAGAAATCTCATTAGTATTACCCTGATGAGCACAAAATTCTTCTAGAACTACCAATTAAAGTGAGATGTTTGACTCTAGAACTTTTCTTTTCATCTAACCAGATGAGGGATTGCTCACAGATCTAGGGAATGGGTCATAGTGTGGCAGACAAGCATTGAAGCACATCATCCAAAGGTCAGGCGGGCAGAGTGGATTGCTTTGCTACTTGTCCTTCCATTTAATTAACACTAATGTAGAGACCAAAGAAATCGAGAAGGTGCATCTGCACAGGGCCCTTCCATACCAGGGGTCTGCTCCAGGGGTCAGCTCCAGGGGTCAGGGGATGCTTGGCACAGGACTCCCTACAGTCAATACCACATAGACGTCTTTCCTTCCAAAAACATTCTGAATCAAACCATGAACCCATAGAAATGATTTAGGTAGAATCTATATTTAAAAAATGTTTCTGGCTCTAGGCTTAATGAGCTTTTGAAGGTAAATAAAGGAAAAGGAGTCTTAAGAATACTGTAAGAGACAGAAAGCTCCAGGTGAAGTTTTTTCTATTTCCATAGGGGAAGAATTACAAATAAATTTGTAATTCTTAAGAGGAAAATACAGAAATGAAGGACAAAGACCATCTAAACCTAAATGTAACTGGTATCCTTTAATGCCATTCGGAGATACAAAAGTTTAAACTTTCCCTGAAATGGATCTACATCTCATAGGGCACACATAGTTACAGGAAAAAAGACACATGTATGTTGATGCTAGGCCACAGCTTCATTTATTTAAGTAATAGGCGGAAAATTGAGTAGCCTCTAAGGAGGGAATATCAGGGTAGCTTTAGACATCTTTCCTGTCATTTTAAGAACAGTAGAGCAATGTCTGCATTTATAAAGGTCTAAGAAATAGAAATATAACAAGAAATTTATACCTAGCCACATTATTTTTCACTAAACCACATATTTTCTCGATTGTGAAACTATTAAGGTAATAAAGCACCCAAGGTCCTTCTTTTCAAAAGTTGCTTGATGGGTAAATCTAGACAATAAAGATAAATTAAAAAATAAATTAATTAAAAATAAATAATCTTTGCTAAAATACCAGTGTTGAAGATTTGAATACAGAATTTGGAATAAGTAACCATGGGACATATAGTCATATAATAATGTAAATGTCATAAATCTTAGCAACTTAACAGCATGATTAACAAAACTGAGAATACTAAAGAGATGGAAAAAATGTAGAGTGTACTAAGTTACTTTCAAAGTAGGAATATAATTGGTAGCAATTAATTCTAAAACTAAAAGACAAATGTGTTAATAAAATTTCAATTTTTTCTTTTTTTAGGAAATTTAAAAATTAAACTTATTGGGGTGACATTGGTTAATAAGATCATACAGGTTTCAAGTGTGCATTTCTATGATACATCATCTGTGTATCACATCATGAGCCCACCACCCAAAGTCAGACCATCCTCCGTCACCACGTGTTAGGCCCTAGTTGCCCCCACCTCCCCACTGCTTCCCTCTGGTAACCACCACACTGTTGTCTGTGCCTTAAGTTTCAGTTCCATATTCCACATATGCGTGAAACCATACAGTTTTTAGCTTTTAGGAGGGAGGGGAATTTTAATAGCTACCATTACCTGAGATTCAAAAAAATGAATCTGAGCTTTGCCACTTTCCTCACTTTCAGTTCAGTTTTTCCCTATGTTAAATATAATAAAAATAAATTTTAATACCTTTTATTAAAAATATCATGAAAGCCCTTCCAATAAAAGTACTTTGTTTATAGCTTTCCACCCAACACCTACCATGATTAATTCTCGGCAGAGAAATGTGCGGAATTTTTTTAACCTTGCATTTTTTCTGTATTGCTGCAATGTTTTGAATATGTAATGTTAAAGCAGTAACAAGCCAGTTTTGAAAAAAATAAAAATGGCCAACTTATATGGGAAACTCAAAAGCTAAAGAGAGAACAGACACCAACAACCATTTCTATGTCCTTATTTATTTCAACAATCAGATTCACACCCCTCTTTGTTCCACAGCTTTATAAACTTTGGATTTTGAAGAACATTACTGGGAGGTTTATTAACTTACGAGCTTATAAATATAGACATTCTGCCATTGTATGGTATGAATTATTCTTGGGTGATTGATTTCATGCAGAAAAATAGTACACATTCTCAGTTACCTTAGGGGCAAAGTTGCCACCTGAATTTATGTGAGCCTTATTTTTGTTAATGCTGCTGTTATATCGTAATGAAATATTGTCAGCCTCCAGCTCACTGAGAGTATTATCCCATCAACTATTAGCTAACTTCTATGGGGAGAACGAACACATTGCTAAGGACCTGTCATCTTCCCAAGCTACGATTGATGACCCCTTGCAGATTACACAAATAAAAAAAAAAAGACCGTTTTAAAGAAGCAGCGTAGAGTGAATGATGTCTCCGTGTGAACGTTGAGGGGGATTGGTAGGGGAACACTGTCCACTACTTTGACAAAACTGAAAGGCTGTGAGGACTCCTTATGACATGTCGCCATGTAGATTTCCCAGCTTTCTTCTTAGAAAGTCTTAGGCAGATGTTCAGTGAGTTCTGGTTCCACGAGAACTGCCTCATGTTTCTAAACATACACTTGACGTTACAAGAGCTCCCCTTCCCTTCTGTTCTCTCACCTGGAGCAGATTGCCCTAAGAGAACTCTGGGTATGTCTAAGGCCAATTTATACTTCTGACTGTGAGGTAGCTGGGCACCAGTGGTCCGACTGCTTTATGCATCGATGTCGTGTAGTCTCCAATACACCGAGTGTTCCAACACGTGGAATCAGTCAACAGAAGTTCCGAATACCCAGTGTGCCCAAAGCCTCATGCTGAGATGAAGTGTTTAAAGATAAAGCCCAGATGGTCTCTTGTGTCCATTTAGATTTTATCTTGTGCATAATCTACACGCACACACACACTTTATAATAAATAAAATGACAATACAGAAACTTTAGATGTCTCTTAAAAGTAAGATATTTAAAACTTTATAAACTGCCTTTAGTAAGATCCATTCAAATGCAACATATAATCATTGATTGTGTTCCGAGGGAATACTTGGAAGACTCGGTGCGGAGCATAATTTGAATAACGCGATCACAGCAAGACTGGTTTCCTGCAAGAGTCTCAGAACAGGGCAAGTGGTAGCAAAGTGGAAGCCAAGGGGGGGGGCATCTGCTTAAAGACGGAGTTAAGCAAGAATGGAAGGACTCTACAGCATTATCGTATCTTTAAAAATTACCAGCTAAAGAAAAAGAAAGGGAGTGTCACATGGGGCTATGTTAGGCAGGTTGGACTTTACATCAGCAGAAATGCTTGATTTAGTGTGGATCTGATGGAAGGGAAAAGACCACGCCTTCATGCGTACAGATGCAACGCCAAAGTTGAGTGTCTGCTCAACATAGATCAACGTAGACAGTTTACATAGATCCATTCGGCAGACCAGCGTAGAAGAAGTCACCATCCAGTCTCCAACTTGCCCTCTATTTAGTAGGGTAATATAAAATAAACAGAAAACCATGATACGAGAGAAAGAACGAATGGTAAATTGTGAATCTTCGAAGGAAGTGTGGCACCAGCGCAATGCGCCCTGCGTGTCCCCTGCTGGGAGGAAAGATGGATGCCCTCACTGCTGGAAGAGCACCTCCAGGTGGCAGCCCCTGCAGTTCGCCTTAGCCGGCGAGAGACACATCCCGCGAGCTGCCCTGCCAGGGTGGCCATACCTAATGACAAACGGATGCCGGGCCTGAACCCAATCTCGCCTACTCCAGCTTCGGAATTCCCTGGGAGGTTGTCCAAGGCCCTGATGAGACAAATGGTAGCCTCACTTCTGTTGTTGCTCAGCCTTCCTTTCTTTTCCCTCATGCAAAATCCCCCTCCTATAGGGGTTGATTGCAAGAATGCCCCCTGGTAAACCGTCTACATGGTAATTGCTGTGTAAGTGTCTGCTTTCTGAGGACCCAACACCACAAATGGTCCAAGAAGGCAGGCGCCGGGAGGGAATTTTGGAATTGGGTTATTTGCCGCATGGCTGGCAAATGGCGATGTCCTGATCGCCATCGCTGGTACCAGGTAGAGCACAGGTAACTCCTAGCAGAAGGTGGCAGTGTGCTGGTTAAAACTGCCCCTGGTGAACCTGGATGGGGTAGCAGTAAAAGAAAATTCATTAGCCAATGTGCTATAGCAGGCTTTTGAAAACTACAGGGGCAATGGTATCTATAGGGACTATGGAATTCGGTGATTTTTGCTAGGCATGACTGATTTACTGGGCCAGCAGGCAGAAGAAGAGTTACCATTTTGGTGTGGGAAATGGGTACTGGGAGGCCACTGTCACAGGGCAGGGAGGAATATGTTTGGGAGCAGATGGTCTGCATGGCACCCTCTTGCTGGCTGTTTAATGCATTCTGACTCTAACGGACAAGTTCATTGCTGCTTCCTCTCGTCATGGAAACAGTGTTGCTTTAGAAGCCAGAGACCCAGATGAATTCTAATTTGAGCTAAATATTTATTATGCTTGTGAATTACCACATATCTCTGATTCTGTTTCCTATCTGTGAAATAAAGGAGGTTAGACAGATAACACCTTTCTTTGTTTAGCATTATTATCATAAAAGAAAAAATGAACAGCTATTATAACATGACATTTAAAAGAAGCCATTGGTTTCATGTTTGTATAAAGATGTAGCATTTTATGCACTGTCTAGAGAAGAAAACATACCCACTGTTTTTCACTCTTTTTAGTATGGTAAATAGAAGAACTCATTGTTTACCTACTATGGGATGTGAGGAATGATCAACAAAAGACAAATTTACCAAATAGAAGCAACACAGCATCTCAAGAATGGTACCACTGGAATATCCCTATACTTTCAAATGTGCTGTGCTTCTACTATACCCATGGAAAAGATTGAAATGCAACACGGACAGAGATGGGAAGAACTCAGGCTTCTGAACCGGGATGGGAAGTTCCATTTGATTTCCGGAATCTGATTCAAAACAGTTTACCAAAAAAAAAAAAAAAAAAGTAATGATTTAGCATTCTACTGCTCAGCTATAATTTTAGAATGCTTAATTTACAAGTAACCTAAACCAACAGAATCTGATCGTGTTTTCCTGGGTCTGGCTTGGAGAGGGTCTCCATCGTGGTAAATTTTTTAAACCAAGTGGACCTAGCAATACAGCAGAGAGGGGGGTGATGCAGACATTCACAGAGTGCCCTTTAACCCCCTTCTAGGGTTACTCAGGAAGCTGTGGAGTGTACAAACACGTGCCAGAAAATCCTAGTATGGATTACATTTACTCTGTGAGTCAGGCAACTCACAAACTTCTCACACTAGTCTGCCATACTGGTTTTAAAAAGAGAGATTGTGTGTGTGTGTGTGTGTGTGTGTGTGTGTGTGTGTGTGATATACATTGTGGAACTCAGAGAACAATCATCATTACTGATGTGTCAGTTTTGCTTCCTTAACTCATTGAACTTTATTAGTTCCAGACTACTAGAAAATTTGAAACAACTATGAAGTTATTTTTCTTTCACTTCAGGAAACTTCAACTGATCCATAGCATAAACTAGTCCAGATATCCTCGGGACTTCGTACTCTCCATGAAACAAACATCAGGAAGGGAAGCCAGTTCAGGACGCTAACTGGCCATCATTGTTTCTCATTAGTTAAGTCAACAATAGATCTGGTTTTGCCATGATAGCTGTAGGCATGCCATAATTATATTAACTTCCAAACAGAAACCTAATTGTATGCATCATCTTAGCATTAGTTTTTTTTTTTAGAAAAGATTAGCATTAGTCTTTAGAAATTTTATTTTCCTCATCATATTTTTATCTTATGAATTAGCCACATGCATAATTAACTGCAATACATAAAGTTGCTATGAGATTTGCACAATGAAATGGTTCCTGCTTTGCAGGTTTGGCTTTATATTGTATCTAAAGTGCTCATCTTATAAAGATTCCCAAGGAATCATCTTACAAAGATTCCTTTGGTCTTCTGTTTTATAAGAATTGTCTTTGGTCTAAACAAGTAATTGAACCACACCCACATTTTTGAACCTCCCCTTTTACTACCCATTACCCCTGCTTTCTACTATGCCTTTTATTTTTATTACTCATTCATTTCTAAAAATAGATATAACTACCACTTATTTTCCTCAAAAAATGCTGAAAGAAATATATTATTTCCATGGACCAGAAGACTAATACTGTTAAAATATCAATTTTCATCAAATTAATCTATAAATTTAATATAATCCAAATTGCGATTTCATTAGGCATTTTTTTTGGTAGAAACTGATAATGATTCTAAAATTTACATGGAAATTTAAAGACTATCGAATAACAAAACAATCTTTAAAAAGATGAAGAAAGGTAGGGCACTTGTACTAATTTACTTCAAGACTAACCATAAACATGGACCAATCAAGACAGTAATTCTGGAATAAGGGTAGACAAGTCCATGAAACAGAATACAGAACTTTGAAATAGATACACTCTTATCAGATTACTTCATTTTCTACAAAGGCACTATAGCAAACCAATGGAGAAAAGTCTTTTCTAAAATGGTAATGTAAGAACTGGGTAACTCTATTATAAAACATAAACATAAAAGCCAAAAATAGAGCAATGTTTCTGGAATAAAACATAAGAGAACCTCTTTGGGACTCAAACAAGTGTTTCTTAGAATGCTTTAATGGTATTCAATAACCATTAAAAATCATTTTGTTTTTATGACAATGAATAAGTTACTCTATCAGAATTAAATACCATTTTTATTAGACGACTCAATTAAAAAAATGAATAGGCAAGCCAAATCCCAGGAGAAAATATTAAAAAATGTGTGTCTGACAAAGGGTGATACAACTCTGGAGAAGTTAAAATTAAGGTCACAATAAAATGTCACTACACACCCTCGTGTCTAAAGTTTAAATGTTTGTGAATATATTAACCAACTAGGATTCTCACACCCTGTTGGTTGGAGTATAAAATCCTACAAACATCTTAGAAAAAATTCTAGTAGATTCTCATAAAACTAGACATACACCTTTATTCTATAACCATGCAATCCTGATCCTAGGTAATAAACAAATGGAAATGAAAATATATTTTCACAAAGAGACCTAAACCAAATGTGTATAGCAGTTTTTTCTTTTCATAAATTGAGTTATTTATTTTAAAAAGAACTTTAAATTTTATTTTTCAATTAGCTTATATTCAATATTATTTTGTATTGATTTTGGGTGCACATTATAGAGGTTAGACAGTCATGTAGTTTACAAAGTGCTCCCCCTGATATTTCCAGTACTCGCCTGGCACCACACATAGTTATTATAATATTATTAACTATATCACCTATACTGTTCTTAACATCTTCATGACTATTTTGTAACTTCCAATTTGTACTTCTTTTTTAAATTTTATTTTAATTGTTGCAGTACAATTTTCTATCTTTTACTCCTATCCCAACCCACCCACCCAACCCTCTCCTCTTCCTTCCCATTTCCACCCGCCCCTAGTTTTTATCCATGTGTCCTTTATACTTGTTCCTGTAAAAATATGGAAAGCTTCATGAATTTGTGTGTCATTCTTGTGCAGGGGCCATGCTAATCTTCTCTGTATCATTCCAATTTTAGTATATGTGCTGCTGAAGCAAGCACAGCAGTTTCTTATTAATATTATACAAGAACTGGAAGCAGCTTGATGCATTCAGACAATGGAATACTATTGAGCAATAGAAAGGAATGAAACTGATACACATAAATAAATCTGAAGAATTTTGGTGGCTAAAAGAAACTTTACCCAGAAATGCACATACCATATAAGTCTATTTATATGAAATTCTGTAATAGGTAAAACTAATCCGTCTGTGGTGAGAAAATTCAAAGCAGTAGTTGGCTCTGGTATATATGTACAGGGGTTGACCAGAAAGGGGCACAAGAAAACATTCTGAGGAAGTGGTGATACTATTCATTGTGACTAATCTTCGAGTTACATTAATGTCTATATCATTAAAATGTATCACATGGTACACTTAAGATTTGTGCAATTTACTGTATGTCAATGTAAACTAAAAAGAAGAGAAAGCTATAAATGAATACTAAACTCTGATTAATGCTACTCGTCCTGAAGCATCTGTAGTGAAGGGCACGGACATCTGCCACTTACTTTAAAATACAACAAAAACAACAAGACCAAGGAATAAACAGAAAAGTGGATGTTTGGGTAGGTGTGTGATAAAACAAATAGAGCAAGATGTTTGTAAGTGTATTTAAGTCAATTTTCTTATATCTTTGAAAATTTTAATAATAAGATATAGGATAAGAGCAATATATAAATATAAACATCAGTTTTAAAATTGAATAGTGGTTGTACTAAATGACCTAATTTGAAATTATCTGATTCGCTATATTGTCTGTATTAAGAAAAGATCATTTTCAAAATGTCAAGCAGAGAAGAGAGTCGTGAATAAAGAAACTGTTATAAATTGCAATATAAATATCTAGTTATATGGGATTGAGTTTGATTTTCTTATCCAAAATTTTCAGCAAAACATTTCTAACCATAGAAGCATATTTGATTTTATCACATAAAATAAATCTTGGACTTAAATATGTGAAATTTTAAGATTGGAAGGGACCTTGGCAATAGTCTTCTAATCTTGTTTTAGACACACGAAAGCTGATGTCCACAAGGATTGAGTCTATTTGAGGTCACACAGCCGGAAACAGCAGCTCTGTTCACCAAAAGGACCTTGGGAGTCGGTTCACTTCCCTTTGAAGGTTCCTTGTGCTACTGTGAGACGCAGACAAGACTCCAGACTGTCCAGCAACAGCCGTCCATCTGTGAAATGGGCATGATGCACTGGCTCCGTTCCTGAGGGCTTCCCAGGAAATGCCCATGCACCTTGGATTGCTCTTACAACTCTGAGAAACTTAAATACCACTTGTTAATTTCAATTTGTAGGTAGTAAATCAAAGAGATATACATCTCATGTCAGTTAATTACAAAAGGGACTGAGTTTTCAGCCGTAATTTAACCCATGATTTCCCATGAAATATACATCTGTCAGAATGCAGTAATCTCAGTGACTGTGAGAGAGAAATCCATATTACAGTTCAGCAAGCAGGGCTGGAAGACAATTAGATAGCTAGGAAGTTCACCATAAATTAAATTCTCTCAGTGAAGTAGAATTTGTAAGTTTTATTTTTATAAACTCTCTTTAAAGACATTCAGAATAAAACTAATGTAATTAAATGCATAAATGTCTGCTGTTTTCAAAGCAAATCATTAAATCTGAAGAGAGGTACTGTATGTTAGAAACATAGAAATGAAATGTTTAAGGAAAAATATAATTTTCTAAAAGATTTTTTTGTGTTGATTTAAAGTATTCTATTTTGAAAATGCTAACTTTCAATATACATCAACATGACCTTTACCACATCTTGTCCCTAGAGACAAGACTGAGAAGGGAAATATGCTTGACAATCAGTTTTCTTGTAATAAAATTCCCAGAAGAGCACTGTAAAAAATAAGTTGCCAGATTGCCATAGAGATTTAAGAAACTTCTGAGAGCTCTGTAGAATACCATTTGTTAATATGCTAAATAAGAACTATTTTATTTATTATTTAAATAACAATGAGTGGAGAAATTAATAAATTATAGTGAGTTACAGTTTTCAGGGTATTTCATTTGATTTGAGCTTCATAGTATCAAACTATGCAATATCAAAAGATGGAACAGATATTAATATATTTATTTTATCTAGTAAGCAACTGAGGCTCAAATAATAGTCTCAAAAATGACAGCCTTCCCTGGCTGGTGTGGCTCAGTGGACTGAACACTGGCCTGTGAACCTAAAGGTCACCAGTTTGATTCCCAGTCATGGCACATGCCTAGGTTGTGGGCCAGGTCCCCAGTTAGGGCATGTGAGAGGCAACTGATTGATGTTTCTCTCCCTCTCTTCCCCTTTCTCTAAAATATTTTTTTTAAAAAAACAGCCTAAACAGCAGCCTTAACAAAAAAAAAATAAAAAGCAATAAAATAGCAACTTGTTGACTTCTTAGGGTAAAGAAGTGGCAAAGATGCAACTAAATTACGTTTTCTAGCTGTCAAGTAGGGCTTCTTCTACTAAACTATCTAAATATATCACTTATATCATGTAACTTTTTATTTTAAAAAAACTATTTTTACCAAAGCATAAAAAATCTGTTTTTATTTTTCACGATATGTGTGACAAAATGAGATATCAACATAAGATTTATGATGAGGGCCCAACAATTCAATGCCTCAATTTAATGGCAGTAAGAATTAAATAGTAAGTACTTGTCTTTTTGAATCTTTCTTTCTTCCTTCTTTTCTACCAATTATCTATCTACCCATCTGTCACCATCTATCTACTTACCTACCTGTGTATTCATATATATTTGGCATAATATACTATTAACCATTTAATAATCTCTATATAGTTCATTCCATGTTGGAACATAACTATTTTTAGTTCTGCATTGATTGTTTTATAAGACTCAATACCTAAATCACATGGCTTCCTATGGGATTAAGGCACTTGCCGTACGCATAAAGAGAAGTAGATGGTGTAGAAGAAATACGAAGTGGGTGGATTTTGTAGAACACCAGGACTTTTGGTGGCATCCATAAACAGTGTCAATAAATAATTATGAAGTGTTAATTATGTTTCCATCTCAACTCCAGACCTGGGAGCACGAAGAACAAAATGCCACTTGTGAGATGACGTTAGCCTAAGTGACGAGTTTGGATTTTATTCTACAGGATTTCTAAAGCCTTTGATGATTTATATTATATATTCTTTGTTTGGTACTTATTCAATAAAAAAAAAGAATAACCCACTTTGGATTTTGTGTCAGATTAAGTATATGGGACTTCCAGCTAAGATGGAGGCATAGGTAGATACACTCTGCCTCCTCTAACAACCAAAAGAAGGACAGTAACAAATTTAAAAACAAAAAACAACCAGAACTGACAGAAAATCAAACTGTATGGAAGGCTGACAACCAAGGAGTTAAAGAAGAAACATTCATTCAGGCTGGTAGGAGGGGTGGAGATAGGCAGCTGGGCAGAGAGGACTCATGGCTAGAGGACTGGGCAGTCCCACATTTGCATGCAGATAAACTGGGAGGAACAAGTGGGGAGCGAGACAGACCATGGAACCCAGGGTTTCAGCTCGGGGAAATAAAGCCTCAAATCTCTGACTGAAAACACCTGTGGGGGTTGCAATGATGGGAGTAACTCCCAGCCTCACAGGAGAGCTTGCTGGAGAGACTCACAGGATCCTAGAATGTATACAAGCCCACCCACCTGGGAATCAGCACCAGAAGGGCCCAATTTGATTGTGGGTAGAGGGGGAAGTGATTGAAAACCAGCAGAGAGCACAGCAAGAGGCACTATTCCCTCTAGGACCTCTCCCCCACATACAATATCACAGCACAGCAATGTGGACTTCCCTGCCCTGGCAAATACCGAAGGCTCTGCCCCTTACTAGGTAACAGGTACACCAAGACAAAAAAAAAAAAAAATGGCCCAAATGAAAGAACAGATCAAAGTTCCAGAAAAAATACAACTACATGACAAAGAGATAGCCAACCTATCAGATGCACAGTTCAAAACACTGGTAGTCAGGATGCTCACAGAAATGGTTGAACATGGTTGCAAAATAGAGGAAAAAGTGAAGGCTGTGAAAAATGAAAAAAAAGGAAAATGTCCAGGGAACCAACAATGATGGGAAGGAAATCAAGATTCAAATCAACAGTTTGGAGCAGAAGGAAGAAATAAAGAATCCAAAAAAAAATGAGGAGAGCCTTAGGAACCTCTGTGACGATTTTAAATTTTTCAACATCTGAAACATAGAGATGCCAGAAGGAGAAGAGGAAAAGCAAGAAATTGAAAACTTATTTGAACAAATAGTGAAGGAGAACTTTCCCAAACTGGCAAAGGAAATTGACTTCCAGGAAATCCAGGAAGCTCAGAGAGTCCCAAAGAAGTTGGACCCAAGGAGGAACACACCAAGGCACAAATCATAATTACATTATTAAGATTAAAGATAAGGAGAGACTCTTAAAAGCAGCAAGAGAAAAGGAGACAATTATCTACAAAGGAGTTCCCATTAGACTATCAGCTGATTTCTAAAAAAGAAACCTTATAGGCAAGAAGGGCCTGGAAAGAAGTACTCAAAGTCATGAAAGGCAAGGACCTACATCCAAGATGACTCTATCCAGCAAAGCTATCATTTAGAATGAAAGAGTAGATAAAGTGCTTTCCAGATAAGGTCAAGTTAAAGGAGTTCATCATTACAAGGTTCTTGTTACATGAAATGTTAAAGGGACTTATCTAAGAAAAAGAATATAAAAAATACAAACAGTAAAATGACAGCAAACTCACAACTATCAACAACCAAACCTAGAAAACAAAAACACACTAAGCAAATAACTAGAACAGGAACAGAATCGTAGAAATGTAGATCACATGGAGGGTTATCAGCAGGGAAAGGGAGGGGGAAGAATGGGGGAAAAGGTACAGGGAACAAGTAGCATAAATGGTAGGTAGAAAATAGTCAGAGGAAGGTAAAGAATAGTATAGGAAATGTAGAAGCCAAAGATCTTATACATATAACCCATTGACATGGACTAAGTGGGTGGGGTGTATGTGGATGGGAGGGAGTGTCTAGCGCAGGGGGAAATAAAAGGAGGAAAATCAAACAACTGTAATAGCATAACCAATAAAATATATTTAAAAAAAGATAAAGTATATGAATCAAAGGAGAGAAAAGCAAAAAACATGGTGCCCAGTTAGTAAACCATTATAGCAGTCAGCACAGGAGAATTCAAGGGCCTGAGCTGAGGCAGTGGCAGTGGGTATTAGAGAAGGGATGGAATTGAGTGATCTTTAGGAAATGATCAGTAGGATACACTGGAAGAATAGAGGTTTAAATCAAGTGAAGAGAGGGGTGAACGATGCCTCTGAATTTCTTCTTTGGAAAAGTGGCAATTGCAATTAAGGTGAACATTGAAATAATTTTCTTTCTTTTTGGTCCTTTTATTTTTGCCAAGGCAGCAGGAGTTAAAGAAAGGTAATTTGAATTAAATTTGGAAAACATCACTTATCTTCTCTCCTCAGATTAATTGCAAGCACTTTATCTGAGTTCTGGGTAGGATGGTAAACAGTGGCTGCTGAGAAGAGCAGTAGCTAACTTGTCCTGATTTTTATGTTTAGTACAGGATGAATGCAGGGATAAAGGAATATTATCTCCAAAGAGCATGTAAGTCTGAGTGTTTGGGGCTCCATCGGTAAATAGAGGAACAGTTTATTTTTTAACTTTTATATTCAAAACTGATGGATATGAATCTCTAGGTACTCGGGTGTGGGTTATCCACTCAGTAGCCTGGATTTCCAAATATTTTAGTAGAGTTTCATATGTGTGCAGGAAGAGGTCCTCGAAACTTTCCTGTGTGGCCTCAGGGTCCAGCTTGACTCGGGAAACCCCTTTAGGGTCCTGGCCACTTGTGCTCTGGGAAGTCACAGTGTCCTCGCCATTTCCAGGCCATTGCTTCCCTTGTTTCTTCACATCCTCGGAGGAGATGACAGCATTTTCTAGACCTGAGGTGGGAGGAGCTCCTCCTCTCTATCCTCTGCGTGCTGTGTGCTCTTTCATCACAGGAGCTTGGAAGCAAAACAAGGAGGCAAGAAATGTTCCTGCAGCTAGAGGTCTTTAAAACTGTGGGCATGGGAGGAATACCCATTCCGCCCCCTTCCTTCATCATCTGTCTCTTTCACTTCTCTAACCTAGTGCCTTTGAACCCAATGGGCCTAGCTCTGTAAGACTAGCCATCAAAACGTCTCCTCCTCATACTTCAGTCGAAGGATGAAAACCACCAGTCACATCAGTTTATATATCTGCTCAGGGCGAAAACTGTTTTCCACTATCCAAAAGCATCTAACCCCAGGCTTCTCCTGCCCTGGGCCATCAGGATGGCAGATTCCAATAAAACGCAACAACTCAAGCCAAGCTGCAAATCCTTTTCTTTGTTATCAACAGGGGCAGCCATCTCCCCATCCACATCAACGCCTCCAGGCCTCCTTTCCCTGTTACTTAATCTCCGTGTTCACCCAGTGTGCTCTGTGCACATTAGTGAGACAAATTGTGGCAGTGTGGAGCCCACTGCTCCCCACTGATTCCATTACCCAAGCACAGGCTCATTGCTTTGTTGGTGTTTCAAGTAACATTCAAATTCCCACAAAACTGAGAGGAGACTGGTTTGTTTGGTATCTACGAAGTTTCATATTTAATGTTTGCAGGGTTTGGAGAGAGGGAGATTCCAAAAATACAGTCTCAATCTCTTCCCAGAGGAGGACTCACCCTTTCGATCGCTGGTTAGAATTTGTGGTTTTACTTTTTCATACACATCTGTGCCTGTGGCCATCAAAGGTTGATGCCTTATTATCATTTGCTCGTCCGTTCAATCACAGGATCTGTCTCTGTTTAATAACCCCTGGAAATGGAAATGATTAGTCCTATAATTAAAATAATAAGTAAAAACACATAGCTAATGAAATTATTTTTGGAGCCAATATTTTTCCCTAAGTTAAAAAAAAAGATGTAGAAATATTTATGCCATGGCTCGCATTGCTTCCCTCTCTAAGGGCATCTATCCAAATGCGTCTTCTCCCAGTATTCCTGAGGATTCAGGAAGCATGCTTATTCACCAGAGGCAATTAAATGTACATTAAACTTATCCAAATTTCTTTATGGATTCAAAATTAGTTTCAAGAACCCATGATTTGTTTGTTGTAATTTTTTTATTAAAAATTATATAACTACTAAACTTGCAAGAGCACTGTGTAGATGAAAATCATTTTAATTGACATGGGTGTTAAGTGACCTCTATCCTTCATCCTTCTACCCTGGGACTCCCCTCCTCCAGGTAAACAAACTCAGTCTCTGGAATTCTGCAAACACTTTTCTTTAAAAACTTTAGCGATTTCCCATTTTAAAAAAGTAAGGATTCCTTTGTGCTAATTGTCTTGTTTCATTTTTTTAATTGAGCTTAAGCATTATAAAAAAGTAAAACTATCATATTTATGCTTTAGTTTATGCTATTTTATTTTTAAAAAGTAAAGTCTAAGATAAGTAGAACACATCATTAATATTTGAATTTGGATATAACTTAATTACTTTTACATGGCACAATAACTGGTTGGACAAAAATTCAGACTCATTAAAATGACATAATCTGCACAACTAATTATATTGAATTATGTTGCTGAGGAAATACACAAAGTGACTAGAAATGTTAATAATTTCTATTTGAACTATAAATGATGGAAAGATGAAGTAAATCAAATAAGAAACATACAGGCTCTTTCTAAATTAGTAGAAAGTAAAAATAATTTATTTTTGCTATATTTCCTCTCAAAGGATATTATAGATTTCCTGATTTAACTGTTTTAGATTTTATCAAACTGCACCTTGTTTTGTGATCACCAATTTTCCATCCTCAAAGAATCAGAAAATGTGAAACTCACTTTAATGTGGACATTAAAATGGTAGGTTGTAATTCCATTAAAGTGAAATTTGTGAGTGAGTTTCTCAGGTAGGACGTGAAATCTGTTCTAAAGATTGTTAATATTAGGCTAACCTCTTTGCCCGTTGACCCTGGTGTGTGTTAATCCAGCTGTGCAGGATAAACTGAAACAAGGAAGGGCTGAGGGCACTAAGATCTGTCAGGAAGCTTCTCAGAAGTTCAGTAAGAAGAGATGATTTCTGAACTGTGGTACAAATGGAAAGGAAAAAAACTCGCGGGACATGGAAAAGCATAATATGAAAGAACACTGAAATGTGTATGAAAAAACATTTAAAAATTAAAAGGCAATTGTTTCTTCAAGTAGGAAGCCAGGATGAACAGACATTATTAATGGATGAAGACTCAGAGAAAAATGCCAATTCGTGATTGAAAGAACAAAGAAAATTAGTTCAATTGTAAGTTTAAGTCGACTTTGAGGTCCTCATTGGAATATACACGCAGAGATATTTCACAAGTAAATGACGATGGAAATGTAGGATGGAGCCCAGAAGACGACAAGACAGAGTTAAAACTCAGAGTTCTGCATCAGCGGTTCTCAGATGTCCATGTGGATGTGAACCATCTGAGATCTCAGGAATGCACCTTTGCCCAAGGAGGTCCCAGGCTAATAAGCATCTGAATGATGCCCAAATTACTGGTCTCATCACCACACTGTAAATTGTCAAGTGCATCATTTTTTTTCTCAAATGTCACCACTCATTGGGATCCCCATGAAATTTTAAAACAAACTAAAAAGCAACGCCCTCTTTCCACCCCTTTGGAAGCCTGGTTATGTTGGTTTGAAGAATGACCTGTGCACTGTGGGTTCGTTCCCAAGGTCCCCCTGCCGCGCTGCGAGGTTTGAGAGTGTTGCCCAGGAGGTATTTTGAAAGAAGGAAAACAGCCACTTAGATGGGTTCATTAAAGGGAAAAGTAAGACCCTAAGGGAAAAGAGCAACTAAAAAGATGGGAGAAAAAATGGATGCATTTTTTTTACACATTGTAAGTCAAAGTCGCATAACTCCCAAGTAATTAGTGTCAGGACTTGAACCTGAGCAGCCTCACTGTCCACATGAGTCTGACTGGAAGGAGCCTCAGCCATGTTGTCTGTTTAGCCCTACTTTCTTTCAGGCTACTTAAAGGATTACTGCGCCTTTCTTTTTAACTGTGTCTTCTGATTTTCAGTGTGATGCTGGGCACCAAATCACCTGCGTTTACACTGAGAACATTATTTGAGACCTAAAATTTCTTCACTCAGCAAACATTTATATACTGATAATGAAATTAGCAAGCATTATACTCATACAAAAGAGAATTTGATATTGCCTTATATAGAATACAACACAGTTGCCCAATAAAACAATTCAAAGCTAATTCTTTAGAACTCTGCATTAAAATCAGACCATTAGAACTTAAGGGTTCAGCAGGAATTAGCTCCAGTGAGAGTAACCATAAAAACAGTGATTTCCAGTAGTTTGTATAGGAATATAAAAGTTTAGTTCCATTAAATTCATTCCAAGTGTCAGAGAATAAGTTTTATGTATTTTGCAAATAATATTTTAAGAATAAGAGTTGTACATAAACATGAAAAAGATGAAATAATACAAAAAGGTATGAAATAGAACATTAAATCCATGTGTGCTACAATGTCTTTCATAATGTATTTAACCATTTCCCTATGGAAGGGGTGACTAAATCATTTATCCCCTAAACCAGGATATTTCTTAGAGAGATGAGTGCTAAACAGACAGAAAACTAGGGAGGAGCAGGCAAAACCAGGACCTAACTGAATTCATTGCTGGAAATGAAAGACATTAAGGGCTTTTCCAATAACTAAAATATGCTGACATAGGTTTAATATATCTTGGTGCTCTTTTGAAAGAATGGCTATTAGTAAATTACTAAACATATGTTAAAATTTGTGTAGATCTTTGTTTTTGTTTAATATCAAATTTTTCTCCAAATATATATGACACCAATTTATGTTCCTACCAACAATGACGAATGAGAACCCAGCTGTCTCATAGTATCTTCTATAAGAAATAAAACCAAACATTATTTTTGGCAATATACTTAAAGGCAAAGAATCACTTTTCTGATTTGTTTTGTATTCCCTTTGTTACAAGTAAAATGTACCACTTATTCATTTTTTGTCTATTTTTTTAGAGTTTCACAAATGATTTAATAAGTTTTATTATTTTTTATGTTTTTTCCAGCAGTGGCTATTTATTTATTTATTTTTATTGTTGTTCTGAGACTTACTTATTCTTACACCTGGTTCATATTGCTATCATTTTTCCATTGTATATTATATATAATACATAGTAGAATAGAATATATAATTCATATATAGTATATAAATATAATATTTCTATTATACTTGTTTTCTTAATGATTTATTTAAAGTTTGTGAATTCGAAAAATTCACCCACTGCCTGTATGTATATTTTAAATTATTTTATTGTTGCTCAATTACAGTTGTCTGTATTTTCTCCCTCCCCCTCCCCCCAACTCCTTCCAAACCTCCCTCCCTCCCTTACATCCACTCTCCCCCTTGGTTTTGTTCATGTGTCCTTTATAGTTCCTTTCAGGAACTACTATTCCTGAAAACCCTTCTCCCCCCTGTCTCTACCCCTTCTCCTCTGGCTATTGTTAGATTGTTTTTATTTTCAATGACTCTGGTTATATTTAGTTTGCTTTTTTGTTGTTATTGTTGATTATGTTCCAATTAAAGGTGAGATCATATGGTATTTGTCCTTCACTGCCTGGCTTATTTCACTTAGCATAATGCTTTCCAGTTCCATCCATGCTATTGCAAAGGGTATATGCTCTTTCTTTCTTTCTGCTGTGTAGAATTCTATTGTGTAAATGCACCATAGTTTTTTGATCCGCTCATTTGCTGATGGGCACTTAGGTTGCTTCAAGCATTTGGCTATTGTAAATTGTGCTGCTATATTTGAAATATTTGCCTAATAGATCATGTCCTTGGTGTTTTTTGTGGCATTTTTTAAGAACTGTAGCACTTCCTTGTACTCAGATTTGTTTCCCATTTGCTTATTATCTTCCAAAGTCATAGTATTTTGAGCATTACTTAAAGCTAAAGGGGGGTAGGGTAGAAGGTGGGAGGTGGGGATGGCTGGAGAGGGGGAGAGTGGTGGGGAGAAAATGGAGACAACCCTTCTTGAACAACAACAAAGAAATGGAAAAAAATTTTAAAAGAGTACAAAAAAGAATTAATACATTGTGGGAATCAGTGTTCAGGTTTTAGAAAAATATAACAATGAGGTCACTACTTAGATGGTGTTCGAACACTTATATTTGCTCTCTTTATGGCCAAAACCTGTATACATAATTTCAGATACCCTCTTCTCTAGTCACAAGCACCACTGAGGGAGAGCACATAGATGAACTGGATTGAATCCATTGTTACTACTGAAAAAATAACAATAAAAACACTCAGCAACTGTGACGTTTGCTGTACACCCTGAGCCTCATCTTGGTGCTGGATGCAACAGGAAGAAAGAAAATCAGCAAGTGCATTAATTGGATTTCTATTTATGCTTCTGAAAATAGCCTTCTTCTTCATTAACTGCTCATCCCTGTATCATGCAAAAGTAATATTCTAATTTTTTCACCAATGTAAACTTTTCCTCTTAAAGCTCTAAACTTCCCTTTTAGTGGGATTTCATTGATTAACAAGGTTTAGTATCTCAATTTAGTTAAGAACTAATTGACTAAAATATGATTGAATATTAGTTTGAATGAAACATTGATGAGTTAATTATTATTATTACTTTGAATTTGTATTTACTTTGGATAAAATATCAAATTAATTTGTTAATTCATTTAATTACTAATCAAAAATCAGTTGAGTATCTTTTAGGAGTTAGGAACTGATAAGTTCTTAGGATTCAAAGATAAGTAAGATATTGTGGCTACATAGAAGAAAATCAAACTTTAGTTGTGGATTAGAAAAAAAGGTATACTGTAAAGTGAAAAGGTCTATAAAAATATAATGTAATGAAAAAAAGAGAAATTCAGTTAGAACAAGTACAAAACTATCAATGTCAGAAGAAGACTGTGTATACTCATTAGGAAACATTATCCAGAGCTCCTAATTATTGCTAATATTAACAGGAGTCCAAGTGCATTGAAATTAATTCTGATGCTCCTTTGGAGCTCATGTACTGCGGGCCTTACACCTTCATGGGAGATCGTTCACTGCTGTAACCGAGCTCCATTTCAGGGAAGGCTCATGAAATAGTGAGAGAGCGGGTGGACATCTGCTTAGCTTATTAAACAAGCCCTTACAGTTTGGCAATGATACAATTTCAAAATCACATCCACTCATTACTCAAAATCCTGCTTGGGAAAACTGAAGAACTCAAGTAGTATTATAAAGCAGACTTTTCATTTCCGAAATTGGAGGAAGAGGAAAAGGAACAAAGGAGAAAAGCCAACTTCTACAACTTATTTCTGAAAACGTTAGAGTTGGTCAGTTCACCCCTCAGGGAGCCATGAAAGTAGAACAAAATCTTTGAAACACTGCATAATTTTTGGTCATTATAGGTAACTAGATGTTATACACAAAACTTTTAATTCCTGCTCAGTTACCCTGCAAAATCCTTATTATAAGTTCTTAAATTGCATGAACGTATGTGTATGTATTTCCTTTTCTTTAATAATACTTAATCCTTATTTAAAAGCTACCCTATAGATAAAAAATTTTTAATGTAATTTCTCTATTATTATGAAAATTGTTTTCTTCCTGTGATAAGATTAGTGGGTTATTCTCTGATCGTGAGAATTTTCCTAGATATCTGACTCATTCAAACTCTATACACAGATTTTTAGAAGACAGTTTCTATTTCATGTCAAAGTTAGATCTTTGACTCTATTCTTTAGAGCCTTTGATTTAGCTTCAGAGGAGAATATCCTACTTTATGAGTTTATTTACAACAGCCCAAGGATTCTTCATAAAAACAGTCAGAATCCCACAGTTAGAAGTTGCTCAGCCACTCGGCTGCATACCTCCTAGGAAGGGTTGTTGAAAAAATTCAGGCCTATTAGCTGCAGTCATTAAGGCTTCTGAAGACCAGTGAAACACACACACACAAAAGGTGATTTCAGGGATTTAATAAGCAGTGCTTCTGACCTTTCATTTCCCTCTTGGAATCTTTGTCTACAGGATGATTTAATAGTCATCACCAGCCTGGACTCTCAGCAAGCATAGCTGCTATTGCTAGTATAGCAATAACCATAATGTTTGATGGGCACACTTATTTACTACCAGCTAGGGTCTATATAAATAGTGAGATATGGCCTGTTTCACCAAGCAACAAACTTTAGCACCAACAGCAGTGCCAAGGGGAAGCTCGCAGACTGGGGATTGCTCCAGAGCTCCTGTTATCTCTAGCCATGCAACCAACCAAAGACGACCTGAATCAATAGAACATCCATGAAAAAACAGTATGCTTGCTGTGGAATCGCAGCCTCAAGAGAACTTTGCTAGCATACAAACTTCCCTCCAGATTGGTGGAGTCCACAGGCACTCCAAATGGAAATTCCAGAATCTTCGTTGGTTGCTTCTCAATCATTTTAATGTTTGAGATAATGAAAGGAAGTGATGTTTATTAAAAACCTATCCTATGTTGTTTCACCTAATTATTCTCTCAGTGTTTGAGGTAGATATTACAATTGCAGTTTAACAGAGAAGAAAACAAAGTGAGACTGTTTAAGTAACAAGATGCAAGCTATAGAACTAATAAGTAGGGGGACTACTATTGAAAGCTTGCACACCTCTGTATATAAAACGGAGCTCCTGTTCGTTTACCTTCACACATGAAAATATCAATGTTGGCTGTCACTGTTTGTTGCAACTCTTTGTCTCCCAAATTTGAGTTAAGTCAGACCTTAACAGCAGTCAGAAATTGTGTTCTAGGTCTGAGAAAGGTGGCCTGAATCTTGATTGGGATCTAAGTTAGTAGTGTCCCATGTGGTGTGTCCCTTCTCCCATGCATTCAAGCAACCCTTCCATTCCTGAAGATCTTTAGGCCACTGAATACCTATCTGGACTGTCCATTTTGATCTGCCTTCCTTTTTGTCTCTGTTGATATTTTTCTATTAAAAATATTTGTTGTCCAAATATTTTTAGGATCTCAGAGCACCTTCTAGTGTTTTATTCATTCCATAATCAATCCTTGTCATTGTTCCCCATAGTAGGAAATATTCATCACCAGCATTCTATGCAGTGCACTGATCAATTTCACTTGCCTCATTCATCTTTTGAAGATGCAGGGAGGCTGGGAGGCTATCTGACCTCCTCTTCCCATCCCACCTCCCAGAAGAGCTGTAGTGGGCCATCCTTATCTCTGTAATTTGAGAGAGAAGACAAATTACACTTCATTCACTTTATAATGAACTCCATGCATTTTTGCCCTCAACCCTACCTGCAAAAGATTTATTCATTATCTAAACATTATAACTGCAACTTCTTTTACTCAGTAGCCTTGTCATCATCCCCATATCCTAGATTAGGATTTCTTCCTATACAACTGTTAGTGCAGAGAGGGCTGGAGTTCCACGTACACTTTCTTGGATTTATGTCCTACCAGGGGCCATCACTTCTGCTCACTCTTTCCATGGCTCACTTCTGGATCTTAGTTTGTCTCTGTTCACTACCAGACTGTGCATTTGTAGTTTATGTCAGCTTCTTTTTAGAGCTATTTCTTAGTACATGGTTTCCCATTGCTACCTGTTGTGAGCATTGATTTGCAATATAGTCTTTCCTATAAGCCAGCCTTCAGTCCCCACTTGGATCATCTGATCTGAGCCTTAAGAACTGAAAGCACTGAGCTGCCTGTATGACCACCAGTCCTATAGGTGACATTGGTACCGAGAAATAACAGGGAGCCAACCCAGGTGGCCGTGCTATTCACTCAGACTTTATTAATGAAGGTTCACTCAACTTTCATTAATGCATATTTAATCCAAATCTATACTAACCTAATAACAATACTAATTACTCAGAAATAATCAGTAGTAATATCACATGAAAGAATAGGGAGATAACAAAACCGAGTCCCACAGTCTCAGTCTGCAGGTCCAGGAGACTGCACTGTGAGCAAGGGAGCTGTCAGGGTCTTGCAAGGGAGAATCTCTGGAGCCAGGCAGTAAGCAGGGCAGGCAAAGTCCTCATTCCAGCAGGGCAGAGACTCTGGTGGCTGATGCTAAGGGAGATCAGTGTGGTGTGGCACAGAATCATGGTGTGTGGAGCTCAGCTGTTTGAGCCGTGGCCTGAAGCCTGCTTCAGTTATACCTTGAAAGTGGTGTATTCCACCTTCCTGGTTCTCTTGATAGGTGCCTCAGCACCCCTGATGGCAAGTGGGGAGTTTCCCCAAGCATCTATCTATGGGTGGCCCCACTCTGCAGACACCACTGTTCTGATTACATGTCTAGATATCTTAGGTGTGTCTCCTTGCCAGGCGTATCTAGTGTGACTTAGGTAGTTTCCCACTTGGACTAGAGTGTCATGGCTGACTGGTAGCCCTACTGGTGACATGAGTGACTCCGTTTTGTTTTATATACTTTATGCTGTCTTGATCAGACCAATGCCATTTTATCAGTTCCGCTCTCCACCATACCAAACAGAGTTTAAATACCTTAATGTAGTATTGGTTAATCAGTTTCAATTCTGTGGTGTGACACAAATTAAATGGTTATATTTTCCCTGGTACCTGACTTCTATTTGCCTGTATGACTCTCTCTTTCTTGCTGAGTTACAGATTACACAGAGACACTGAACTGCACGTCCTAGTTTGTATGGTAAGACAACACAGAAATAACAGGCAGACAGATTTCTAAGGAAGGAATAAAACTGTCGTTAATCATAAACATGATTGTTTACGTAAACTTTCCTACAGTGTCTACAAAAAATTTTGCAACTCATGAGCGAATTTAGCAGACCATAGAATACAAATCAATATATTGAATAAAACTCAATTGTACTTCTACATCCTAGCAAGGGACAACTACTCACTGAAATAAAGTACCTTTTACAATTGCACCAAAAATTCAAGTGCTTAAATATAAATCTAAAATATATACATATATGTACAAGATCTGTCCAGAAAAAGGTCAGTCATTGTAAATATGATGAGAATGGCTGTGCAGCCTCAATGTAACCTGGCAGTCAAAGACAGTGGATTAAAATGTGCACGTGTGAACAATGATGACTTGACTTTACTGCAGTAGTCAGTGGGGGCGGTAGATGCCGCTGAGTGGGCATGTGTACTGTGTGGCTGTGGCATTAAAAATTGTTGAGAGAGTAGTGCAATGGATCTGCATCAAATTTTGTGCTATCTTGAATATTCCTCCATGGAAATTATTTGGATGATTCAGAAGTCTTTTGGGGATGATGCAATGAGTACGGCGCAAATAAAAGTGTGGCACAAATGTTTCATAGGTGGTCAAGAGTCTGTTGAAAGTGATCCACATTCTGAAAGGCCTACAATAAGCAGAACACACGAAAATGTTGAACGTGTGTGGGCTTCAATCAACAAACGGAGGTCGGTGACTGACAGTGCAGGAACTAGAAGCTGATCTAGGGATTCCAAAATCTACTGTGCCTGAGGTTTTCACAGAGGATCTTGTCATAAAATGTGCTGTGGCAAAATTCATCCCATGGCTTCTGCTACCAGAGCAGAAGGAACATCGTGCTGCAGTTGCTAATGACTTGATTCAAACTGCTACCAAAGAATTAGATTTCCTCAAGAAGGAAATAAGGAGAGATGAATCATGAGTCTACAGCTATTGATGCAGCCAGCAACAAAGGCCCGGTCATCCCCATGGAAGTTGCCTGATTCTCCCTTCCTGAAGAAGGCACAGCAAAGTTGCAACCAGATCAAGACCATGTTAACTGTGTTTTTTTATTGGGAAGGTGTCCACTTTGAAAGGGACTGAGGTATCATTGTCTTATGTACAATGTTTTTTTGTATCTTGTATCTCCTTCAATAAATGTCTCTATTTTTCATATCATATGGCTGGATACTTTGTGGACAGACCTCATGTGTACAGGATCTATATGGTAAAAGCTATTAAGTATTGATTTTTGAAAGAAGACTCGAATAAATGGAGAGATATACTATGCTCATAAATTGGAAGATTCAGTTGTTAAAATGCCAAGTCATCCCAAATTAATCTATAGATTTAATTCAATCTCAGTCAAAGTCTCTGCAGGATTTTTTATTAGTCTCAAAAAGCTGGACTCTAAAATTTATATAGACAAGTAAAGGCATTAGAATGGTCAATGCAAATATGAAAAACAAAGGGCTCATACTAACTAATTTTAACACTTACTGTATCTATAGTTAGACCTCTGTTCTCTACTGGAATCTGATATAAAAACATACCAGTTGAAACTGGCTAAAGTAATTTTTCAAACCCCCCTGAGAATACCAAGTTTTAGTGATAGGAATGCAAAATGGTTCATTCACTTTTGAGAACAGTTTGGCAGATATGTATACATGCTTTAGAGGTGAGCATACATTTACCATATCACCCTTCAACCCCACTCCTAGATGTTTGTGCAAAATAAATGAAAATTTATATTCTTACAAAAGCTAAACCTGAATGTTTGTAGAAGCTTTTCAATAATTGCTAAAGAAATACAAATAAGCCAATGTCTTATACTAAGTGAAAAGAGCCAAATTCAAAAGTCTTCATTCAGTATGCTCCCATTTATATGATGTTCTAGAAAAAGCAAATCTGTAGAGACTGAGAGTAAATCAGTGATTGCCACGGTTGGAAGGGAAGAAAGAGAACTGCTGAGTGCAGCAAATCAGAGGGGAATGAATGACTTGTGGGGACCATAAGATTTTATGCATTTGTCAAAATTCATAGGAATAAAATTTATACAAAATTTATACAAAATGGAATACAGTTTAATGTATGTTAATTAAAATTTTTAAATGTGTTTGATTGATATTTAGAGAGAACAGAAGGGAGGGATAGAGAGAGAGAGAAGGAGAAACATTGGTTTGTTGTTCCCAAATGTTTATGTATTTATTGGTTGATTCTTTATGTGCACTGACTGGGAATGTAACCCATAACCTTGGTGTATTCTGATGACTCTCTAGTCAACTGAACTACCTGATCAGGGCTGTTAATTAAATTTTTTTTTAAATATCTTAAAAATACTCCTGATGTTATAGCTCCATATCTGGTCATCAACAGTAAAAAGTCAATAAAAGCATCAACACATGAGAGCAAAATCAACACAGTTATACAATCTTGTCTACACAGGTATTCTTCAATTTCTTATGATGATTCTAAACATTTAAGATAAACACATTCTAGAAGCATGAGAGAGAGACAATAGACTAAAAAGCCTCTTTTCTTTTCTCATAGGGAAATGAGATACAGAAAAGCTGAGTAAGTTCTATCTACCTATACAGAAAGATTTGATTAGCTTGATAGACTCAACCCATCAAATCAGTTACATTAAAATTTCATCAGTTAAGAAAATATCGTCATATGAAGTTCAGTTAAATACAACTGCACCATTACTAAACTGATCTTGATCCATCAAAGCAGTTCCACTAGTTGTGGGTACAATGGCCTGGATTTGTATACAAAGTTTCTAATTCTACCTACCTCAATGTTTTTTTTTCCACTATTGCAGTCTAGTTGAACTTTTGTCTTGGAAACATATATTATGGTAAGTTCTGTCTTGCATTTCATTTCCTTCTTAAGATAATAATTAGCAACTAGCTTAAATGTGCTACAGAACATGTTACTGATTAACTCGGCAATGCATCTGAATCATGACAGGCAAGCCTGGGTTCTCTCTGTGACTCTGTATAGAGTCCTTGTTCTGCGAGAGGTGACTGCACTGTCACTTATCTCAGTCCTCATTACAGGTGCCGCCACCTGCTTGCACTTCCACAGAAAGTGCAATTGTTTTATAGTTGGCAATAATTCTGCTATCTACCGGTGTGTGACATGAAATAAACTGGAGCACTCTAGAAGACCCAGGGGCAGTAGCCAGACCACGGACAGCATCCGCCATCCATGGTAACAGGCCCCTGTAGGGCGAATTTTCTTGGGAATTTGGAATTTTATCTTTCAGAACAGCGTTGCCCCTTTATTGTTACAAACATAAGCACTAGTTAAAAAAAACCCAGGATAGTTATACACCATTCTTATAATTGCATGTATGTTACTTCTCTTAATTCAAAGCAAATTGATAAATATGTTAATTAATGCTAAAACATGGCATGGGCAAGAGGAATTTGTTTCACATCTGATTTTAAAGATCAGAACATATTTCTAATATTTCACTTAAAAGGTGTTGTGGACTGAATTGTGTCAGCTCCAAATCCACAGGCTGAAGTCCTAAATGTCAGTGTAACTATACTTGGAGACAGGGCCTTGAGAGAGGCAATGAAGGTGACGTAAGGTCAAACGGGTGGGCCCTAATCTAAGATGTTATGACTGGTGTTCGTACCAAAAGAGGAAGAAACACCTGGGCTGTAACCGTGTGGAGGGAGAAAAGGCCATGTGAGGACAGCGAGAGTGTGGCCGTCTGCCAGTCAAGGAGAACGGCCTCAGGAGAAACCAACCCCATCCAACACCTTGATCTTGGACTTGGTACCTCTAGAACTATGAGAAAATATGCTTCCATAGTTTAAGTGACCTGTCTATGGGTTTTTTGTCTGTTTGTTTATTTTTTATTTGTTTGCCTCCCACTTCCTGAACTCTTTATTTTTCTCAGAAAAAAAACAATTTTTAACTGCTCTTTGGGGGATATATGGGCAAAATGTAGCTTCCCCACAGATTTTGAGTTTCATGTTTCAAATGAGGTAGCCACTGAGAAAACTACCGCAACTCTCTAAGGTTCAAATTCTACAATCACAGGAGAAAGAATCTGATTGGCCAGGCTAGATTCAGATGCCCCCGTTGGCCCAATAGTCAGTGGAGCAAAATCATATACTGTGGTATGGACAGACTCTGGAATTCTTCGGCACTCCGAGTCGAGTTAAAATGATTTATTTTATATATTTCTCTCCAGCAGGTTGTCATTTTCTAGAGGGCAGGGATGATATCTTATTCAGTTTTTTACCCTCATAATCTAGCATGATGTCTGGCACACAGGAGATATTTAATATGCATTTGTGAACCTCACAAGTACAGGTAGATACTAAAGGCATCTTGATTAAGGTTCTATTTATACTTTGAGGAGCTGTGACCAGAATATGTGGACATGAGCCAAATTTACTTTTTAATTTATTAAAAAATTTATTTTATTTTTCAATTACAGTTTGCAATTGATATATTTCATATTAGTTTCAGATGTATAGCATAGTGGCAGCAATCATGTAATTTACAAAGTGGTACCCCCAATATTTCAGGTGCCCACCTGGTAATAAATGTAGTTACTACAATGTTATCGACTGTATTCCCCATCCCTGTGTCTATTTTGTAATGACCCATTAGTCCTTCTCCATTCCTTCATCTTTTTCACCCAGCCCCCTAATTTCCTGCCTCTCTGGCAACCATAAGTCTGATCTTTGTATCTGTGAGGCTGTTTCTGTTTTGTTTGTTTCCTTATTTTGCTCTTTTGCTTCCACATAAAAGTAAAATCATGTGAAACTTACCTTTTTCCATCTGACTTATTTCACTTAGCATAATACCCTCTAGGATATTACCATCCATGCTGTCTCAAATTGTAAGATTCCATTCTTTTTTATGGCTGAGTAATATTTCATTATATATATGATGAAATATTTAAGTTCTTAACCACTTATCTATTGATGGCACTTGGGTTGCTTCTACAGCTTGGCTGTTAAAAATAAACCTGCAATGAACACAAGGGGGCAGCTATTGTTATAAAGTAGTGTTTTGGGGTTTTTTGGGTGTATACCCAGAGGTGGAATCAGTGGGTCATAAGGCAGTTCTGTTTTTAATTATTTCAGGAAACTACATACTGTCTTCCACGGTAGCTGCAGCAACCTGCCTTCTCACCAACAGCGCACAAGGGTTCCCTTTTCCTCATATCCTCTCCAAAATTTGTTGTTTGTTGATTTACTGATGATAGCCATTCTGATAAGTGTGAGGTATTATCTCATTTTGGTTTTGATTTGCATTTCTCTAATAAGTAGTGACGATGAGCATCTTTTCATGTCCATTGACCATTTGTATGTCCTCTTTGGAGAAGTGTCTATTCAAACCCTCTGCCCACGGGTCTTTTTTAATTGTATTGTTTGTTTTTTAGGCCTTAAATAGTGTAAGTTCTTTGCAAATTTTGGATAGTAACCCTTCTCAGATGTATCATTGGCAAGTGTGTTCTTCCATTCAGTGGGTGTCTTTTTCAGTGGATGGTTTCCTTTGCTGTGCAAACACTTGTAATTTGATATAGTCCCAAATATTTGTGTGTTCTTTAGCCTCCCTTGCCTGAGGAGATATATTGGAAAATTATTGCTATGAGAAATTTTTGAGATTTTACTGCCTATGTTTTCTTCTAGGATTTCTATTGTTTTACATCTAACATTTGAG
Source organism: Tonatia bakeri (assembly GCA_004024845.1). Taxonomy (NCBI): domain Eukaryota; kingdom Metazoa; phylum Chordata; class Mammalia; order Chiroptera; family Phyllostomidae; genus Tonatia; species Tonatia bakeri. The sequence goes on along the minus strand of PVIA01000276.1, from coordinate 472,083 downwards.
TTTTATATCCATTTTAATTTTATTCCCAGGTATGGTTATAAAAAGTAATCTAGTATAAGTTTTGCATGTACCTATCCAATTTTCCCAACACCATTTATTAAATATACTATCTTCACCCCATTTTATGTTCTTGCCTCTTTTGTCATATATTAATTGACCAAATATTCATGGGTTTATTTCTAGGCTCTTTATTCTGTTCTATTAATCTATGTGTTTGTTTTTATGCCAATACCATGCTGTTTTTTTTACTATAGTGTTGCAGTATAGTTTGATATCAAGTAGCTTGATACCTCTAAGGTTGTTCTTTATTCCCAAGATTGCTGTGGCTGTTTGGGGTCTTTTGTAGTTACAAATAAATTTGTGGATTATTGTGGTGGACTCTGGCCAGCAGAGTTCCACCTTGTTGTGGCTGAAAGAGAAAATAAATGCACAGGTGACAGCAATCCTTTGGAGAAAAAGGGAGCAACATGGCTACTCTTTCAAGGGGTGAGAGTGGCCTTGCTGCTCTCTCAAAAGGAGAACGTTCAGACCCTTGCCTAGACAGGCTTTTATTGTTTTCCTTGGGGCTTACATCAGAGAAAAATTTATTATCTATTACACAGAATATTGTTGTCTACATTTTAGGTACAATCAAGGAAATGAAAATAACATGCAGAGGGGAATGGTGGTGAGCTGATTAGCTCTGTCCCTGGGTGAATTCACACAGGCTTTGGAAATTATCTTGAAGATAGACAATGCACATTTGTTGTTTTAGACCAGGGTGATGGAGTTTTAGCAAGAGCAAGCCATAACAGTCAGTATGCATTTTCTAGGCCTGATTCCCACAGGAAAACTCAGTTTGAAGATCTGGCTCCTGCCCACCACTTCACTTCTGCAGGTTTTCCACACAGAGCTGAGTCACATTTGCCAGACTGAAACAAGCCGGTCCCCTACAGATTATTTGTTCTAGTTCTATGAAAAATACCATTGGTATTCTATGGAAGTTGTGTTGAATCTATAGATTGTTTTGAGTAGTATGAAAATGTTAATGATATGAATTTTTCCTATCCATAAGTATGGTATATGCTTCTACTTTTTTGTATCTTCTTTAATTTCTTTAGTGTTTTATCATTTGCTGAGTACAGTCTTTTACCTCCTTGGATAAATTTATTGCTAGGTATTTTTTGATGCAGTTGAAAATGGGATTGTTTTCTTATTTTTACTCTTAAAAATTTTTATGCATTTATTTATTTTTTAAAGAGAGGGGAAGGGAAGGAGAAAGAGAGGGAGAGAAACATCAATGTGTGGTTGCCTCTCATGTACCCCAAACTGGGGACCTGGCCTGCAACCCAGGCATGTGCCCTGACTGGGAACTGAACTGGCTGCGCTTCAGTTTATAGGCCCACACTCGGTCCACTGAACCATACCAGCCAGGGCCTTAGTTTTACTTTTTAGTAGTTAATTATTGGTATATAAAAATGCAATCGATTCCTAAGTATTTATTTTGTATTCTGTACTTTACTAAATTAATCTGTCAATTGTAGCAGTTTTTTTTTTGGTGGAATCTTTAGGTTCTCTATATACAGTATCATGTTATCTGAAACTAATGACAGTTTTACTTCTTTCTTTCCAGTACTGCATTGAATAACTGTGGTGAAAGTGGACGTGTCTGTCTTGTTCCTGAGCTTAAGAAAAATGCTTTTAGTTTTTCCCCATTGAGTATGATGTTAGCTGTGGATTTGTCATATATGACCTTTGTTATATTGAGGTATGTACAACATGGGCCAAGTTTTAAAAAATAAAATTCAAAGGGATTATGGTTATGAGTAGTAGCAAATGACATTATGCAAATAAATATAAAGTACAGTTATAAAGGTGGGGGATTTATCTGTGTTCCATAAAGATAATGGCTGTTAAGACTTTCCAGAAGAGCCAGAGAATTGAGGAAATAATGATTTAATAAAAAACCATTTGGTATTTCTTATTTGAAGGTGAGAGTATGAGATGAGCAATCTGTGGGATCGTTATGACAACCCTAGCAAACAAATGAAAAGAGGATTATCTCATCATCTCTCACTGTATTCTAACCTTGAGTCTGGCAGTGGCTGTCAGGGACTTTGAAACAAATTAGAACTTTTCAGTGAGATTTTGAATTGATTATTTATAAGAGCTACACAATAATGACACTACAGATTTCCAAAAGAAGACCTGGAAACCAAGACTGAAAATAAAATTGTCGGAAATTGCTTTGTTTTCTGTTTTACTTTGATTCTGGCATGGCTGAGCTCGGAATGCTGTCCTCTCAGTGTGTTTAGGTGACCAAAGGTGTTACAGCTCAGTCTGAATTTCCCAAAAGTGATCCTCGACTCTATCACATCCAGTAACTCACTCATTTATTTGAACAAAACCATGCATTTATTTTAAGGAACAGAATACTCATTAGGTATGTGACTTTTGCTAAAGTTTTTGACTCATTCTCACTGACTGTGATCATGGCTATTTAATGATTTCAACATTGATGCTTCACTGCTCACTTTAGTTGCTGTGTCTCCATATCCAACCGTTGTAAATGTATGGTGATCATGTCTGTTAAAATAAAAATAGCACCATTGAGGCAATAAAATTTTTACTTTAGCTCAAATAGCATCTTTACAAAAAAATAGAAGTGATGGTTTATCTATCTTATGAATATGTTTTCTGATGCAGTTTTGTTATCTACAGCTTCCTTTGGTTAGGTCATTATCCAGCTAATACTTGCAATTTGATATTTTTTATACCTCTTTAAATACATTGCTATAGTCTTGTGAAATCTAGTGTGTCTCTCCCACTTAGGGGGAAAGGGTTAAGTATAACTGTAACCGGAAAAGACACCGGCATTCAAGCTGCTTGTCACTATCAAATCCAATAAGCAATAACAGTGATTGAATCTTTTATGGGCACTTTATTCAGATGGCCTGCGATCGGAGAAGATGGTGGGTTCATACCCTAAGGAACCATCTTGCCTTCTGTTTCCTGGCCAGGTCTTTTATAAGGGGGGTGGAGGAGGACAAGCAAGATGTGGTGAGGGCTTTGAAATTCAGGGAAGATTAGGTGAGCAAAGCTGCAGCCTTCTTGTTCTTGGCAGTTTACTGTTCCCAAGGTGGGAGTGTGCCTCCTTACTTAAAAGGCCTGGATGCCTCCAACTTGTCCCCAGGTGGTAATCTCTAGCCAGTGCCCCAGGAGGTCGGCTGCTTTTCTCAGGAGCCAGGATGGGCCTTACCTGTAGTTTTTGAAAAAAAAGCTTAACATACACATTACTTGCTAGACCTACAGCTTTTTACCTTAAGCTAAAATTTTCCAAGTCTTGAGTCCCTATCATAACCACTGATAAAATAACAGGAAATATTTAAGTTTATTCTGTTCAAGGTATTCCTACTTTGGCTGTTTAAAAACTGTGGCTAGCATGAGATAGTCTGTGCAACAGAAATCTGCAAAAACGGGACTTGATAGTGTGCCTGTAAGCGCTAGTTTGTGTTGATGAATCTTCGTTAGCATCCTCACTGAATTAAGGGGATAAGCTCATCATAGGAATTCTTCCTAGGTGGCCTAGTAGGCTGGAGACAAAGAATCTTGAATCAGCACAGACCATGAGCTCAACTGCCTATGAATTACATTTGAACTGAAATTTGAAAAACCAGTTTCTAACTAGAAAGACTTTGAAAGAATAATCTAAGTTTTCATCAGCCTAGTACACTGAAGAGTTTTCTATTTTATGAGTTTTTAAGAACATCTCCCGTCAAGCCACGACAACTTGGTCTTCCCGAAAACTCACCATAGCACTTCTCTTTCCTGCTGGTGCTGCCTCTGGTAACTGCTGCCCGCTGGAGGTGGAGGGGCCGTGCCAGCGGAACTGCTGTGTTTATTGACACCCAACCTTCTTTATATTCTAAGATAAGGAAATGTACAAATACTTATAATATTTGTCTGGCTTGGTTTCATCACTATGCTCTGTTAACAAGCAACCACAAAGACTCCACACCCAAATACAGCAAAAATTATTTCTTGTTCACCTAACATGTCAGGAATGGACTGGAGGGGGCTTGGCCCCATAGTCTCACAGGGCACAGGCTGTTGTATGATTCACCACCTTGTGTCTACTTCCTATGGAACGTGTGGCCTTCTTGGGTGCAGCAGCAGAACAGAGACTGATGTTGTACATGGACTTGACACTGTCTTTGCCATAAGTGACATACATCACTTTCCATCACAACCTATTGTCCAAGACTAGTCATAGGAACCCACCGAGTGACAAGCAGGTGGAAGAGTGAAGTCCAGCCCTGTGCCCAGGAGAAAATAACTACATATGAGTGAACAGTAAAACTCTCTACCAGTAGTGAATCTTTTCTGACCCCCTAGTAGAGTGATAATGAATTGGTAATTTGAAACTACATATAAGCAATTTAAAGCGCCTATGAAAAGTGTTACATATATGAAATCACTTTCTAAAACAGACGTATACAACAATACATTTTCCAGTTGGTGCTGTAGCTCTGTGAAGATACATATACATGTCACAACTCAGGATACTTTTTGGTAAATCTGTCTCAAAAATTATTTTCAGATTCAGTTAGTGAATACATAACCATATATGGTTTTAACTTCATAACTTACTGATCAAAGATAGAATCATTCACTTGAGAACTTTCCTACATTTGACACTTGACTCCAAATTTTATCTATATGTGTTTGTAAGTATTTCATTTGTCTCTTCAAAACTAAGCAGAAGTATTTAATGCAGGCTCTGAAGAAAATTCAAACGAGGGAATTTCTAGAAGTGTGTTAACCACTTGATCATACAATGTGTAGTTGGTTTCCTCTAATGCCCACCTGCAGAAAGTACATTGGAAAGTGCAGTGTTAGTTCCAAGTTTTTATTCAGAATTTTTATTTCCTTAATTGTATCACTGTATTTATTTAAAATCTAATGCAGGGGGATATTCAGAAAGTCAGTGAAACTTAAAGTCCCCCATGGAACTCAGCTGTGAATATAGGGTGCAACACGCCGAGCTGACGGCAGTGAGTAGCCTTTTATCTGCCTCAGCAGCAGCTCGTCCCTATGGCGTTCGTAATGAACAGAGCTACAAGAGAAGCCTGAATGAAATGTGAGAACGTTTAAAGGCGTAGTTTTCATCACAAAGAAAGGAACACAAAGGGAAAACAAACCAAGATGATTTAACTACGTCACATTATCACCAATAGAGTTTTTCTAACACACAAAGATCAATTAACAACATAGTGTGAGTATATAAGGGGATAGACTCACAGGCAATCAGCAGTTCCTGTGAACCCTTACATTGTTTGCACTGAAAGGCTTCCATACCCACGAGGGATTTTCGAGACAAGCCAGCTTTATACTTTGATCTCACCAACAAAACAATGATGACCAAGAGGACCTGCGCCACAGAACATCACACACTAATACAACACAGTCTGGGCATCTTCATTCTCTCAAGAATATTTGTCTTGATTGAACCAGATAACCTTTCCAGAAGAGTAAATTATTTTAGAAAGGCAAGTTGAGTGTTGAAATTTACGTCAAGAACCTCAGGTATGAAGGTTCAGCCAGGTGGTATATTTCCTTAGAAATCTACACTAGCGACCTTCCAGGATGTCTGCCCTTCTTTACAAGGGCCAGGGTCACACTCTAAGCTACCAGACTTGAGCACAGGTGCCCTGATGTCGCTGGGTACCATGCAGCATGAGAGGTGCTTCTAGCCCATGGTCCAGGAATGTGGCTGAGGCAAACACCTGAGGGCATGGTGATGGCCCTGGGATTTCCCTGAGAGAGAATTTTAGATCTTCCTGATGTTGGCTACTCAAAGATCTTCAGTGCATTCAATAGAGATCTCCTGGGAAATCTGAATGGTGTCACTGGGGGCTCCCTTGGGAATATGTCCCATTCAGGCAAGAGTCCCTGGAGATCTTGAGACACTTTGGTTAAAGCCATTTGAATACTGAAGAGAGATCAGTGCTCTTCCTGAAGAACAGACCATATTAACTATAAAATACTTCATTAGAAAGATACTGCCAAGAAGAGAGGTTTTCCCAATTCTTTTTTTTTTCTTACTTTTATTCAAACAAGCTTTGCCCGGCTGCTGCTACATTTTTAAAGCCTGCAGAAGTTTATTAATTCTTCTTCAAGGGTGTGATGGTCAGTGTGATGTGTCAAGTGGGCTACAATACAGTGCCCAGTGATTCAAACAAACACTATTATAGCTGTTGCTATGTATCTTGTACGTGTGATTCAACTATAACCATTTGACTTTAGTAAGGGAGATTATCCCAGATAATCTTGGGGAGCCTAATTCAATCAGTTGAAAAGTGTGAAGAGAGGAGCTGAGGTTCCCCGAAGATGACGTCTCCACTGCTGGGCAGCTGCTGTACTCTGCCCGGCTGCACCAGCTGACCCCCCCAGGCAGCCTGCCCTTCAGATTTCGGTCTTGTCTAGTCAGGCTCCACAATCAGTTGAGCCTCCCACCGGCTGCTTCTCTGGTCAAACCCTGGCTCCTACAACACCCCCAGGAAGCCCTGAACCAGTATCTGGAATGGATCCTAGATTCCTCAGAAACAAATGCATTCTACAAACTGGGAGCATTGCATTAGTAGAAGTTTTTGGTAGTAATAGTTCACAAAAATATTATTTATAGACTGGACAGCCACAGAGAAATATCAGGCATTAGCTTGCTTACTTCTGCTTGTATGAGGTTTTCCTGCAAACCACAAATCAATCTCCTTGAACCAGCCTAGGCATTCCTATCTCTGTAAACATTTGTATTTAAATCTGAAAGAAAGTGTTGTTGTTTCAGGTATGGCATGCTTTTCCTTTTCACAGCTTCCCAGATCTAAGGTAGGCCCCTTTTCCCAAGGGGTGAGGTTGTGGCAAGTTTCATTACAAAGCAAATCAAAGCATTATTACCTTATTTTAGAGTCTGTACAAGAGAAAATACCTCATCAGGTTTTCGGAATCTACTTTGTAAAAATGCTCTCAGGAATTTAGACAGCAGTACCAGGGTATAGCATGGTATTTTAGATTTGGGATTAACCTAAAAGACACAGATGACCTTTTTATGTCCACAATACAGACAATGTATTATATGTGCTTGGTCGCCTGTCAGAATCCCTGAGTCATACGTAAATAGCAGCCAGGTCTCAACTCTCCTGATGGGGTGATGTGGACATGTAGATGCCACACCTCGATGCTTTTCTGAAGGCACTTTTTAAAATCTTATCCAAGTTTGACTCTTCTGTATGGTCATTTCCCCCCCAAAGAAGAATGAGTTTCATCTTATCAGTCAAAATGCTTCTTTTTATAATAAGGCGATACTCATCCATTGTCTATCACTTCTTTGAGCTTTGGCAGCCAGAGAGTTGTAGAATAAAATTTAGCTTTGACATATGGTTATCTATGTTAGATTTATTTTGTTATTTCGTTTTGCTGCTCCCTCTGTGGTTTTAAATGTTGAAGTTTTATTTACATGGTCACCAGCAGAATACTTGGGCTCAGACCGTCTGTCAGGGAGTAGAGGGGGGTGGAAGCAGAGATGAGGGAAGGGGAGGGGGCAGCAGCTCCCCCCCACCATGGCGGGCACTGGGGCCCGCTTCTTCAGATCTGCATGAGTACACAGTAAAGCCCCAGAAAGTGCTCCTGATGATGAGTTTGGAGCCATCCTCCAGCGACTTGTCCCGTAGATTATTTACTTGCTCCTGTCCCATATTGATGGAGGCCCCTGGGTTATTCTCATTGGGTGAGGCTTCGGGAGGAAAGTCTTGGCATCAATACTAAGGATGTTGAGAAAGTCTGCACCCCCGCTGCCACCATGGCTGAACTCAGAAGTGGGCCAAGGAGACTTGTGATGGGTCTCAAGGGCGTCTCCTCAGTCATGCCATGGCTGTGCCCTTTGGTACAACACTGCTCAGCCATTTGGAAAAGAGTTGAAGAGGAAAAAAATACAGATGCATACGCAATCATTACTTTCAAGTATCCTCCGTAAACTTCATTATTTTGAATGTACTGAGCTTGAGTTACGGATATAAAGAAGAGGGAAGAATGAGTTGAATAAGACATTTTATAAATAGAAAGCGAAATAAATGCGTGGAAAGTGTCTGGACAAATGTACGAACAGTGGTTGTACCGGAAAGGGAGAAAGGGATTTATGGTCTCTGCAAAGGCTGCACGTGAATGAGCTGAAACATTGCTTCCTATTTCGTGGAGGAACCAGGAGCAATCAGATGATTTCTCTGAACTCTTTCTCACACCAGCAATCTGCCCGTTCACACACCTATGCAACCTCAGAGCCTGCCTTGCATCTCACCTGTGCATGTCCCTCCCCTAAGGGATCGCTGCCATCTGCCTCTTCCCACCTACTCAGAGCTATGGCTGCCATGGCTTCCCCTCCCTCTGGAATCATTGCTTTGCTTTTCTTTTGTTTCTTTTTCTTTCTTTTCTTTTGTATTCTTTTCCTTTCTTTCTTTTTTTAATATTTTTTTATTTTAATTGTTGTTGCAGTACAATTTTCTATCTTTTATGGAATCTTTGCTTTTCAATCAGGAAAGAAAAAGCAGTACCATTTTTCATGAAAGGGACAGCAAAAAAATAAATACCTTGGCCTGCTTTTCCCCCTGCATTTGCTGCTGCATTTCTCTGTTTCTCCTCACTACAAAAAATCCTCAGTGATGGACTTGTGCCCCTTGCTTGCAGTTTTTCTCCTTCTTTTTTCCTGACATACAGGCCTGTGATGCGTCACCACCCATCCACTGACAAGTCCTCCATGTTACTAAGTTGTCCTCCCTCACCCTGGCCAGACTGGGCACAGCTGATCATTCTCCTGGCATTCAGTGCTCAGGACACCGGCCTCTTTAGTTTCCCTCCTACCTCATTGTTTGTTCCTTTTCTCAGGGCCCGCTCACAGGTGAGAGAGGGCTATTGAAAACAACAATCATGAAACTTAAACACTTCCCCAAAAATCAAGTTAAAGGAATATGGGATCTGAGATCATTAAGAGTGCTGATGCTTTTGTGGGGTGGTGAAAGATCCAGTTCTGGATCTCCTGAGTGGGTGCAGCAGACTTCACCCTCCGGCCTCCTCCGGTGTGGGCCCGTGTGACCCTGTGTTCCTGAAAGTGCCCAGGGACCAAGGAGGACATACAAATGAAAGATAATAATAATCTTAAAATGAAAATCCATTAATTAGTATAATTAATCAATTATAAATATTTTCATAACCAATATATACTTGTTAAAAAACCAACAAAGATTTCCTAAAACACTGCTTCCGGCCTTCTCATTACCATTTGTCTTGTCAATTTTTAGCCTGAATCTGAAAGAAGTCTAAAACACAACTTTTCTAGGATCACTGAAGAAGTTGTGTCCACTTGGCAGGAGAGGAAACAACATATTAGAGAAGGGCAAGCCCATTATCGTGGAGCTTGAATGGAGACAATTAGCAGATTCAAAATCTCAAAATCTATGGTCATCTATTGGGACAGGCATGGGACCTTCATGAAGTGATCAGGGTGCAGGACAGAAATACTAGAAAAATCTACCTACCTAGTCAGATAAGGAGCAGAAAAAGGTAGCGACAGAGACCCTGGCAAGAGGACTGGAGAGACCAAAGTGAAGAGCATCTAGCACTTCGACACATTGCATGGCAGTGTGAGGGAAGAAACTTGTCTGAGCAGGTCTCCAGGGCAGAAAGGAGGAGGCTCCCACAAACCAGATGTGTTTGTCACAGTACACTTCCAGCTGTTTATAAAAAAAGTGCCCACAGCCATATGTATCCAGGAGGCACATTGCCATTTAACACATTCTCTACCATGAGTCATAAAAATTAATTTATAGGACAGTTCCGTATGGTTAAGACATCTGCTAAAAACTTTTCCCCCAAGCCGACTCAGGAAATACAATGAAAGCCTGCTTGCAGAATGTCTGGCGTCATTTTTATGTGTTCTTACATGAGCTAAACTCCAACAGCTGTCTGGGTAAGGTCAGACATTGCCAAATCACAGTCACACTTAGCCACTGACCAGCACCACAGAATACCGTTAAAATTCAGAGCTGTGTATATCTGGGCAAAATTCACCCAATTCAAGGTGACCTCTTGGAGGGAAGAAGGAAACAACAGGAAGCATTTTGGTGCTGCTTTTGGTGTGCAGAAGAGAAACACTCGGGTTGCTGGAGGCAGCAGGAAAAGCTCCTCCACCCGGAGAGTGTGGTCCCCAGGAGCTCACACTAAACCCAGCTGCTTCCCCTGGAGCAAGAGTCTAACTGAGTTGGAATATTGAGAAATCTAGACTGGCCGTGGAAGGTGGTAGTAATTGTCCCTCCTTAGACGCATTCTACCAGACTGCCATTCTCAAAGGTCTTTAATCATTTTATCAAAACGCTGCATTTTTAAGGACGTGGCAAACTGAGCACATCCTTGGTACCAAGTTAATCCCAATGTGAGAAAATGTGTGATGGTTCTTTTGTAACTGCTGAAAAAAGAACAGGGCTGCATTCCGATGAGTCAAGCAAGAAAATGTATCACGTATAGGAAAAATCTGGCAGAATGATGATGAGAATCTATTTTTATAACTTGTTTTTCTAGTGATCTGTCTATCTCCTTTGCGTTTCAGTTCTTGACCAGATGTGGGACTTGCTGGTAGCCAAGACATAAAACTTATTGTGCTTTTCCACTCACATTGGTTGGCCTGAAAAGTCTAAACAAATACAGACTTTAGGTAGTTATAATTATAATGTTTTCTTGTAAACTAGTCATAAATGTCCTAAGGGAGAGTATCTCATAATGGAAGGAGGGCGGCAGAGGAAGGGGGCTTGGTTGGTCCTTTAGTCTTTGACACTCTGCAGACAGAGGACGCTGTGGTTGGTTATGAGAACATGGAGGTGGAGCTGTCACCTGGAACCTGCCTGACTCAGTGTCATGGATGTGTTTCCTATGACTGTCAGCAGACAGAGGAGTAATTGAGGGATCTCTTGGTCCCTCTGGGATGCACATCGAGTTTCTACTCCTATGCTCTGGCCGGCATCAGGCCTGAGTCATGACATATTTTTTGTTCCTTTACCAATGAACCAGCCCTTTGATCTCTGTGGTCTATCTTTGATTACAAAGATGAAGACAACCAAGACTCACACTGAGCAATCATTCAAAGAGACTGAGAAGTCAGTGCAAATGCACGAAGAAGGGCACATTCCCTTCTTCCTGTCTGTAAAGATAACCAATTAATTATTTCCACAGAGGGACCTTCTTGGGTCCTTGATTCATTGCAGAAATACCCCCTTGTGAATAGAATAAGGAGGGATGGTGTACGGCAGCATCACTGAGCTTAAATTCATACCTGTTGTGAAATGTAGGAGCTGAAAGGAACCTCAGAGATAAGCTAATTACATAAAACCCTCATTTTCCAGATCAAACAAATGGAGACTCAGAGAGCTGTCACAATTTATTCAGACAAAAAGCTCATAAGCAGTAGAACTAAAACCCAGCATGTCTAGCTTTAAGACCAGGCATTTTTCCTTGGGCAGCTTACAAAAATTTACTAAGAAACTCAAATCTGTTCCCGGCCATCTTTGGGCCAAGATAGTGTAAAGGGAGATAAATAGTAATGGAAAAACAATAAAAAATAAAATTGCAAAAATAAATTAAATAAAATAAAACTCCCAGGTTGTCCACACAATGGGTTCTAAACCAGCTTCTGCTTAGCAGGAAATCTTGGCAGGTTTGAAAGCATAGCAGACCCTCTTACTCCATTTTCCTGTCTCTAAGTGTGAGGTGGAAAGGAGAAGAAAAGGGCAAGGAGAGAGAAGGAACTGACTGTTCTTCCCCTACTCCACAGGGAGCAGAAGCATGAACCTGTTGTCCAGTGGGGCTCCAGGCAAACCGGGTCTGAGATTAGCTACACGAAAGTTTTAGCTGTGGTGGATAGTGTGACTTGGCTAAAATGGTATTTTTGTCTGGTGGTTTAAAAACACTCATTAAGTAGAAGAAGTATTAAAATGTGTTTACAATATATAAAATGCCAAAGAGGAATATGACAAACCATATTATCACTGCTATAACAGGACATGCATTATTGTGACATCTGGAAAATTTGTAGCTGTACCCCCAATTAATAAAGGACATTTGTATATCTGCATATGACAACAGTTTGTATAGAGAATACCACAGTATCATTAATAAAACACTTCAAAATTTTTAAAGAATTTTTTTTACCCATGATGAGAGCTGACTTGCCTTTTTCATGCTATTATGAAAAAGGCAGTCCTTAAGTATCATGTTAGTTAGTTATAATTGTTTTGTTCATGGATGTCTCATAACAAATTGAGGAAGTTTTTTTCTATTTTTAGTTTACTGAGCATTTTTATCATTAATAGGTATTGGATTTTGTCAAATTCTTAACTTATTAATATACTGTATTTTTGGACTATAATACACACCCTCCACCCACTAATTTGGGAGAAATAATGGTTGTTAATGCCGCTGTTGAGTTCTGTTTACATTTATATTGGTGAAATACTATGTTATTAATGTTATTAAATATTTTACCACATTTTTTGCTTCAAAAAAGTTTTCCTATTTTCCTCCTCTAAATCCTAGGTGCGTCTTATGGTCTGAAAGATATAGTAATCATGTTTCTTCTAAGTAGTATTAATATGATATATAATAATAATTAAGAAATATTAAACCAACCTTGCATTTCTATGATAAACTCCATTTAATAATGGTGTATAGTCTTTTTTTAATATACGTTTCTGGATTCAGCTTGTTAACATGTTATTAATTCTTTGTGTTTTGTGCATATTGTCTATAGTATCCTTTTCTTGTGATGTTCATTCTATTTTCTGTTTTATGTCCTTTTCTATTTTCTAAAATTTTGTGTTGAGTCTGATATTATTTCTTCTTTAGACAATTGATAGAAGTCATCTGTGAAAACTTCTAAATCTGGGTTTTACTTTGTGAGATTTTTAATAACTGTAAAAAAATCAATTTCTTAATTTTATATAGATTTTTTTAGATTTCATATATTTTCTTGAATCAGTTTTGGTAAACTGTGTACATCAAGGAGTTTTTCTGTTTTGTCTGTCTATTTTGTTGGCATAAAGTTATGTATAGTATTCCCTTGTGATATCTTGTATAGAGTATGAAGTCATTTCTCTTTCATTACTGATTTTCACAATTTATGTCTTCGTGCTTTTTTTCCTTGGTCAGACTAGTTAAAAAACATCAATTATGTTGATCTTTACAAAGACCCAAATTTTTTGGTTCATTGATTTTTTTCCCTTAAGTTTTTCTATTTCATTAATTTTTGCTATAATTTTTGGGTTGGCTAAAAGTTTGTCTGGTGTGTTCCGTAAGATGGCTCTAGTAGCACTTAATTGTCTCTAACTTCATTCAAAACATTTTTTTTTAGATTGTTCTGTGACAGCTGTCATATCAGCATGCATTTTAAAAAGCTTATCAAAAATTGGTTAATTTTTGTGTAGCCATTTTAATATTGAATATAGAAGGAAACATGCAACATTTTTAGCATATTGTGCTTTATTATTTCAGGAAAGGTAAAAACACAACTGAAACACACAAAAAAGATTTGTGCCATGTATACAGAAGGTGCTGTGACTGATCAAACACATCAAAAGTGGTTTGTGAAGTTTCATGCTGGAGATTTCTCACTGGGTGGTCCTCCACAGTTGGGTAGGCCAGTTGAGGTTGAAAGTGGTCAAATATAGACATTAACTGAGAACAATCAACATTATCCCATGTGGGAGATAGTTGACATACTCAAAGGATCCAAATCAATAAAGTTATTAGTGAAAATGAAAAATGTGACTGTATTTTATGGAAAAAAACCTAAATGGACTTTTTGACCAACCCAATACTATGTGTTTGATTTGCTCTACTTTTTCTAAATTATTGGAGTAGAAGACTAGGTCATTAGTGTTACATTTTCTTTCTAATATATGCATTTATAGTTATAAATATATAATCAAGGCATTACCAGCATCCCATACATTCTGACATGTTGTTTTAGTGTTCCCTTTAAGACATTTTAACTTTATATTTAATTTCTTCTTTCAGTCATGAGTTATTTAGAAGTTTGTTATTTAATTTCCATATGATCAGGAATTTCTCAGATATATTTTCTGTATTAGTAATTTAATTCTGTTGTGATCATAGAGCATACTTATATGATTTTATTCTTTTTTTGTTTTGTGAGATTTTTAAACATACATTAACACATAGTCTACCCTGAAGAATGTCCCAAGTATTCATTCTTCAGTCATTTGGTAGTATGTTCTATATGTCAATTGGGTCAATGGTGTTTCACAAATCTATAATTTTACTAGTTTTGCTTCTAATTGTGCCAATTATTAATGTGAAGTATTAAACCTCCACCTATAAATTTTAATTGTCTATTTCTCCTTTCAAGTTTCAGGTTTTGCTTCATGTGTGCTGAGGCTCTATTCTAAGACATGTATCCATTTTAATGGCTACAATTGTTATATCCTTTTGGTATTGACAATTTTAACATTAGGAAATGGCTTTCTTTTTCTCTAGTAATATTTCTTGTTTTCAAGTCTAGTTCCTTGGACATTAATGTAGCCATTCTGGTTTTCTTCTGGGTACTATTTGCATGGTATGTCTGTTTCTATCTTTTGTTTCAATAATTTGTGCTTTTGAGCCTTGAGCTTGGCTCTCATAGATGGGAAGTAACTGCATCTCTGCCCTTAGAATGGACTATTTAGTCCATTTACATTCACTGCATTTATCAGCAGGGTTGGATTAATGCCTGTCATTTTGTTAGTTGTTTTTTCTGTCTTGTGTCTTTCATATTCCCTTCCCTTTATTGGCTTTTTTTTTTTGTATTAAAAATGTCTTTAGAGTATCAGTTTTACCTCTGAGTGGATTGTTTTAGCTAATTTTTTGAGTTACTTTCTTAGTGGTTCCTCTAGTTACAATATGAATGTTTAATTATCAGTATGATAATTCCAACAGTATATGGCATATAAAGATATTGATGTAATTTGTTTATATTTACCTTCTTAGGTTCCATTTCCATTGCTCTACATTATTTATTAATGCCATATTTGTTTCTCTAACATTCATGCTTATTGGCATTCTCTAGAAAGCCCTAATAAGCCATTGCCTCTTCAGTGGGTGCTACATCTGAAGATAATGGTTTTTCATTGTTCCTTCTTTGAGCACAGTTGGTAAACTTTATCATTCTTTGCTTCTCAGATGCTGCAGTGAGTATAGTAGTTTCTAGCAGGATGTAGTTTTCAGTGGCAGAGAACAATTTCCAACATATTATATTTGAAAAAAAGAAATGTGCTTAAAGAAATAAATCTTAATGTAAAAAGAGAAAATTCAGATTAAATTCCAACTTTTTAAAGGGAAATTTTGGGTTCTTACTTTAATTCTATTGCATAAGACCACAAACTATTATGTAAGACATTTAGAGATTAGAAGCAATGTTCTGCAGATATAATATAAAACTTCAAAGTCTAGATTTCCAGAAGGATATTTGGTTGTCATTGCGTTAGTTTTCTAAGGCTCCCATAACAAATACCACAGACTGGAAAGTGTACATACCAGAATCAATTTTATTACATTTATGGAGGGCAGAAGTTCTAAATCAAGGTGTCAGCAGGATCGATTTTTTCTGAGGCATCTCTCCTTGGTTCACACATGGCCTTTCCTCTGTATGAGCCTATAAGAAGAATACCTCTTCTTATGGGAACACCAGTCACATTGGATTAGAACTCACCCCAATTACCTCACTTAGCCTTAATCACCTCTTTAAAGACCCTGTTTCCAAATATGGTCACATTCTCAGGTGCTGGGAAGTGGATTCCACTATCTGAAATTGGAGGGACACAATTCAGTCCATAGTAGTCACTATCAATAACACTTTTATGATTATAAAAATAAAAACATTTATTAATTCATTTGATCCTCACAAGAACATTAGAAGGCATTTTATTATCCTTAATTTGTAGATGAAGAACAGGAGGTTAACACATTTACACAGCTGCTAAATGGTGAAGACCATATTCAGTCCCAGGCAGATGGATTCCAGTGCTCATTATCTTATCCAAAAAGAGGTGAGAATTATAGTCTTGCAGATATTTCCAAAATTCTCCCTCTTGCACCTTACAGACTCTTTCAACTGGCTCCACCACTTAGTCATACTTCAGAATTTACTTCCTTCAACAGAAGCATTAGAACTGATTGTCCTATTATGAAGAAAATGAATTGTTCATTACTTGTTGAGGTGGATTGACTGGGCCACTGCCTCATAATCCTCTCAAAGGTAGCTAATAATGCAATTGCATTGCCTAGTAGATTTTTTAAGGATTTATGTATGCTTTGCCCAAGTATAATTTTTACCTGGCTTCCAAAGAGTTTTTATGTAAAATTATGAAAAGTCCACTTTATTTAGTAAAAGTTATAACTCTAAATCTCTATTAAGTCATTACATAGATTAATGAGCAAAAATTCTAGTGTTAGGCTTTATTCAGGGTTGATTCTCATTGTTTGTTCATCTCCTTACACCCCACAAATGCCATTTCTTTCCAGGTATCATGATTGAGTTGTCTTGCTTGGGTTGCCTGAAGATGGAGAGTCTCCACGTGGGTTTTCTGATGGCAAGAACTGCTCCTTGTTGTGTCTCCTGCCTTTGAGAACACACAGGACAGGCATCTGTAGCTGTGAATTTCAGCCTGACACATGGCTTTCTCTGAGAAGCTCATTATAGGGCACAGGAGCTGCTCTTTTCCCCACATGTACTTGAACTACATCCTTTCCCCTTACCTTCAATTCACTTTCTTTTTCTCTCAACTTTTCTTTGGGATTTTTTCCCATTGGTCCAACTACACATCAAGAATAAAGAGCTCTAGACTTTCCACTGACATGGGGAAAGGTGCACCAGAAAGGACACCATTTGATGAGCTGGTGAGTTCATCATAACAAGTGCTGTCACTGATGGGCAGTGAGAATTCTTTCAAGTGTTAGTGAGTAAAGTATAAATATCTCTAGTCATTTCAAAAGCAATCTCCTTACTTGGTGCCCATTCCTTTAATATTTCACTGTCATTTTTCATTATTATTCTAGGAAATCATTTGGGTTAAAACAGGATGTTTACAGAAAGTCCTCTTGCTTTTACCCAAGAAGGCCTTTGGAGTCCTAGATATCACAGTGCCATGAACTTGGACAGTGTCCTCATACCAAGGAATGCTGAGTGCTTTCACTGACTGAGTGCAAACTCACCAGCCTGCCTCATATATCTGTTCATAGGCTTTTATTTTCTTTACTGTAAAATAAGGAAATAAAATGAAGATGTCAATATACATATAATTTATACATGTAAATACCATGTTATCTCCTTTAATTTTGAAAATTCTCCCAGTCACCCCTCCTATCTGTGACCTTTATTTTTTCCAAATGGTTTAATACTGAATCATTAGAAAATAAAATGTTAAGTTGTTTAAATAAAATGTTTAACTTCTAGTCAAGATGGCAGCATAGGTATACATGGCTCGCCTCCTCACACAGCCATATCAAAATTACAATGAAAATATAGAACAACTATCACTCAGAACCATCAGAAATCAAGCTGAATGGAAGTCTGACAATTATGGAATTAAAGAAATCACACTCATCCAGATGAGTAGGAGGGGTGCAGATGCAGAATGGGCTGGTCCCAAATCCACGTGTGGTCCCACATCCACAGGTGGTGGATAAAAATTCAGGAGGTGTATCTCAGGAGTGAGGAGTCCCAGCCCACACCAGGCCACCCATCTCAGTGTTCCAATGCCAGGAAGACAAGTCCCCATAACTTCTGGCTGCAAAAACCAGTGGGGTAGAAGAAATTACTGAAATCCTAAGCAGTTCCTCTTAAATGCCCACACATGGACTCAATCAGACTTACTCTCTCTGAGCTCCAGCACTGGGGTAGCAGCTTGAAAGCCACCAGTGGCATACGGGAAGGATATTTTCAAACTGTCTGGCATCAAAATAAGAGATTTCTCTCAGACAGAAAGGTGGACAAAGGCCATTGTCCCTTTTCTGAACCCTCCCTGCACTGAGCCACAGAGCAGGCAGGTTGGTACCATATCTGAGACTCCATTAACCTGGCTTACACTGCTTGTCCTGCTCTGGAGATGCCCAGAGACTGTCCCTCCCAACTTATGGGCCCACCGAAGATGCTTTTCCATGTGAATGGCTAGTCTTGGATCATGCTTTACAACTTCCTAAATCTTCTCAAACAAGCAACAGCCAGCTTCAGTGAGCTTTCAGCCTGGTACCTCTTGCTAAGTGGCCCCAGGCCCAGCACTAGCAGCAGCCAGCCTAATTTCACAGCTTGGCTTCACCTGGGAATCTCCAAGCCCAGCACACGTAGCAGCCATTTCAGATTGCTTTATTGCATAGGCTGGGTGGCCCTGGGCAAAACATATGTGGGGGCTGACCTTAGCCTATACCACCTGGGAAACCCCTGAGTCTGTGCACCCAGTGGACAGCTACAGACCATGTCAGAGCACCACCACCTTGCCCATGCATAGCTGATCCTCCACAGAGGGAGGAGATTGATGGTCAGTGGCCACAGCCAGTCCTTGCAGCTGATGGGCCTGGGCAAAACCTTCCAATTGACCTGCCAATAGCAACCAAGGCTCAACTATGAAAGGAGGGTGTACTCAGCCAACATGAGGGCGTACCTCGAGTACCTTGGTGGGTGATAGGGGAGGTTGTGACACTGGACCCTACAGGACACCTACTACATTAGGCCACACTACTAAGAGAGGGAGCCATAGCAGCAATACCTAATATATAGGCACAAATATGGGGAGGCTACCAAAACAAGAAGACAAAGAAACATTGCCCAAATGAAAGAACAGATCAAAACTCCAGAAAAAGAACTAAACAAAATGGAGATTAGCAATCTATCAGATGCAGACTTCAAAACACTGGTTATAAGGATGATCAAGGAAATTAGTGAGGTGCTCAGCAGCATAAAAAAGATCCAGTCAGAAATGAAGGATACACTAATTGAAATAAAGAACAATTTATAGGGAAACAACAGCAGAGCAAATGAACCTGAGAATCAACTCAATGATTTGGAACATAAGAAGGCAAAAAACAACCAAATATAACAAAAAGAAGAAAAAATAATCCAAAAATATAAAGATAGTGTAAGCAGTTGCTGAGACAACTTCAAGCATTCCAACATTCACATCATAGGGATGCCAGAAGGAGAAGAGAAATAGCAAGAAATTGGAAATCTATTTGAAAATATAATGAAAGAAAACTTCCCTAATTTGGTGACAGAAATAGACATGCAAGCCCAGGAAGCACAGAGTCCCAAACAAGATGGATGCAAAGAGGCCCACTACAAGGCACATCATAATTACCCAAGATGAAAGGTAAGGAGAGAATCTTAAAAGCAGCAAGAAAAAAGGAGACAGTTACCTACAAAGAAGTACCCATAAGACTCTCAGCTGATTTCTCAAAAGAAACCTGGCAGGCAAGAAGGGGCTGGAAAGAAGTATTCCAAATCATGAAAGGCAAGGACCTAGATCCAAGATTACTCTATCCAGCATAGCTACACTTAGAATGGAAGGGCAGATAAAGTGCTTCCCAGATAAAGCCAAGTTAAAGGATTTCATCATCACCAAGCCCTTATTATATGAAATGCTAAAGGGACTTATCTAAGAAAAAGAAGAAAATCAAAAATAAAAACAGTAAAATGACAGCAAACTCACAACTATCAACAACCAAACCTAAAACAACAACAAAAAAATGAACTAAGCAAACAACTAGAACAGATTCACAGAAATAGAGATCACATTGAGGGTTATCACCGGAGAGGAGTAATAGGGGGAAAGGTACAGAAAATAAGTAGCATAAATGGTAGGTACAAAATAGACAGGAAGGTTAAAAATAATATGGGAAATGTAGAAGCCAAAGAACTTATATGTATGACCCATGCATGTGAACTAAGGGGGGAATAATGGTGGGTGGGGGAGTACAGGGTGGAAGGGAATAAAGGGTAGAAAAAAATGGGACAACTGTAATAGCATAATCAATAAAATATATTTACAATTTTTTCAAAATTGGTGAATTTGGGGCAACTATTTTAATATTGAAGATACAAGAAAATATGCAACATTTTCTGCATATTATGCTTTATTATTTCAAAAAAGGTAAAAATGAAAAAAATTTGTGCAATGTATGGAGAAGGTACTGGGATTGACTGGATGTGTGAAAGGTGTTTTGGGAAGTTTCTTGGTACTATTGACATTTTGGCCAAATAATTCTTTGCTGAGGGGCTGTCTTACGTATTGGGAGATATTTAAGAGCACCCTGGGCCTCTACACATTAGAAGCCAATAGCAGGAGATACCCAACATACTCAAAATATCCAAAGCAATAAAGTTATTGGTGAAAAAGAAAAACATATCTTTTATTTTATGATAAAAGAAACTAAATGGACTTTTTCACCAACCCAATAATTTCCCACCTGTTGAACTTAGTTGTTAAAAAGTAGACACATGTGCCCTTTTTCTCTTTTTTTGTCATTCATTTTATTGACATTTACTTTCATTGGTCATGAAAATAATGATCCACTAAAGACTGAAAGTTGTATAAAAAGTGGCCTTTTATCACAGATATTTTAAGAAGCCATGATTGGACCAGTGCTTCCTAGCCTACGTCATTTTACAGCACAGATTTAAAAAATGGTAATGTTTGTAGAGGACACTAGAGCAAAATTAAGGGTATTTAATTGCTTTGTAACTGGATTTGAATTAAAAATTATTTTATTTCTATATTTATGATAAAAAGCACAATTCAAAATAAGAAAGACACTAAACGAAAACATTTTCTAATTCTCTTTTAAATGATAAATTTGAACTTATTTCTGTAAAGGTAATTGTTTGCATCAGTACATGAAAGAGATGAATTTATATTTAAGGAATTTGACAAGTTTTCCTTTTCTTCAATCAGTGAACAAAAATTTGGAGTTATTTGTTGGAGGATACTAATTGATTTTTAATCCAACTTCACTGGTTTCATATCAAGCACTTCAAAATATCCAGGATGCTCTAATTTGCAGAGTGGTCATACTGAAGTTCCTTGAACCCACCACACAAAGACTCAAGAACAAATGGACAGAATTTTCTGATGTGTGGAAACAAAAATGAAGGAAGTTACCTGGAGCTGACATGACTGGATCTCCCTCTAGGGCCTCCTTTCCCCTCTATCACATCTGACCACATGTTTGTCTTTTTCACACGTTCCATGGTGCCTGAAATATAAACTCTTTCAACAGCACTAAAGGCCTTGGGAACAGTGGGCAGCAGTGGTGAGCTCTGCAGCTGGCTGCTGATGTACAGTCCAGGTAGGAGAGGTATCCTGACATTTTCCCTGTGTCATAACCAAACAGTGCGTGCCTAGGACACTCATTCTGCTCACAGCCTACCAGGACCACAGGCAGCCCAGCTAATCACTGCCCTGCCCCAGAGAACCAACCAGGCTGGCTTACAGCCAGAGGCTGCTGAATCAAATCCTCCTCTGCCGAGCCTTGCCAAGCTGCAGCAAGAGCAGAAAAGATCAGCCTCTCCTGGCTCATCATCACTTTGGGTCTCCACGTATCCGTTTGGAAGCTCTGCACCAGACTGTATGCTCTTTAAAGCAGGAATCATCTCTCCCTTGCTCACTGTAGTACCACAGAGTCCCTCACAGTTGCCTTAGTATGTGCTCAGTAAAGAATTGTTGAATGAATGAATTTCCATCCATTCATGATTGGCTAAGTAAATGTGATCTGTCCATACAGGGAATACTATACGGCCTCCAAATTGAAGGATACATATATTCCAGGGCGCTGTCAATAAATAATGCTGGGTGAAAAAGTTAAGCTGCTAAATTGCATACATAATATAGCCCAATTTACATAAAATATACATGGGTTTCATTATACTCATAGAGATACCACAAAGTACGTTAATCTTTGGAATTTGGTCTTATCTTAAATTTTCAAATTCTTTCCAGTTGTTTTTAATTTTTTTGTGCTTCCCATACACTGTGTTTCTAAGTTCTTTACAACTGTTATCCCAGGAATACTCAGCTTGAAAATACCATGAAGCTATGATATGAATGACAGAATTCAGGGAGGAAAACACTGTTATTGCAGAATTGTTATTTGGCAAGATCACAATTCAATTATAAAGCCAGAGTGTGACAATTTTATGTGAGAGCTTGGGGACTGTAACAAACAGAGCTCTTCTTGAAAAATTACATTGTGGATAAAATCAGGTCATTCAAGAGATGAATTAAAATCAAGTAGTTAGAAGTGGAGAAACTTTGGAAAAGGAACTGGTATTTATCATTGAATCAATTGAATATACTATCAATATTAAACAACTGTAAGAATTATGTCTACAAAAATCTTAAAAATCTTGAAAAGCAAGAATGATAATAAAACCAATAAAAATGAGATGAGGGAAGAAAGGGTAAAGAGAATGTAAGATTTATAAGCACATTACCAGGGAGTCAATTTTTCACAAAATTGCAAAAAAAAAAAACAAATTAAGAAAAAAAATTGTTTATAACATGTTTTTTTTTTAAATAATTGTTTCATCCATCCCTTGGGTTGCAGAAGGATTGCTCTGACGTTCAGCATTTCCTTCACTTCAAATTCAGTTTCCTTATTCAATTTCCAAATTCAATTTCTTTAGTTTCAGCATATTTAAACTTTAAAATTGTATTAAAATTATACATATAGGATGATTATATTATGAAATCCACCCTATTTACAAAGCTAGAATGCACACACCACAGAACTTCTTCCTACTTCCTGTTCACCCTTCTGTTCGTCCATCTTTTTCACTATGTAAACGCACAGACAATATTTGTCATGAGGCTTACGCATTACTAATTGTAGTTACTTTGTGGCGGTGGGATTTGGAGTTGTTTTTACACCTACTGTGTGTTATTTTAGAATTGTTTGAATTTTATGTGCCAAAGTCATGTTTTAATAAAAACAACTCCTTTATTTATCAGAAAAAATACTGTAAAAAGATACCATCTTGATACATTCCAGAAGCTTTACAGGACTGTGACCACATTTTCAAAGAAAGTATTAAACAATGCAACAGATAGTATTTTTGCAATACAAGAGTCATTTCCTTAGTTTCTCTGAAAACCAAAATATATCTGTAACTAAAAATAACAACTTTTTTCTGATGTTGTTTATGTTTTTTAAATGAGAAATCATGACTTCCTAAGTAGTCCATGATGTTTTGCACATACAACAATTTTATTTGCTTTTTGGTAGAATCATAAAAGCTTGGATTTCTAAAAGAACTTAGGAGTCATCAAGCCCCATTTTAGAGATGGGAAAAGTTAACTCTAAAGAGGCTAAGTGATTTTTACTGAGAGATTTACGACTAAGTTAACTAAAATGCCAAAGTAAGACCTGTCTCCTGAAATCAACCTAATTTAGCCAAACATTACACATTTGATTTTTTTATACCATAGAGATGAATGTTTTACCTAATGAAAATACTATTTTATCTGAGTGTATAGAAAGAATTGCCCTTGGTTCTTTTAGGCTAGCTTTAATTAAACCAAAGTTTTAAAAGTTCATGACATAAACCATAGGCAAAAAACTCTCCACTAGATTGTCAACAAGATTAATAATGGGGTGCTGATGTACAGTATGATTTTTTCTCTCTTTTTTTGCTTGTTTGTGTTTTGTAAATATTCTATATTTATATTTATTTTGTGGAATATTAAAAGATTATGACTTAAGAATTAGACCTAGACATTTTAATTCTTAGCTTCACGAAAGAAGTTTCTTTTTCCAGATAAGATAATAAGACCATCCTTTCTTTATGAAAGCTGTCAGAAAGCTGACAAATAATTGGTAGAAAAAAATAACTTTCAAAGAGCCTGGTCCGTGTTCCAAGGATCCCACAAACAACAGCGAGGACAAGCAGAAAAGGAAATGATTCGTCATGCTGGGCACATCAGCTCACGCGCCTGAGTCACGGGCTCGGGCCTCCCAGGAGCAGCGTCTCAAGCCCCCGTCACTGGTGTGAGCAGAGGAGTAACAGTCTGTTTCTGTGGTGATGGAGGCTTGCACAACATCCTCTGGCCAAGAAACGTAACCACAGCCAGAGTGATTTCAGACTCCAACAATTTCAGCGGCAGCAACAACAGCAAAAACACAGCAGCAGCCAATTCCCAAATGAACTCCTGTGAATGCTTCCTATTAGCTAATTATCAACGGGATTTTTATGGGAAACTGTATGAAGAATGTCGCGGAGCTTCTTAGGATACTGTTTTTCTTCGCTTGGGTCTGAAGAAGAAATGGAATGCCAGGGCTGTAGAATTTACGCATTACTTATGCATGGTGGAGGGCACGGAATAGAAATGTGAGCATTCTAACAGGGTCTTCTTAGTCTGTGGCTTCCATGCCTCTTGGTGAGTCACCTAACCTCTGTGCGTCTGGGTTCTCTTTCCTCCCACCTGTTCCCCTCCAACCCGCCATTAGAGAAAACGACGGTATGCTAGATAAATAGATACTCTCAAAAGTGTTTTATTCTGAGACAATCATGGTGAATGGCTTTTTGCATGTGACATTATTCCATGAGAAATCCATATTTTGACATTAAAGACAATCTGTGGGAAACAAAGCAGATAATGCTATTGGCAGACCAACGTATAGATAACATAGGTCATGGGTCATGCTGGATTCCCTATATATTGTCTAGCTCTGCACCCCTTCCCTCCCACTGAAGAAAATATATTAGAATGCAAGTGAATGAGGAGAGTATTACTATAAGGACAAATTTGGTCTCACATTAATTTATATGCCACTCCTTAAGGCTAATCTTAAGGTACAGTGAGTTTTTAGAAACCAATAGGAAAAATTAACAGTTTTTCTAAAAAGAGCCAATGAAAAGAAAGGGTATTTTGTAAAGACAGAATGATAATATGTAAAGAGACTTCAAAAGTTCCCCAAGATAAACTACCATTAAGAAATCAAAATTACTGAAAGAATAATTTTTTAAAAACTTAATATTTAATAGTATACTCAGTTGCCTAGGGCATGAGTAATCAGAAACTCTTGTGTGAAAATGCCATTGGATCCACCTCTGGAAAGATTTTGATGATACACATAAAAATTTTAATGTATGGATCCTTTGATCCATCAATTTTTCTTCTAAGAATACGCCATACAAATACACCTGCTGAATTGTTTGAATCACATCATATTTCTAGCAGGAATACAAGTACCTGTAGTCTAATGAAGGAACTAAATTTGTCTTGGTGAACCTCAATTTAAATTCTCGCTCATCTTATGTAGAAAATTGAGCGATCAACTTAAACCTTCTGCTCATCAGTATCACTTTGAAATTTATCATGCTATCTACCTTACAAGGAAGTTACAAAGATTACACAAGAGTAGAAAGGCAGAATATTGTTGGAAATTCTGAATTGTCAATAATAATTATGAATAATCAATAATTTTTATCAATGCTACCACTTTATGAAAATAATCAAATACATATTCCGTTGAAAATAAGACAGAAAATAAACAGAATGGATTCTTATTTTTACTGAAAACATTTTGGTCTTGGGTTGCTCTGTGTAAATCATGTTAAATGTATGTTTCAATTATACCCAGTAATAAATGTCTGTTTAAGCAGATTTGTGGCATGCACATCATCTAGAAAGAGGAAGATACACCTAAATCTTCATGAGGCATATTTTAAATATAGTACAAAGAAACCTGACTTCAAAATGAATGGTTTCCCACCTGTTCCGGGACAAAACAAAACAAAACAGTAGTTTCATGTTTTGGAGACTAAATTAAAGTGAATTGCTTTACATTTTTAAAAAAATGTGTTGGCCTTTGGAGATAAATATTGGAGGACTATGATAAAAAATAGCAGGCAGGACTAATCTACTAGAAGGCTGTGTATGGTATAAAAATGAATCATCTTGAAAACACTGTTTCTCCAAGCACATTTCAGTGTCAGAGACTAAATTAACACCAAAAGGGGATTATGAAGCTCTTTGATATTCTAAAAGTCTTAAACCTGACTAGGCCACCCAGAAGGGTACCTGGGACACATTAACCAACCAAGTAGAAACTTAATGCCGTCCCACCTAACAGCAGGTGTCATGATGGACTGAGAACCAATCGTCTTTGGTTTCTAGCTGGAACAGCATTGCCCAAAGTCTTGTTTGCAGAATGCTGGCTCTTGAGTACATTCTTTCCAGGAAATGTTAATAAGTAGTGTACACACACCCACATTTACAACACTCTGTGATGAAAAAGTGTTTGGGGAGTACAGGATGTTGTAATTCTCTTCTTGAGGGCTCCTGACACTCACGGGCTTATTAAGAGCTAAGAGAATCCCTGTTAAGAAAAGTAGGAAGGTATAATCTACACCTTCCCAATCTTGCTGGAATCCAAATTCTTTTGTACTTAACCCACCTGCTAAATTTCCAGAAAGCAGTAAATTGTGTGGGGTACCAGTTTAGGAGACACTGTTATGAAAACGTGAAACATGACTGCATAAACAATATGCATTTTTTTCAAATGGAGTGCCTATTATGCTAGAAGACGAAACCTTCCATTTCTTCTAGGTTTGGGAGTCATGAAAATATTTGTCCTCATGAATTGATTGTGTTTTTACTTTTAGCAGAAAACGTGAAGTAGATAATAAGAAACATGGCCTCCTATTTATTGCCTGCCCTGTGCCAGCCACGGCTTATCAATAGAGAAACAGTATTGAACGAAACAGACAAAAATCTCTGCCCTCAGGTGGCCGACCAACAGGAGGTCGGTAACTGGGGTCACTTGAACGAGGTGGACTGATTAAGAAATGACAAGACTGAAGATATTTTAAGTTACTCTGGGACAGCCCACGAGTGAAGTGACGAGTTTTCCAAGTGCGTGTCATTGCTTTTGGTTGTCTTTTGCCCATTGTCTCCAGCATTATTAAAATCATGCTTACCATCTTAACCATTTTTAGTGTTTATTTCCGTAGTGTTAAGTACATTCATATAGTTGTGCACCCAATCTCTGGAACTCTTTTTATCTTGCAAAACTGAATTTTACCTGTTTTGAGTACATCATATTTCCAGGTACTCTCTAAGAATGAGAAAAACAGGATAGGTTTGGGTAATTTCCAAGTATTTAATAATGTATGAAATCAAAGCTTTTTATATTACCTAACATAAATTAGATTGAAAATAATAGTTATTTTTAAAAAAAGAACTCCTGCTCCCTCCCAAACTTTTTCCTCTCCATCGTTAAATTTGCACTTCCTTGTTCAGATGAACAGAAGTTCATTGTGAAGGTCGTGTTAACTTAGCGCTGACCTCCAACACAAAGTACGTCTGAAGATGTACTTGGCGATATGTCCGGGATTATCCAGCTCCGATTTACAACCTATGTTATGATTTGGAAGTGGGGGTAGAAACCAGCTGCCTCATTAGTAATTCCGCTTTGCTGCTTCAGGAGTTACAGCACCACAGCTGAACCCACACTGCCGATTCTGTCTCGCTAACTAGCCAGGCATGCAGAGCGAACCACAGAATACTACTTGAAGTCACAGGACAGCGTGTCCTCTAGCTGAGGCTCCTCAGTCCAGCCTGCGGGTGGAGCCAGTTTCCTAACCCTTTCACTGGAGTCCAATAAGCAGTTATAACACTTCTACACAGGCATTGAGAAATTATTGCTACTCAGTCTATTATTATTGACCCCCACCCAAATGAATTTGCTTATTATTTGAAAAAAATTAATTTAGTTATTACTCAGCAATCTGAAAAATTTGTATCCTTTTCCAAACAGCTTGTGGGCTAGTGATCACATTCTGACATACAAAGATGAAAAAAACTTATATACATGAAAGGGAGTATCATTCCATCAGTTTGGTTAAAATCAAGTCTCACTTACATCATTCATTTGCTGGACGAATTTACTCATAATCTGCACTAATAGTCAGCAAATACCAGTATAGCTCTAGTGGTTAGCTACAGCTACTAATCTTCCTGAGTGAGTGTGCCACTCATTCTGATGGGTCTGCGACATGCTGTTTCTGTTACCTCATCCCTTGGAATGCCACCACCATTGATAATTTATAACATTTCAATGTCCTTAATTTCATTTCTAAGTTATTGGGCTGGCCAAAAATGTTCATTTGGTCTTTTTCCTAAGATAGCTCTAGTAGTGTTTAATTGTCTTTAACTTCATTTGAAACATTTTTGTTAGATTGTTTTGTGACAGATATCATATCAGCATGTATTTTTAAAAAACATTAAAATTGGTGAATTTTCGTGTAGCCATTTTAATATTGAAGATGGAAGGAAACACACAACATTTTCAGCATATTATGCTTTATTATGTCAAAAAGGTAAAAATGCAACTGAAACACAAAAAACAATTTGTGCAGTATATGGAGAAGGTGTTGTGTGGTTGATCGAATGTGTCAAAAGTGGTTTGTGAAGTTTCATGCTGGAGATTTCTTGTTGGATGATGCTCCATGGTCAGGTAGACCAATTAAAGTTGATAGCAATCAAACTGAGACATTAGTTAAGAACAATCAACATTATAACATGTAGGAGATAGCTGACATACTCAAAGTATCCAAATCAATAAAGTTACTGGTGAAAATGAAAAAAATGTGTCCTTTCATTTACGGAAAAAAACTAAATGAACTTTTTGGTTAACCCAATACTTATCTCAATAGTTGGTAGTGAATAATTATTTGCCTGTTTCTTTGCTTTTCTACCACAGGAATTTACAAACTATTTAGTTAGAAGTCTTCACCATCACATCATAGCCCCCATCCTCCTTTTATCTAAAGGCACGATGAAATCAAATGTAGCCTCCCTTGAAAAAGTGGCAACCAAGTTCTATGATTACAATATTTGGAGACTTACACTTTCCATTTGTTTTTATAACATTAAATTTGTTTGGAAAGGCCTCTGAAATGGTTTATTTGGAAATCACTTTAGGCAACCCAAGCTTTCACTGGTTGTGGATACTTCAGGATTTCATGTTAAAATTTCTTACTTCATCATGTTTGTGTTACTCAAGTAACATATTTTTAATGTGACAGCGTAGCAACATTTTGTCCTGTCTGAAGGACCTTTCCCTGAATTACTTTATTGTTACCAAATCCTCTTCAAACAGACAACCACAGGCATTTGAAATCTCAGGCGTTCAAAAGCTTCATTCACATGGAAGTGCTAAAAAGTGATCACATTCCAACTGAGTTCCAGTTCCCAGGCTTACTGAGTTACTGGCTCATGCTGACTCATGGATGGGTCTCATCCCTGGACACTGCTTTTTATAACCTGAATCCAATTCTCAAGTTATTTCTTTTTAAAAAATTTCAAGTCAATAATGCACCAAGAGAAAAATCTGTCTGTAGCTCTGGTTGATATTTTCAGTTCTGTACCCCATTTACAAGAAATACTTCAAGGGAGGCTGTAAAATGCCATAAAATATAAGACAGATATAAAAGAAAATGCTCCCTGAACGATCATAATAGTACTTTCAATTTATATAATGGAATATCTCATATGTATCAGTTCACGTGAACCACACGACAGCCCTGTTTCGCACACGGAACCTACTGCAGCTGTTGCAGGCCTAGCTCGCAGTCTCTGCTCTTGGAGGTCATTTTACAGGTACTGCCGCCCTAACCATTTTCTGTTGTCAGGAACTACCTGAGGAATGTGCCTATTTGCCTCTGTGTATGCGTTTGGGTAGATGTTCTGAGAGCAGGTATGGCCCAAGGGAAGAAGCATGTAGGTACTTCTTGTCTAACCAGGTACAAGGTTCCATGTTAGCAGTCACCCTGCCTGTAGGTGACTGAAGAATTATTACACAGCCCTTTTGTCCTTGGCCCCTGATACCCAGATCCTTATCTGAGCCACTTTTGCCATCCTGTTAATTCCATTGCCTATCTCATTAGCCCTGCTCTTAAATCACCAATGCAATCAATCTCTAGCCCTTGGCAAGAGAGCAACAGTGAATTTGTTTCTTAGGAGACTAGGAAAGTGGACAGAAATTTAAGGTTTTATTTTGGGCCAATCTCCAAATTCTCAGTTGGATCTCTCCTATAATAGTAGGGTCAATAAAGGAGGAAGTTTAGCCATGTTGATAGATTCTTTGTGATATTATTAGAAGAAAAAAAACTAAACTTGTGCACAGGCCCATTAGAAAGTTAAATACTGAGTTTCAGACATTGTACACCTGAAGCAAAAATACAATAGCAGACCTACAGAAATGTGAAAAGAATACTTCAGCAGGGGGTGTCCTATTTCTTGTGTTCCCTCATTAGCAGCTTGAACATTTAGGGAGGGTGGCTGATTCCATAACCATTTTTCAGTTCTCATCTTATCTGAAGTATCAGCAGCATTTGACACAGCTGATCATTTGACACTAGTGTTCTTTCCAGGACACTAGTTGGTCTAATAAAATTTCACGTTAATTATGTAGAATCTTGCCAAGAGCTGGAGAGTGTGTTGATGATTAGGGAACTGGGCAAACGAAAAGGGAAAGGGAGTAAGAGGATGGTTAGAAAGTGGCTCAAGCAAAGATCTGGGTGCCAGGGCCAGGGAGCAAAGGGACAAATAATAATTCTGCCACATCTGCAGCCAGGGTGATTGCTGACCATGAACCTAGATGCCTCTTGCTTACCCATTATTCTAAATCTTCATGAGTGGGTCTGTTAAAATGTAATGCAAATTAATCAAATTGTTTATATAGACAGGGTCCCACGAAAACTATTTTCCTGGGACCACACATACCCAGTGGGTGTCCCTGACTGAAATTCTGCATCATTCCATAGAATAGGACATTGTTTAATGATTTTTCTACCTGTAATGGAACGTTGCCTTGCTCTGTTGCTGGTACAAGCCCTGATGCTAGGCACACCACGATCTGAAGCTCTCTGTGCCTGGTCCTCGGGAACAACTCTCCCACTAGATTTCCACAGTTGCCACCCCTCACCTTCACACCTTCTTCAAACACCCTGGTCTCAGGGAAACTTGCCTTTGCTCATCCTATTTACTAATGCATCTATCTCCATTCTTTTTATCATCTCCCCTTACCACCATTTTACATATTTATTAATTGCTTGTTTGTATCTCCCCACTAGAATATAAGCAAGGACTTTTATCTGCTTATTCATTGCTCTGTTCCCAGTTACTGAAGAATATGTATTGGAAAGAAGGAAGAAATTTGAATGAAGGAATGAATGATGGCTGAAAATTATTTAAAATTACTTTCAATACCAAAGCCTTCATAAATTTTACTTATAAATTTTAATATATTATATATAAACATTGATTTCCTTCTATAATGATATCAAATTATAATAAAGAATAAATTGACACTAAAGTTAAAAATATTTTCAAGGAAAATCTTACAGAAAGTTATTTTCTGGTCTTCATTTTGGAGGGAATCATTAATGTTCTACCCACTTCCTTAAAACCTTGGAAAGAAGCATTTAATCCCAAAA
Organism: Tonatia bakeri; assembly: GCA_004024845.1. NCBI lineage: Eukaryota > Metazoa > Chordata > Mammalia > Chiroptera > Phyllostomidae > Tonatia > Tonatia bakeri. The sequence continues at coordinate 440,525 of PVIA01000276.1, read as the reverse complement.
CTATTTGCTTATTGCCTTTTGTCTTATTTTAGCACAATATGTAATGTTTTTTTTTTTCTATTTCTGGAACTATATTGAATTAGCCGATTTCTAGCTTCTCTCTCCTTCCCAATTTTGGTCTTTCTAGGCTGGTTTTCATTTTTTTAAGCACAGTTCTAAAATTTCTTCTCTAAGTCACATCATTTTGAGATTGCTCTATCTATAAAATCATTTTTTCTATTGTGATAATCTCAGAATAATGATCAGTGATATTTTCTATGAAGTATATCTCAGGAGAATGTGCCAGTATAAAGTGATATTTTCAGTTCCCATGATTTAAAGTATTTCAGAGTGGCAGTTTGTATAGAAGGCATAATGAACCTCAAGTACGAAGTTTCATTGTCATCTTTTTTCTGCTTTGGCATAGTTAGGGCTGGCATAAATCAACTGCATGAAATATACTATGAGTTTTTTAAATTTGAGACTAACCAGCAATGATTCTGGTGTCAGCCTGATTTTGGAACTCAGGCTTGCAAAGAGGGGAAAAAAACTCCTAAACATTTAATTTTTCTGCCTTTCCAGTGGTGCAACTTATTAATAAAGATGCCTTTTGAATATAAAGTTAGTCAGATGAATTTGGACTCTGAGCCCTTTTAGGAGTGGTGATCTTCGGCCCAGTCCCTGCCACACGGGCCCCATGGAGCCAATGGCGTTGCTTTGAAGATGAGTGGGGCCCGATGGGAGAGGAGTGTGATCCTCCATCAGGGTGTGTGGAATTCGATCACTGGTTGTTAATGATATTATTTTTAGGATCTAACCTATATTAATAAACTTAGAATAAGTTTAAACTAAAATGATTAGAAAAAACTAGGAAGCCAGTTATACACATAACATTTTGCATAAATTCTAGTAATAACCACAGATATTATCTTGGATAACCGTTAAGAGTTTGGGTATTGATATTAAACTACCCTGCCTCTTAGCTAGCATGTGGTCTTGGGTGAACTTTCTGACCTTCGTTTATGATATTGTTATTATTTCAATTATTTTTACTACCATCTTTTAAGATCCACGAGCAAAGTTGAAATACTCTTCTCTTTGCAATGTTTATCAACTAATATTTAAAACTGTGGACTTATGGAAAATAACAGGAGTTCTCCAAAAACAAATAGATAAAGAATTAATAATTTTTTTAAAACACCACCAGGGTTTTTTTAATAGCATATGGGGTGTAGGAATAGCACTCTCTGCCCAGCACGGCCAAGGTGAAGCAGGAGGCCCAGGGAGCCAGGGAGGCATCATGAAACAGTGGGGCCCGGACACCAGAGCAGGTGCTGGTGGCGATAAGCACCATTAATGTGACATGAAGGGCACTGAGGACGTATCCTAAAGTACAACTTGGCAGAGTAACTCAAGAATCATACCAAAGTTAATTTCCAGAACCAAACATGAACTATCTGATTTAAAGAAGAATATTTGCTGTTTAGACTACATTAGGGAAAATGCATAGTAACTTCATGAGATCATGGTGTCTAGTGGTTTTCTGAGTAGCGTGGCTCCCCAGCCCCATCCACTTACTTTAAAAGAGGCCATAACATATGTGATGGTTTTACCAATAGGTATGCAGTGGAATCTTCTAAACTTTTGTTCTTTTGCTCCTAAAGAAACACTGAATAAAATATCCCCCACACATTTATAAGTTAATAGCAATAAGCTTTGAATAAAAGTTCAGTTACAAAAAATATAAATTCCAGTATAGTGTGAATACTGACTTTTAGAATAAAGCTGTTATAGCACTCAAATATATCTACTGCAGTCTGAATACTATGGTGATTTGATACTTACCAAATGCATAAAAAATCTCTTCAATAGTATAAAACTTTCTTTTTGTCCCATGAACTACAATTTTGATTATAGTTTCTATGTAGAGTTTTATCCCAAAGTAATATAATTTCATGCTTGAAAATTTTATGCTCATTATTCAAGAAAAACATGTACATACTGAAATAAAAACTTTAAATTGTGTGAACCATAAGTGTGACAAAAAGTTCTTCTGTATTGAATACTCATTACAATTATTTTAGTTCATAATTGATCAAAATTATGTAAATATAAAATTTGAAACAAAATATTAATCAAAAGTATTTTTAGAAATGCATCTGTTATTGATTTATGTTGGTTTACTAACCAGTGAATTAATGTTTGTAAATACTTTACTTTGTGCTAAAATTAGACAGCATAAATTCTATTTCTATGTTTTTGCTGTTTTTTGCAGATGTAAAGTGTTGAGAAACAATGTTCACATACAAGGAAAGTAAAAATGCAAGAGTTTGCCTAATGCACTGTCATTCAACTCTTTAAATTTCATCAAATTTCCTTCAAGTTTTATGTCAAAAGCCTATAGTGATCATTGATCAAAATTATTTTTAATGACATACTGACTGACATTGTTATTATGACTTTCTTCCATGTTCTTAAAAGCAAAGAATTGAAAACCACCAAGTTTGCAAAAAAGGATTTCTTACTTATTCATTTACTCACTTTATTATCACTCTCAACAGCATATCGATTCATGTCTTTGGTGCCACAAAGGTTTGACACCCAGAGACTTCTACCAAGGTACATTGAATATTGGGGAGAGGTGTGGCTTTATTATGTGAAAATGGGAGAAGAGTGATTTCAAAGAGGATATTGGGATCACAAATGAGTTCTCCAGAGGACTCATTTTCGGAAATAAAATTTAGAAGTTAATATTAAATATCTAGTAATCAATTCCCTTGAAATGATTGTTCTTGCCACCTGACCACACAGAAAGTCTGCACATGCCCCAGGGACTCAAGCACCCCCGTTGGAAGAATGCTGTTTTTGAAAAGTAAGTCTATGAAAATAGTGATGACTATTTAAAACAGTAGACGAAAGTCCTTAAAAAGAAGACTTGACACATGGAGGAGAACAAATAAAATACATTGTACGGAGATGGCAATACTCACACCAGCGCGTGCGTGTGTGTGTGTGTGTGTGTGTGTGTGTGTTTACAAACAGGAACACGGAATAGACCTGGAGGCACAAAGCCGTCTTTCAACATCAAAACTGAAACCAGGACACCAGCAACCGGGACATCTCTTCTGTTCACAGTTGCTCACTGGATTCCAATCATACTCAGCACGTGGCCAATATTTTATTAACTCTAGATGCAGTACAATATTACTCTCTCAGAGAAATGAACAGTACTACACAACTAAAAAATATGGTTTCATCTTATTCTTGTTATCTTCTCCAATTCAACAAAAAGGGTGGGTGTGGGCACGGTGTGTGTGTGTGTTTTACAGGCGTGGGGTGGGGTATCATTACAAAACATTTAGGGTAAAACAGAAGGTGTGCTTTTAGTTTGATGCTTTAGGCCACCTGTACAAAACTCTGATGTGTCCTCACTGCTTTTCTAGAAAGAGGCCCAGAGAGGTAAAGAGATTACACAGAGAACTTGTTAAAGGCCGAGTGAGACCACTCACTGCCTTCCTTACCTAATGCTGAGGCATCTTACCCTAACTCCGCGGCACCGTGCTGTGTGAAACTACTGAACTTAAAAGGGCAGAAAGCAGGTAAATGCTTACAAATTCTGATTTCTTTGAAAGTAAAAATTAATTTGAAAGCAGACAAGTTGGGTCATACATATAAGAAAAGGAAAGTAAAAGTATCTGTACACATTTTAGCATAAGCCTCAGAATGAACATCAAGACCAGAGGGGTTTTCAACTGAGTCAGATACAGAGGCGTTCACTGCGGCCCCGCAGCCCCACCGAGCGACTCTGGGAGCGATGAGAAAGTGGAGCCTTTCACAGACTCCCATGTTGAATCACGCAGCTTGAGTCAAGGAGGCCAAACAACTGGGTGCGAGAGAGAAAAGATGACTGATGAGATGGATTCATCACCAGGTTTATGTGGACAGCCTCAGTCTTCAGTCTTCAAATGGAAATAATGCATCACATGGAACTCCCTCATAAAAAGACACGTAGTGTGTGTATAACCAGAGAAACAATGAATAATCAGTTCAAGAACGATTGTTCATGAGGTTGGCCTTATGGGTGGTATTTTACTCCATAACTCCAAACTCAGCATCCAGGATCATCGCTGAAATTACAAATAATTTCTCATGTTTTCAAAAAGCACTTTAAACAGCTTTTAAATAATTTATCTCACAACTGTAGAACATTGTATGAACCCACTTCTACGTGGTATTCTGTTCAAAATAATTTACAACCGATGGTCCTTTCAGGATTCTCACATGAATGAAACATTCATGGAGAAACAGCCCTCTTCACACAACTGGCAAAGGTAAAATTTACTCTATTTCTTCTATATCTATGCTGTCAAAACTAGCCTGTCCCAATGTTTGCAGGGGCTGCGGCGAGAATACAACTGAAAAATTAAAAATAATTTGCGAATATACTCGGGGTATAGCAAGTGTAAGTACTTTCATCAGAGAGGTACACTACAATGAAAGTAATAACAAATTATTTAAATTATCTTATATACTTACTGAAGTTTATCTTTCCTAGAACATTCAAAACTGTCTGTTAATAGGAAAATATAAGAAATATCAAATTTCAAACCAAAGATTTTAAAATTAGCTATGTTTTTAATTTTCAGAAGTTAATTATGTTTAACCCATTCTTTTATAAAACTATTGCCCATTTTATAAATCAGCAGCAGGAAAAGTTAACATTTTATAATAAAGTGAACTAATCCTTTAAGATAGAGTCCCACAAAATCTATTGTAGCTAATTACTTTGTACTAAATAAACAAAGTCATGAAATTATTTTTGCCCAAAAAATTTTGGGAAAGACCCCAGCTGGTACACCTCAGTGGATTGAGCATAAGCCTGTGAACTAATTCGATGACCAGGCCTGGTCACCAGTTCGATTCCCTGTCAGGGCACATGCCTGGGTTGCAGGCCAGGTCCCCAGTGGGGGCCACACGAAAGGCAACCACACATTGATATTTCTCTCCCTCTCTTTCTCCCTTACTTGCTCTCTTTCTAAAAATAAATAAAATCTTTAAAAAAAATTTTTTGGGTAAGAAAACCCTAAACATTTTATATATATAGTGAAATTTGATCTCTAGTTGATAGTGACTTATGTAGGATCAAAGCTAGTGTCACATCCCCTCATTTTTGGTTCAAATCTTTTTAATCTAACCTTACAGAAAATCCAAACAATTCTAACTAAATAGCTTAAAGTCACTACAAGTTTATGAACAACAAACCAAAACTTATAGTAAAGACTGTGTTTACTTTTATATCAATTCCTAAATCCCAGTATCCCAGAAAATAATTGAAAATTGAATATTTTTTTAAAATACCATAACATTACTTTTATCAAGAAATAAGTAATTTTCTTTTCTGGTTTCCAGGGATGAAAACCGTATACTCCCTCTGCGTGGTTTTGGAGGAGCTGTCTTCCAAGTAGCGGGTGTAACTGTGGTCTGGCCGAGGGGGAGAAGGAGGAAAGGCGCCTGCAGAGACGGGAAACACATCTGCACCAGACGTGTTTGCTGCACAGTCTCAGACTCAGCTTCCCAGTGAGCCTGGTCCTAGCTGGGTTTTGAATTCCCATTGAACGTGTTTCCAGTCCGTGATTCACAAGCTATTCTGTGTTCAGTAAGACCAAGTCCGTGTTTTTCTTAGCATCACGACTGAACAACACAAATGGGTGATCCTCACCAGAGGTTAGAAACTAGCTCTCTGATTTTGTGTTGTCACATCACGACAGAGTGATTCTTGGGAACGTTGTTGTGTACGGCGGATAGAGCTGATGGTGGCTGAGAAATTCTGTCCTCCCCATGCGGGACTCTGATAGTCTTCGTTCTTTTCCAGTCTCCCTCAATGCACCCTCCTCCCTCCATATGCGTCTATCGTGCTGTCAGTTCTGTGTTCCCGATTTTAGTCTGACAGCACATTTGCGTCAGCACGGTGGTTGCAAATGGTTGAGAACTCTGGGCAGCCTGCAGGACAGCAGCCCTCTGGCCCCGGCCCCAGATCGCTGAGCTGCACTCTCGCCAGATTGCCACCCGCGCTTTCCAGTGCCTCTGGTCACGGGGCTGGGAAGGATGTGTGCAGACACCCTCGCATGCGTAGCCGGTGCTGAATCACAGGCTCGTCATGAGTTCTTTCGCATGATGATACCGACCACCACTGAAATCTCCCCGCAGTTTCCCCACGGCTGAATGTACTCACCTCAGGCTATTCTGAGAATGTTACTACACGGACAAATGAGGGAGGCAGTAAAATCGCTTTATTTGAAATAACAATGAAAAGCCAACTTGGAGCTGAGCAAGAAGGAATTAGACCACCACACAGCTAGCCTGACTGGAATCGATTCCAAGATTCTACTGGAAGGCAGTGTATTTTCTGGAACAAAAATCAAAGGTGAATGGAGAGAAACGTAGACAAGTAAAGGCGGCCATGGGGAACGTGAACTCTATCATCTTGATTATAGTGTTTTCGAGTATGAACTGTGTTTGGCAAGCAAACAGCAGTTAAGGGTCTAATACCCGAGTGTGAATTTCATACACCTAAATCTCTTCCAATAGTTCTGGACAATTCTTGGCGATCGGCTTTGTAAATGAGTTTTAAACAAGTACTGTAACAATGAAACGACATAGGGGAACAAACTGTGGTAAGGAAAGCACGTTGTTTATGTCAGCAAAGTCAGACTGTTACCCGTCATGCTCACAGTCTGCTTTCGTCCACACCGATGGTGGTCTCAGCCACGGGTTCATTCCTCAGACCTGCTTTCAACGTTACCATTCCATGCACCTTGGAGAAATGTGGAAACCTTGGGTCCATATGAAAAATGGTCAACGACTCAGTTAAACAAAAGTTCAGACATGTAGACTGTAACCCTGATGTACTGACATATATTTTTCATGAGGAATAAAAGAGATAATAATCATTTTAGTCATTTAAGTGGCATATTATAAGCCTAAATATCACCTTTACCTCCCTCCCCTTCGTGGTCATAGATCTTCAGATTTTCTCTTCTTTTTCAGTAATTGCTATATCCATGTATTTTAATTCAAAGTATTTAGTACTATATAATTTTGATTGAATTTTAATTCAGAAAAAACTTCTTTTAAGATTTGAAACATAATTGGATTTTTTATAATTTAAACAGTATTTATTGAACACAATTTTCCCATAGCGCTGTATCAGATGCTACCCTGAAGCATATCAAATGACACATTTTATGCTCTTAAAAGACTAATACCATATTTGGGAAGAGAAAAGTATGTGCATGTTTAAATGAGAATAACTAAACTATTTTTAATCATAAAAATCTCTAATAACATCAATAATTTTGTTAAACATCATAAAACTTTTTCTATCTATTAATGCTAGTATATAATAATAATGTATATTAATTAAATAATAAAAACTATAGCATGTAATTTATTTTTTGTTAGATGAACAGAATATTAAGTAATTTGTGAAATAAAATAGTGAGCATTTACTAAAATTGGAACAATAGGTCAAGATGTGATTTAATAAGGTCAGATTTACTTACTTTATTATCTAGTATGCAATAAAGTTAAAAGAAGTTATATATGAGTTTTGCTTATTGATTTTATCCAATATATATTGAAAATTTTGATAATGTTAAAGTACATCTAATTAGTGATTAACTGTAAGGCTTAACATTATAATTGAGGATGCACTGTAACTTGAAAGTGATTGCTTTTAAGAGAAAGTACAGCATTTTAGAGGTGAGTGTTAAGAGTTTCTGAAGATAATTGCTTGAGTTTAAATATGTTTTTAAACTTTTTTTTGCATTTAACTTTTCTTTCTTGTAGCACCCACTCTTAAGCATGATGAGGTCTCTCTGACGTTGTTCATCTGAATCTGCCAGGTGCGTTACTCCCACATGCCCAGCTCACCACGTGTTTGTCTTCAAAACATCCTAATAGAGTCCAATGTGGTGTCCGTTCCACATTTCATTCCCCATTAAGCAACATGTTTATAAGACAGGGACTGAGAGCAGCCTCACAGTTTTTGGATTTGATTACACATTACAGCCAACTTTCCTTTGTCCCCATGCTTGGCATCTGAGGGATCTGCACACACCTTGGGACAGTAACATATCTGGAAGTTAATTCAATGACAAATTCCCCTAAATTTGTCCTTGCTGGAATATCCCTGGGAATGTCTTTTTCAACTTGAATGCTGCGGAGATAGAGTCACTGGGTGGGGGTAGAGAGTGCTTGCTAAGATGGAAGAGCTGGAGAGAGTCTCATGGGCCCAGGTTTCTGTGACCTGAGGCAGGCACAGGGAAAGGGGCAGAGACACTAAAGCTGGGTGGTAGACTAGGTTAAGCAGGGAAATGCATGTGCGAAATCCTACAGTAAGGAAAGGCAAGACCACTCTGGATGGGCAGGAGAGACGGAGAGGCAGGCTGACCCGTGGTTGCACAGGGCCACAAAAGTGAAACAATGGAAGGCTTGTGCGAAAATGTGAGGCATTTGCATTTCAGTTCAAATACAATGTGAATCCATAGAAAGGTTTTAAGCATAAGAAATTTCATGATCTGATTTACATTTTTATCATATAACTCCAGTTCTTAAATGCAAAATACACTAGAGGGGGCAATGAATAAAGCATTGTGAGAATCTGTGAAATAATGATAGATTAGACAAGAGAGATAGGGATAGGTAGAACTGAAATTTATGTTGGAGGTGTAGCCAAGAGCACTTGCTGATAGACTGAATTTCCAGGTACGCAAGAGGGAGAAATGTGATTGGTACTCTGGAATGAGAATCGACGTCAGTGCCATTTACTGAGACAGGGCTAACAACTCTTAGGGAAGAATTCTATTTTGGACATGCTAATTTGCTATAAAATGAATATGCATAGGTTAAATTCCCCTATTAAAAAAGATCATATATTAAGGTCGAAAGCATTTCGCTCGCAAGAATTACAAGTAAAATCAAACAGCAATGAGAGGTTAAAATAAAGAGATAGACTACGATATATCTGAGAATCTGAAATAGGACAGTGTTACTGATATCAGTGCAGACCCGAGGTAAAAGGGATTAAATAGGAATTATGTTGTATTGTTATGTTTCACCATGAGTATTTATGTTCCAACAAGTGCTGACATAATACACTGGTTTTAAAAAGCAACCAATCAAATAGACAAAAAGTAAATATGAAATATTTAATATATTAAAGATAGCTAAATATTTAACTTTACATTTCACTTTTTCAAGCATCTTTTGGAGACTGGGAAGCAAATACAGGCTGACCACAAAATATTTCTGAATAAATTCCCAAATGCAAAAATTATAGATGTCAATTACTCATCTACAATACAATTCAGCTACAATAAATAACAAATCACACACTCTAAGTCTCATTCATCACTACATACACATATAAATGCAATTAAAAATGTAAAAGTATTCCATAATAACTTGTGAATCAAAGAGAGAATCATAAATCTAATTATAGACTATGATGGCATAACAAGTATTACATAGTAAGTAGCAATGGAATTTCTATTAAAATCAAGTAGAAAGAAGGAATCATGTAAATAACATTATATTGAATTAGAGGTTGTAGTAATTGCTTTAAGGTATGAAACAAAAATTAAAACTACAGCTTTTGTAAAAAGCAAAACAATCCAATGGGGAAGGCATGGATTTCCTTTACATACTCTTAAAACTTCTATTTCCAATTAAAAAATTAGTACTGTATAAATGATAAAGTTAGAACTTCCTTTACAAATCATAAAATAACTATAAATGGACTAAATATTAAAATGTAAAACAAAATAAAACCCCAAAATTCTGAGGACAAAACAAGTAATGACATATTTGACTATATAGTTAAAATCGCCTTAGTGTTAAAAAATTACAAACTTCCTGAAAAGACAAACTAGCAAAATTATTTGGAACTTATATATGTTAATATATTTATGGTTTATTAAAATACACTTATTAACCAAAAGGACAGAGGATGTTGATTTACTTATATAGATTTTAGTGAAAGTCAGAAAAATAAAAGTGGTAATAAAATATTTTAATCTCATAATCAAACAAATTTATATTAAAATAATGACATACCCTTTTTTTTTGCCTATCAAGTTGTCAAAGAAAAAAGTGGTGAAGGAACTATGAACCTGCACTCAGACTTAATGTTTTCAGGAGGGAAAACTAATGAATCTTTTCAGGAGAATCATTTGTACTTATATATTAGTGTTTCTACATCATTAACATGAATTCAATGAAGTACCATTACTTCTAACAATCCCTTATTAGGACAACTTCACTGACATGGACACTACAAATCTATGCAACAGTGTTCATGAGGAGAAATGTTTATGACATAGGTGGAAACGGAGAACAGAACTATGCATAAAATACCCTTTTTAAAAATATCTACAAGTTCATAAATATGTTGAAAGACACTATTATAAAACATATCAAAATGTAATCTTATTCCTGATAATTGGAACATGGTAAATATTTCTTTGTGGGCACATTCCATTTTCTATAATGACCCGCATGTCTTACATGCCAAGGAGATGACATGTGTTTAATATAAAAAGCCCTAAATTGCAAAATCTAGTAGTTGCTTTAACACTCCTTCTGCAAACTCTTTCTGTAAAACAAATTAGATAACCCAATGATTGTTAGTCATTCAAATTATAAATACTCCCATAATGTTAGTTACTGTTATATTAAATTAATGCCATAACATTAATCACCTTAATTAGGACTATTAGCTCTCAAAATACAGCCTCTGCTTTTCTCTCTTCCGTCATAAATTTTGATTATGGGAATTTTAATAAAATATGCTATGGAATTGTTTTTGCCCTTGAAATATTAAAACATCTCTGTTGCAGTTTATGTTACTGTCTTTAGCTAATATCCTCTTTCCACTGCCAAAATGGAATTACACTCACCTCAAGCGAGGAGACCTGACGTTTCTGTCCATCTGCTCAGCATATAAGAAGCACAAAAATGTTACTTGTTTGCAATTCCGAATCTCTTCGGCCATTCGATTTCATTTTACACATTCAACGACTTTTGCACGCGCGTGCGCGCACACGCACACACACACAAATAGCTAAGGTAAAAATAAATAAAACAGACGAGAGACAGACAGACAGAGTAAACAAATGATTAAATAAACCGCTTGTCCAGATTCGGTCTTCACCTCCGCCCACCCTGCCAGCAACCTGGGGGCCTGGCCTCTGTGAACTCTGTGGCCAGACCCAGCGCCCTCTGGGCTGAGATTCAGGTTGGGCCAATGGCAGTCATCCGCAGGCCAGTGGAGGGAGGCTCCCTCCTTGCTGGCATTTTCAAGGTCTTGCAGGGCTTCTGCGAGGTCCCGTCTTTCAGAGGGCCCAGCTGAGGGGTGGCTGAGCCTCCTTGCCGCCTAACATTTTCCTGCAGCTGCTCCATGTCCTTGCTGAGATTGACGGTGTTTTTACCTTTAGCTTGAGGCAGGGGGTGGGGTGGGTGGGGGGGGGGTAGATATGTATCTGTTTCTCACTGTGCGTTAGTGTATAATTCCCTGATTGCTTTGCAATGTGTACATCTTTTGTGAAATGCCCGTTCCATTATGCTGTTGATCATTTGGGTATACTCTTCATGAAGGCTCTGTTTAAGCCAGTTTTACAAATCACAGTCATTCTTTCAGTTTATTGTTTCTGGGACCTCTTTATTCTGAGTAAGTCTTCTATAAAACACATGTGCCACAAATATCCTACCCAGGTTTTGGTTTGCTTCTTAACACTTTTAAGGTTAAAAATGTCTTTTGATGAATTTAACTTCTTAATTTTAAGGTAATCCATTTATTAATGTTTTTTGTTATGGGTTGGAGTGTTTGCACTCTGTTTAATAAATCTTCGTTTACACCAAGGTCTTGAAAAATTTTCTCTTGTGTTTTTCAGGTAGCTTTTTATTGGTTTCCTTTTTACATTTTAGTCTATCATCATCAGTTATGGAAAGAGGTGTGTTTAAATCTCCAATATCAATTTTACATTTATTTTTTATTCAATTTTGTCAGCCCTAACTTTATGTATTTTAAAAATATGTTATTAAATGAATACAAATACAGATGCTCTTCAACTTATGATGGGGTTACATCCCAATGAATCCATCGTAAGTTAAAAATATTGTATGTTGAGCCCTGGCTGGGTGGCTCAGTTGGTTGGAGTGCCGTCCCATGCACCAAAAGGTTGCAGGTTTGATCCTTGGTCAGGACACATACCTAGGCTGCAGGTTCAATCTCCGATTCAGGGTGCGTATGGGAGGCAATTGACTGCTGTTTCTCTCTTCCCTGCTTCTTCTCTCTCTCAAATCGATAAAGTTATCCTCAGGTGAAGATTAAAAAAATATTGTAAGTTGAAAATTCTTTAATGCTCCTAATCTATCAAACATCCTAACTCAGCCTAGCTGGTTTCTGCTGAATGTGTATCACTCTGCACCACCATAAAGTCAAAAAATCATGAATCAAATCATCATAAGTTGGGGACCATCTTTCTTAATTGTTACATCTTTCTCTGGAATTGACCATGTTATCATATGAAATGGCTCACTTGTATCTAGTAATAATTCTTAATGTAAAGAAAGTCTACTTTGATATCAATATACCTACATCAGCTGGTTTTTTTTTTTTTTACTGGTGTTATATGGGGAATCTGTCTTGTTCTTCCTTTCGTCCTCTTTTTTTGTATTTCATATTTCATACATACCTCTTACACACAGCATATAATTGTTTTCTTTTTTCACTCTATTCCCACAAACTTTGTCTTAATTAGAATATTTTTCATCAACATTTACCGTATTTACTAATACATTTACATTTAAATACTGGGTCTCCTCCAAAGAGCGGTAGGTCCCTCCAAGCGAGAGTTTAAGCAGACAAAGTCACTGGGACAGAACGGGGTCGCCGACACTGACTCCCGTCCCTGGGAGCCTTAGTGGGGGGCCGAGACTGTGAAGCGGAAGCTCTGGGGACTCCTAAGCAGAAGAGCTCCGATTTACGCATGTGCCTTGTGACTGAAACCTGAGATCTTTTGTCCTCTACCAAGATTTTTTTTCTAGGAATATATGCACTTTTCTAAGTCCAAAAGGCCTGTTTAAATGCTGCAGTCTGGAATGATAAAAAGAAATGGGTTTCTATGTGAGGATGGTTTAAAATCAGACGAAACCCATGGACACAGAGTCGGGACTTCGTAAACGTGAATAACCTCTCCTTTGCTGGAAACTGTTTCTGCTTTTTGAACACTCGGTCAGTATTCAATAACTGCGCTGTGGAGGGAAGACACAGGGCCCCAAACTGAGTAGTTAACAATGGTATTTTGGACGAATATGGTGAGGGAACAGCTGAGAGGGGTGTAAGTGAGCTAACTCCTCATCTTCTTTACCAGGAAGATAGTAAATGACACAAGATTAAAAATAAAAGAAAATGAGGATAAACATGATATTTTAAATTATGTAGGTAAATACCATAAAACTGAAAACGAAACTTAAAACGTTCAAATTTATTGTTTTGGATCAATTGCATAAATTGAAAAATAAAACAATTTTAAAAGTTCCATAAATATAGTTATTTAGTAAAAAGTCGTACTTTATTTAATAATTTAAAAGGCTTTTAAAGAGGAGAAAATTTCATATTTTATAAAATACTGTATCTTGAAAAAGAAAATGTTTTAAGTCTAGAAATAGCTAAAATACATTTTTGCGGTAAAATTTTCTTAGTGAAATTACATTTTTTAGGAAAAAAATGGAGACGTTTAATTTCTGCCCACACCTGATTTGTGGGTGACTAGATGCAATACAATGTTGTACCCGAATCCCACACTGTCTACACGAACCATGAGTCCGCAATCTGGAATTAGCCCAGGTAAATCATTGTGTGTTCAAGGGACCAAAAATACTATTGAATGTGGGACGTTTTCAATATGATTCTTAAATTATGTAATTACATTCATTTGGTTTATTTTTAGAGGAAATATGCACAGCTCACTACCGCCCTCTACTGTCGGGAAGGACGAGGAGAAAAGAATGTCACAGAAACTAGTTATCTGACTCACACTTAACCTAATTCGCTCTGTTAAAGCGCAGCAGCCATTCTTCTCTGTCAAACATGCTGACCGACACCCACTGCAAAATGAGCCTGGAGTTAGATTGTTACAACATCTCATACTTTCAGAGAGAAAGTAGTAATTTAAAAAATCTCATCAGACAAGAAGATAGATCTCCATGAAGCAGTTACTATTTCAGAGATAAGTTCTGGAAGAAAATCATCTCATTACTAATAGGCAGTATAGTTTCTCTTACATGGTTAGTGTTTTCTTGTGAAAGAAGATTCAGAGAACATATCATCCAAATATCCGTCAATGATAAGTCTATTGCAAACCAACATAAGTCAATTTTGTCTATTAGGAACTACAAAGTTCTTTTTGTTATATGTGGAAAGCCTCCAGCTATGAGAGGGTAGGACTACGCCCCTCCTGCTGACAGATGGCTTGCTACAATCGAAGCAAGTCTTAAACCACCTTCTGCCAAATCTGCAAACATTTATTAGCAAACAAGAAGTCATCCAATCTAGTCATGCAAGCTGGAAGAAGCCCCACCAGATCCTCCCGCACTCCCACAAGCAAGGTTCAGTGCCAGTCTTTTGGCTGAATCATCCAATACTCTAATTGGTCCACAAGATGACCCCTCTGGGAAGTGGGGTGGCATGGTAGTGGGGAAGAGTCAGAATCAAACATGACACAGACAATTTAATACCCTACTCTGAAGACAAAAGTGTCCTTCCACACTGTGAAAACAATGTGACAATAACACCTAACAAAGCCAAAAATTATTTCTGATCCATTTTCAGTTCCCAAATATTCCCAAAACGTGCTTCTCAACATCTGAGCTGCATCTAAATACCTTTCGGTGACACTCTGCCTTGGAGAATGCTTTTCCACTAGTAGAAATTTCCCACATTGGTTGGGTCTTTAGGGTTCTTGAGTGAAAGGGTGATTCTGAGGCTGATAAAATGGTATTTTAATAGTAAGATCAATCCACTCTTTTTTATTTTTTTTATCAAATAAGTTAACAAATTCCTCTGTGTTAGGAGTGAGGGCACTAGACAAAACACAGCTTTGGGATTACAATGCCTCCTATCCTGGATATTTATATTTTGTTCCTGAAAGGTAATTATCCTAAGTGGCTGAGGATGGAATTTGGGGACTTTCCTAACATTACAAAAAATGGATAGATGGATGTTTTCATGCTTTTTTTTCTAATAACTATTTGATATTTGACTTGCTTTAAACTTGCTTTCACTACAGCCTCTCACCTTGTAAAGAGGCTGTGAAGGCATTTCTAAAAGCTAGAAGAATGATTATTTATCTCCTGTGAAAAAAGAAGAACCTGACAGCTAGCTAATAGACAGTTGACTTGAGAAATTACAAAAGATGCAGAGGACACCGTGAGGAACGATCTGAAACTTAGAATATTCTTGTAAGTTAAACCACATGTAAAGTACAATTAGCAGGAAAAACATCAAAGCAGTATATCTAAGTAAACTAATAACAATATTGAGAAAAAAAGCAAAAGAGTGATAGAGTTGATCAGAGAAAATTTTCTGGAGATGAGCCTTCAATCTTTTTTTTTTAAGATTTTATTTATTTATTTTTAGAGAGGGAAGGGAGGGAGAAAGAGAGAGAGATAGAAACATCAACGTGTGGTTGCTGGGGGACATGGCCTGCAACTTAGGCATGTGCCCTGACTGGGAATCGAACCTGCGATGCCTGGTTCGCAGCCCGAGCTCAATCCACTGAGCTACACCAGCCAGGGCTGAGCCTTCAATCTTAAAGAAGGAAGAAGTCTAACTTCTGGCCAAGATGGAGGCATAGGTAGACACACTGTGCCTCCTCACAAAGCCAAAAGAAGGACAAAAACAAATTTAAACACACACAGAAAACAGAATTGACAGAAAATCAAACTGCATTGAAGTCTGACAACCAAAGAGTGAAAGAAGGAACTCTCATCCATATTGGTAGGAGGGGCGGAGATGGGAAGCAGAGGTGGAGAGGGCTCAGGGCAAGGTGGTGGTGGATGGCGGATGAGGCGACACAGCAGCTGGTGGAGTAGTTGGTCCACATTCACCTGCCAATAAACCAGGAGCAACAACTGAGGAACGAGATAGGCCCCACAAACCCAGGGTTGTGGTGAGGGGAAATAAAGCCTCAAAACCTCTGACTGAAAAAACCTGTGTGGGTTCAGGTGACAGGAGAAACTCCCAGCCGCACAGGAGAGTTTGAGGACTGACTCACAGGGTCCTAGAACATACAGAAACCCACCCACCTAGGAATCAGCACCAGAAGGGTCCAATTTTCTTGTGGGTAGTGGGGAAAGTGAATGAAAGCCCACAGAAAGCTGAGGAAGCAGCATTGTTCCCTCTCATACCCCTCCCCCACATGCAGTACTACCACACAGCTATGTGGGTTGCCCCACCCTGGTGAACACAGGCTCCACCCCTTACTACATGACAGGTGGACTGAGACAAAATAATATGGCCCAAACGAAAGAACAGATCAGAGCACCAGAAAAGATAAAACTAAGTGATGAAGAGATAGCCAACCTATCAGATGCATAGTTCAAAACATTGGTAATCAGGGTGCTCACAGAATTGTTTGAGTATGGTTGCAAAACAGAAGAAAAACTGAAGGCTATGAAAAGTGAAATAAAGGAAAATGTACAGGGAACCAAGAGAGACAGGAAGGAAATCAGGACTCAAATCAATGATTTGGACCAGATGGAAGAAATAAACATTCAACTGAAATAGAATGAAAAGACAAGAATTCAAGAAAATGAGGAGAGGCTTAGAAACCTTTGGGACAACTTTAAATGTTCCAACATCTGAATCATAGGGGTGCCAGAAGGAGAAAAGGAAGAGCAATAAATTGAAAACTTATTTGAAAAAATAATGTAGGAGAATTTCCCTAATCTGGCAAAGGAAATAGACTTCCAAGCAGCCTAGGAAGCTCAGAGAGTCCCAAAGAAGTTGGACCCAAGAATGTACATGAAGGCACATCATAATTTCATTACCCAAGATGAAAGATAAAGAATCTTAAAAGCAGCAAGAGAAAAGGAGACAGTTACCTACAAAGGAGTTCCCATAAGACTATCAGCTAAGTCCTCAAAAGAAAGCTTACAGGCAAGAAGGGGCTGGAAAGAAGTATTCAAAGTCATGAAAGACAAGGACCTACATCCAAGATTATGCTATCCAGCAAAGCTATCATTTAGAATGGAAGGGCAGATAAAGTGCCTCCTAGGCAAGGTCAAGTAAAAGGAGTTCATTATCACCAAGTCCTTATTATATGAAATGTTAAAGGGACTTATCTAAGAAAAAGAAAAAGATAAAAAATATGAACAGTAAAATGACAACCTCACAACTATCAACAACTGAACATAAAAAACAAAAACAAACTAAGCAAACAATTAGAACAGTAACAGAATCACAGAAATGGAGATCACATTGAATGTTATCAGCAGGGAAGGAGAGGGAAGAATGGGGGAAAAGGTACAGGGAATAAGTAGCGTAAATGGTAGGTAGAAAATAGGGGGAGGTTAAGAATAGTATGGGAAATGTAGAAGCCAAAGAACTTATATGTATGACCCATGGACATGAACTAAGGTTGGGGGATGCAGGTGGAAGGCGGTGTGCAGGGTGGAGGGAATAAATGGTGGTGGGGGGGAATGGGACAACTGTTATAGCATAATAAATAAAATATATTTTTCAAAGGAAGAAGTCTGATTAAATTGAAAGAATCATATTTTTCTAGTTTGAAATGACAGCTCTTTATGTTTTAGTGGATGAAGATGTTTTCTAGGTAGGAAAGCCAGGATAAGAGATAAGGCATGAATAAGGGAACTACAGTGAAAAGAGAATCTAACAAAATGAAGGCTGGCCTAAGCTCTTGTAACACAATTTTGATGTTGGCAATACATGCAACATACCAAGAGTGACCCCCCAAAAAACAGAATTATGTTCTGGAGAGGGACCCCTGTGCCCAACCCTCCCTAGTCAATATATCTTGCCCTGAGTGAAATTTTTTGTTTCCCTGGAAGAAAAAAGTCCTCAAAGGAAAACATTTTGCCAACATGGAGGAAAGTGGAAGAGATGAAACAAGAAACAGGAGAAGCGCTAAAAGGCATTGAAATTGACAAGTTCCAAAACTCATCCAAGCAGTGGAAAACACATCTTAATAGGTGTATTGCATCAGATGGAGAGTGCTTTGAAGGTGACTGAAGTTTAAACACGTAAGAATCAATACACATTTTTTATTAATAAATTCCGTGTTCTTTTCGGTTCTCTCTTGTATGCAGAAACTCCACGACACGGCTTTCTAGTAAAAGGTGACAAAATCCCCTTTCAGGCTGAAAAGAGTTTAGCATGTTTTAGTCACATAAAATTAAATTTATTAAAGTTATAGTTGTGGCACAAACTTGCATTTAGATTTTAAACGAATAAGAAAAGTTTAACTATTAAAAAATTAGTGTGGATTGTCACCATATGGAAGCAGTGCAGAAGCGATTGTTGGTTGAAGGACAAAGGCCACTGTTGTGATCAGTAACATGACCAAGGAGTTTATTTCCTTGTCAGGAAAAGGGACGCAGACCAATAAAGCAATTTACTAAGGAGTTTTCTAGTGAAAATGCCAAGCAGTTTTAATGCATTACAAAGATAAGATGCATTATGCTCATGCTACATAGGGATTGAAATTACATTCTGGGTAAAACAGGATGGATTACTAAGCTGGTGTTTATTTGGTCAAAACTAGTCTGTTGTTCCTTGTTCAAAAAAGGATCTTCAGTGGGATCTGGTGAGGATGTGGGGTACTGACAGTTCTTAAAGTTCTTCGTCATTTATCACCTTCAGCAGATGGGCCTCTCAAAGTTCATCCTGGGTTTCAATGAATGGTAATGAAATATAACATTGAGGTTTTGCTATCGTTCAGGTGAGAGCCACTTTAAGTGGAAAGGTCTCCTTTGACACAGTGTGCGAGTTATCTAAATTGAATTTCTGTTGTGATTAAATTTTTCAGTTAGATCTTCATCCTCTTCCCTCTGACCCCCATATTTCGTGGCCCAAAACAAACAAGGCTGGCAATATACCGTCACGGCCGGTGTAATTTCTGATAAAGATTATGTGAATAAACTTCCCAGGTAAAAGGTTCATTGCTTAACATTGCTGTACTTTGAATGAGTAACAGGATGGGATGAGATAAAATGTTTCCTACTCCCTGGAAATGGTTCACTTGATCCATCTGTTCTCATACAGTTTATTAAATTTACTAACACCATGAAGTTAAATTTAGGTTTATGGAAAGGGAACTGTGTGAGCCAACATGAATTTACAATAATACTTAAATCTACTCCTGTTCCCTTGGACCAGAATAAATGACCTATTTCACAATTTTTTTATTGCCTAATGCCAACATTTAATATATAGCAAAATATATCCCTTCCTGGAAATGTTACCTATAATTAAAGCACAGTGATTCAACTTCCTCTTAATGGAAGAGGCACTAATCACTGGCATCTTCAAGTTACATTTCTTTATAATGTTTGCCAACTGGCATTTTGAAATGCAACCTTTCATATATGCCCTATTTGGATTCAGAAACTCACCAAGTGAAAAGTTGCAAGATATTATATGACAATAGCCTGTACCGAATGGGATGTATACCAGTAAATGCTTGTCCATCCACTAATCTCCCACACCTAATAAACTAAGGTAGTATGTCTATGTGGCCCCAGAAAGCAGCTGTGTAGCATTAGACAAGTTACTCAGATTGTATGTGCCTGCATTCCCTCAACTGTAGAGACAATAACATATTCTCACGGGGCCCTGGTAAAAACCAAACAAGAAAATACATGTAGAAGTCTTACAGTGGAGCCTGACACACAGGAAGTACAGTGTGTTAGCTACTGATACTATCGCTAACAAATTCTGTACATTTGGGTGACATCCTGTTGTACATTATCACCCTTACTACGAAACCATGCAACCGACTCAGCCAGGTCGAAAACTGGGAAGAACAACACTTAGAGGTATGGCATTTTATTACGATTCTAAATCATCAATTCTGCTTCTGCATATAATGGTGTTCTGAGATTAAAGAAATCTGGGACATTTATTACTTTCTTAGTTGGATCAAAAGCAGAGATAGGAACAAAAGAATTCCTGGGTTTGACCCATCTTGATCACTAGTTGTGTGTTTTCAAAGAAATTAGCGGTAAAATTATGGATAATATTTATTTTCTTCTTCATGCTTTCCTCAACCTTCAAATTTCTCTAAGTCAAGCGAGTATTACTTCTACAGCAGAAATAAATAAAGACATACCCTGACAATATTTTAAAAGAAGAAACCAAAGAAAGTACTAATTCAATAACATCTTGACTTGTAAGTAAAGTTTCATGACTTTAATCAATAAACTTCAGTTATCTAAAACATTCAAACGCACAAACCCTAATCTGATTAGATGCATAAATGAAGAGCAGTCACAGTGACCTGGAAAAATAATGTCCAGTGTATTGTCTATGAAAGCGTGGCCAAGACTCATCGTGGGCTGTGTGGGAGACATCCTCTTCACTAACATACTCACAATAAGCAAATATAGTGTAGGAGCATTGATATTAATATCCATTAGTATTCAAATCTTGAGCTCCAAATCCCTACTTACTTATTTACAAAGAGCACCT
This sequence comes from Tonatia bakeri, assembly GCA_004024845.1. NCBI lineage: Eukaryota > Metazoa > Chordata > Mammalia > Chiroptera > Phyllostomidae > Tonatia > Tonatia bakeri. Next base: position 419,773 of record PVIA01000276.1, on the reverse strand, counting down.
CTTTAAATGTCTTTGAGGATTTTCAAAGATGCTTATAAATTTTGTTTCTTTGTAACCCAACAAAACGGAGGCTTGGTGGCCTGCCACAACCAAAGCCAAACTTGAGAGGCAGGTGCTGGTACAAAAGGAAAGAGGTTTGATTCAGGTGCAGCAGAAGCTGGGAGAATGGTGTATTCCTCTCTCAAAGACCATCTAGTTTTCATGCTAAAGCTGCCATTCTTACAGGGGTGGGGGAAGGCTTTTTTTCCTGTCCAATTATCTTTCTAGCTTTTGGCTTGCTCAGGCCTTTCCATTCATTTTTGTAGCTCTCTGCACATGCTTGGGCTTTATGCATTGATATCTCTTGCTTTCCTCACACTCAAGGTAAGAACCTCCCCTGCCACCATACTGGCCAATGGGGGAGACTCCCAGGGCTCTGGCTGACTACCCACGGTAACATCATCACTTCTGGCCTCTTGCCTCCTCTTGCTGCTCCCCAGCCTGACTTGACTTGTCTTGGACGTGAAACCCTACTCCCGACCTGTTGTTACTAGGTCACTACTCTTTCTGCATGATGTTTAGTTTGGGGAAAGGTCCCATAGTAAGGGAATGCATGCTTCCACATTTCCTGGTAATTGATAATGGAGCTTTTTTCCCTTTCCACTTGATTATATGATCAAAGCAGGTTCTCATGGCCCTAGGCACCCACTTAGAGAGTCAGCTCCATGACCTCACCAGTTTCCTTGACTTTGAGGGTTACCACTGCTACTGTCACCTCTGCCTTTGATGATACCTCCTGACTTACCCAGGCATCAGTATGTTTGTGAAGAAATTAGTATTTGCCACCTACCTATTGTGTTCATATGTTCTTCTCACTCAGGGGATGCACTGCAAAGGTGCTTGAGTCTCGAAGTGTTGTAGCTTTTCCTGTGCTCACACCTTTAATCATCTGTCCCAGGTTCCACAAATACACACCCAGTTTCTGACTAGAGTGAATTTCAAAGTCAGCTATGTCTGGGTAACAACAGGACTTTTTACTAAATGTGGATGCACAATTCCAGACTCTTCCTTCCATTTGGGATGCTGTTGTCTCTTTCTGTGATCTGGTCACATTGGGGGCCTCTCAAATGGATCAGATATATTTTTATATCATTTCTGACTATATTAACATGGGTTACAGTTTTCTTCCTTAGTGCAGGAAGTCACTGTCTCTGCAGGTTAGTAAATTCAAATAGATATCTGTCAACTCTTACCAGGTGTAGAGGTATCAGCTATTGTCCACCCGAGATAATTTTCAAATAAGTATACCTCCAGCAGTTACTCCCTTCCCAAGAAATGGAGTTGGTAGCTGTTTTTCACCTCCTTTCAACCATTCATGTCCCAACTAGAAAAAGTGTTAATATTCATAGACCAAATTGCAGTTTCACAGTACTGGCATGACTTCTTAAAGCTCCCAGTTATCAATGTTTTTGACTTTTTGCTTGTCATATTTTATTTGCATAGATGGTGAGAGATAATCTATACAATGTATAACTCTTGTATTTAAAATACAAGTGTTGAAATAATATGGGGCAGTATAAGTTAAAAATGTGAGAAAGAGAGAATTAGAAAGAGCACAGGAAAATCAAAAAGGAGAGATGTGGAAGTCCTAACAATGGTTGTGTTGGAAATGTTATTGGGGAAAACATTTGGGGAAATTTTCACCATTTATTTAATGGTACAATTATGTGGTTAAGACTGAGGTTTATTTTTATTTTTTGGTAATATGAGAAAAATGTAGTTAAAAACAGTGATTTATTTGCACCTTTAGGGTACACATTTTTACTCTTTGAACAGCATTATGTTTGTTCTATATAAATTATCTAGATTTTGAATAGAAATAGAAATAATATCAACATCTTTTGCCACCGATTATTTTCAGTTTAAACATTCTGCTAGTCACCAATATATTACTGCAGTCTAGCTTTTCCATTCTTGAATGTATTCCACAAATTACCAAATAAAATCAAATTCAGTGGCTTTTTATCAGAACCTAAAGTTGTCAGTATTATAAGTGGGAAAGGAATCCATTTCCTATAAATTCAAAACCCAATTCTACTCTGTATAAGATATAGTCAAACAGTAAGGTGCACTGTCTTTGATAAGCCATTTGATATATGTAGAAAACAAGAAATCCCACCCAGTGTCCAAGGATTTCAAGTCTGTACTCTTGAAAGTAGGCTTAATTTCATGTTTATCCTATTAATCTTCACTATTCATATCTCCCCCCCTCTTGACAATTATTGATATATTTTGTTCTGAGAAGGTACCTGGTATGAAGATCAGGTGGTGAAAAATGATCCCATCTATGTTGTGAACAGTTAGATACAGTTTCCTGCTTCGCTTTTAGAGAGCAATATTTCAAGGTCTCTTTGAAAGCTCCAGTGGAAAAAGTCAGCTGTGCAGCCCTCAGAGATTGCAGTGATCTTTCTCTTTAACCTGTCCTTGATCTGACCTATGAACCCTACGTACAACAAATGACTACTCACAAAAGCAAAAATGTCTGCACTCGCGTCCCCGACCCCAACACCAGACACTCGAAGGGAGAAGGGTAAACGAAGTTCTGGGAATGCAAACTTGGTATTTGGGCCCGCAGTATTGCTTATGGTTAGTGCTTGGTCAGATATGGTAGAGAGAAGACAAGATTTGTTGCCACATTTTTCTTCTTTGCAAGCTTCCTAGATTTCTCTGCTCTATGATATACAATGGAGATAAATAGGGGGGCAGTTTTCTAGCGAACCCCAGAACTGAAGAAGGATGGCAGACTCGTTAACAATGAAATCCCAGTGGAAGAGACTAAGGTGGGGCTTCAGTCCCAGGAAGGACAAGGAACTGAGCTCATGACATAGGCTAACAGTGACGGCCACTAGACCTTGTATAGGATGAGTCCTTTTATTCTTACCCAACAGGAAACAGTCACTGTGGACCTTGGGAGGAAACGTACCAAAGATTTTTCTTGAGCAAGGCCAATATCTAGTGGAATAGTTTTCAATTAATCTGCTGGTATTTTAAAATTCCTGTTTGTCTTCTTCAGCCAAGATAATACTGAGTGTTCAACCTGTTCTATTTTTGTCAGCAGAGAAAGATGGGATATGAGGAAGAAAATAAGAGTTTTGGTAAATACTGTAGGGAACCGCTTTTTAGGACGTGGAAATGTAGCTCAGCACCCACATGGAAAACCAGTGGGGGCCGAGTCGGCACCCAGGACCACACCTGTGAAGAAGTTTTCCCGGGGGAAGTCAGGCCTGCATCATACCTAGGCTGCTTCGTGACTTGCTCTTGCTAAACCTCTCTCACCCTGAGTTCAGGCAGCAAGCGCTTGCTGCGTTATCTTTAAAGTAACCTCCTGAAGTCTGTGCTAATTCTCCCAAGGATCGAAGTATAACCAGACCTGTTACTCTTATCGTTACCTTGCATTTGCAACATTTTTCCTTGTTAATCTGTAAGAAGTAATCAGTAACATCCCTTCCATTGCTATCTGTAAAAAGTAATCACCTAAAGCAAACCTAACTATAATGAATGAAATCCTTCTTTGATGTATGCTGTTAGAAAGCCAGTAAAAGCTTGTCAAGGCAAGGGTTGGTGCGCTCTGCCCTTGAGAGAGTAGCCGTGCCATCCCTTTTCCTCCACAAGACTCAGTAGTCCGTGTGAATATATCTTATGTCACCCATAATGCCTCGGACACTGCCGGCTGGTGTCTGCATCAAATACAAGCCCTAAGATTAGAAAACTGTAAGTACAACCCATGGAAGTTTCAGTTACTGATTTAGATATGAGTTGGGAACTGCCATTATAAGAAATTTGAGATTGTGATTTCCTATGTTGTTAATTTTATAGTTAGTATGGTGATTTTTTAATTTTTTTAAATTTTATTTTAATTGTTCAAGTACAGTTTTCTATCTTTTACTCCCATCCCAGCCCACCCACCCAGCCCTCCCCACCTGAAATTTTTAAATCAAGTTTAATTTTATTCACAAAGTTTATGGAAAGTTATTGAATTCTGTATCATTGGATGAAGAGTTTACACAGTAGGAAGTGCCAGGCTGTTCAGTAAAATCTGTTTTATTCAGTTTTCTCAGGGGAAGGTGAACACGTCCCCAACATAATCGAAGAAATACCCCCAACCCTCCCTTCCTCAAGTCTCATCCTCTTCCTGGAAGAGACATAGCTGTGCTAAAGGCCCAATGTCACATTGGTATAGGGGAATCCATTCCCACTCATCAGAATTCTAAAAACAAAAGCATATTCATATTTTAGTAGTGAGTTGTGAATTTCCTGTCAGATATGCTTCCTGTATATCCTCACACCAAGTGGTCAGCAGACTCCAGAAAAAGTAATAAGGCAGTCCTCTAAGAACTACCTTATTGAATCATTTTCCTTCCTGTGGTTCACATACAAGTTTCTTTAAAAAGTTGTAGAATATGAACCAAAGTTGGATATAGCATTGTGTAATAATAAAATTGTAATTATGTGAATTCAGAATGTTGATGATCACTTTCAATCCAAAACTATAAAAAATTTTAGGCATTTATTCATGTTCTTCTCCAGCCTGGGATCCTTGAGTAGTAAGTTAATGAGCACAGTCACTGCCCACTTGCCCGTCAGTCCCTAAGGAATTCTGCCCACTCAGACACCCTGCTGTCCAAGCAGCCATGTAGTTGGGACTGAGAGCACGGCTCTCGTTCCTAACCTTGGCTAACTGAAGCAGGACCGGTCCCTGATTACAGGCAATTCATCCATGGGCTGAGTATGATCATGGGCTAGTAATGTGCATTTAATAAATATTATTTAAATTAGTATCCTGCACAACAGGCTTTGTTAACTCAGAAAATGGCATCGCTGTATTCCCATTAGCTCAGAATAAAACCTCCCAGAATTAAGCCTGATTCTTCTCTTTCCTTCACCTTCCACATCCCATTTGGTTGGTCTAATTCAAAATGCATCTCACATCCTAACATTTCTCATGATCTTAATTGCTAGCCACATCCAGTACGAGTGTCTGTAGCCTCCTAACCATGTTTTTTGCATGCCAATTTGACACCCTCCCCAGGAAATCACCCCACACGCTATAGCTGAGTGGTTTTTCTAAGTTGTAAATCGAACCCCAGCACACCCGTCCTCAAAATTCTCTAATGGCACCCTGACTGGTGTAGCTCAGTGGGTTGAGCATGGGCTGTGAACCAAAGGGTTGCCAGTTTGATTCCCAGTTAGGGCACATGCCTGGGTTGCAGGCACGTGGGTGGCAACCACACATCGATGTTTCTCTCCCTCTCTTTCTCCTTCCCTCCCCCTCTCTCTAAAAATAAATAAAATCTTTAAAAAAAATTCTCTAATGGCTTCCCATTCAAATGGCAGGGTCCGGCCGAAGTAAGGCCTGCTTGAGTGTGGTTCATAGGGTAATAACATGGGTGTAACAATTTATAATTTTAATTTGAACATTTCACCTAAAATGTCATATTGTGTGCTTGAGTGTGATATTGTTATGTTACAGAATTTCGTGGTTATAATCTTGTAATAAAAAGGGTCGTTATTTGTGCCAGACCCTGTACAAAACATTTCAACCTATTCAATGGGGTATGAGAGGTTCTACACAATCTCTCCTTTGCGTATATTGCCGTTTTTATACTCGCACCTTGAACCTACCCCTCATCATTCCTTTGAACACACCATGAGCATTCCCATCTCAGATCCTTCTGCTTAAAACACTGCCGCAGGGTCTTTACCTAGCTGATTCCTTCTCTTAACCTGGGTCTTACAGGATACCACTCGAGAGGCCCTCTTTGTCCACCTTTTCTAATAAGCAATTAGTTTGCCCTGTCTCTAAGCACTGACATATTACCCTGGGTTTTCCACATATAAGTAGTATTTGAATTTTGTTTATTATTTGTCTCTTTGCTTCTTTTTGGTTAATTTCTCTATATATCTCAGCTCAGGGGGTTGATTATAAAACTCCTTGTGAGCAAAGACTGTCTTATTCACCACTCTACGTCCAGTACTCACAAGAGTGTCTGGCACGTAGTTGATAATAAATATTTGCTTTCTGACTAACTTGAAGTTGGAAAATGCTTAAATCTCAGACTATACCATTAACTCATTTTGTGGCTGAGTAAATCATTTAACATCACTAAATGTTAATTTTCATAATATCAGAATGATAGGCCTAGAAATAATGGAGCTGTAATGAACCTCAACCAAGAATAGGCAGTTCTTTATAAATCATAAAGTACTATAATTATACTCCAATCACTATTTATGTTTGTTTACATCATTAAAATCCTGTAAAGAGTCATTGAAGTTTTATACAAAACATAGGTCAAAAAAATAAGTAAAAATGAAAATTTCTACTACATAAATATATGCTTTTGTGTAATAATATTTGATCTTTGAAATATTGTGTTAATGTGCTACTCTTGATTTCAAAGATAAGAAAGTGATATTTATGACAATATTGGTTGCCATGCAATTTATTATAATTTTATTTCATGAAAGGGGAAACATTGGTAGGAAACCTTGTTCAATGTTCTTTAAATTTTGAAATCTGAGGCATAATACTTAGGACAAATCTACCACCATGCCTCACTACCATAGTCCTTTTTGACTATGTCATTTACCACCTACTTATACAAATGACTGGAGTTGAGTCTTAGGGAAACCCTTGAGTCCAAAAAAGAAATTATGGCTGCATATTAGTTGAATGGTAACTGTTTTTTTGTTTGTTTTAGAATTTATTTATTTATTTTTAGAGAGGGGGGAAGGAGAGAGAATGAGAGGGAGAGAAAAAAACATCAATGTGTGGTTGCCCCTACTGGGAACCTAGTTTGCAACCCAGGCATGTTGCCCTGACTGGGAATTGAACTGGTGACCCTTTGCCAGCACTCAATCCACGGAGCTACACCAGCCAGGGCTGGAATGGTAACTGTTAAACATAAATTGCAGCCCCATCATACAACTGATGAAAGTTACCATTGACTGACAATCAATTAAAATGGCAACCATGTAAATCTGAAAATATACACATTAATCTTTGACCAGAGTGTTTGAAAGATCTACTGGAAAATTAAATAACCAGAATGGCTCTGCTGAATTGGAAAAAAAAATGCAGTGATCTGGAAGCAAGAAAACAAATTCTATTCCTGAGTGTGAAATTGAGTAACTCTGATATATTTTCCCACCATTCTGGGGATCATGTTTTTCTCTTTTTTTCCTTCTTATTGAATTTGTTGTGGTGACGCTGGTTAACAAAATTATACAGCATTCAGGTGCACAAGTCCACAACACATCATCTGTACCCTGTGTTGTATGTTCATCACCCCAAGTCAAATCTCCTTCCACATCCATTGGCCTACTCTATTCCCTCTTCCACCTCCCCCTACCTTATTTTTCCATACACAAAAAAGTGGAAGGTGTAGGAGATGACCTAAGTGACCCCCAGTGTCTTTATGCTTCTGAAGTTGAAATTTCATTAATATTTCCAGAGAGACCAACTTCAAGATGAGAGAAGCTGTAAAGAAGCTAGAAGTTTAGGAGAGCACTGGAAAGCTGAAAGGGGTCACCAGGGACAGAACACACACATTACTAAGTTAGAAAGAAATCCAGGGAGGTCCAGATTCAATACCTAGCTTCGCTGCAAACTCTCTGAATGACCTCGGGGAATACTTGCTTTATTTTGGTCCCCAAACTCTGGAGAGTTTTGGAAATTACAGGAGATAAGGGTGGGAAAGCACCATTTCCCCTTGGAAAATTCCAAAGGAAAGTTAAAAATACTTTCTATAGCTCATTATGTTAATGTTGTTCATGAGCATGTATTTAAATATTTGCCCAGACTTTTGTTATCCTAGATGGAATCGGAGATGACAGAGTGCTTCTCTATTTAACAGGCTCTAAAAAGAACATACACACTTGAACACAGAATGTTGGGAAAATCAGAACTCCCTAACTGAAAAGAAAACAACTCTGAACTTTGCAGTAATAAAGAAATATCACTTCAACAACGCAGGAATTCGAAGACGTTTGTCTTCAGTTGATGTAGATTTTGCCAAGATAGGTGGATTAAAATTGCATGGGAAAATGACTTTGGAGACCTGATTCCTTTTCATTTTCCCACAAATCCACTTGAGTAACTTTGAGGAATCATAGTTTTTTTATACTTTATTTTTTCAAAATTCTCCTTTCTCAAACTGACAGTGATTTAATAAATTACATTTTTTGGTTCAGTGGTAAACAGAGCCAATTCAAAGTACGTATAACTGTCAGTGAGAAAAATGTTTGGGTTCCAGGTTTAGTCTAGCTTGCCCCATGTTATTTGCTAAAAATCCTGTCTCTTAGCTGTGCCAATTAATCAAAGGGTTATGCTTTCAACCTAGAAGTTTTGTGGTCAAAGTGTTGTAACATCGAAGTAGGTTGTGTTGTACTTAATAAAAAACTACATTATATAGTTAATATAATTAAAATTGTATTGACTATTGACTACCCCTTTTCTCTCTTCATATAGAGGTAGACATTGATAAAATATGTTATTTCCAATATGACCATATAATATTGAATTATTATCCTTCGATTGATATAGAGTACATGTATTCTTCATAGGACCTAGATAATAATCAAATTTGTAATTCATCTCATATATCTTCAGTCAAACTCAAGTAGCTAGATAAAAACTAATCTAAATATGAATTATCACATGCAAAAATAACTGTAAAGTATAATGCAGATTAAAGTGGATTATCTGACCACTATAGATTTGAATTGACTTAAAAATTATATTAATTCAAAACAAAAACTCAAAAATCCTCAGAAATGGTTTTTACAAACACATGCACATCATATCACATGGTCCCTGTTTAACTTCCCAGAAACAGAGGAAGGAAACGAAATATGCGGGCAAAAGAAAAGGTGAGGAATTAAAGCAGAGGTTCAAGAAGGCAGGGCATGAAAAGACAGAGGGAAAGAAGAAAGAAAGAAACCAAGAAAGTAAAGAATAATGGGGCAAGAAGATGAGCAATAATTAAATGACTTACTGATTTTTCTTTCCTTAAAAAAGTTTTTATTAAATTTATTAGGTGACATTCATTAATAGGACTGTACATCTCTGTGATACACGAGCTGTATATTGCACTGTGTGCCCACCATCCAAAATCAAACCACTTTCTATCACCCGCTTTACCTTTTACTACCCCTCCCCAAATTTCCTTTCTGCGCCTTCCTGCTTGATAATTTGTGTCTGATTTCTCAAAATCCTTTGGTGTTTTCTGACTACTTTGCCTCATAGGAACTGTTTCTTCTTCCATTTAACTCACAGCCAAGCAAGTGGTAGTCCATGGTTTTTCCTGCCGTTGCCTCTTCCCAAACTGAGCAGGTTTCTACCAAGAAGACAAGCGCCTCCACCTCTGTGATGCTGATTACACACCAGTTATCTTTGCAGTGTGCTCTGGGATGCTGCTATGTATCACTCAGACCCTTGCTGGCAATGGCAACGTGAGTTTGATAATCTTCATATAAGCCACGACATACACACTGTTTATATGTTCTTGATGAAAATATACAGAGGAGTGAGCAGGGCAAGCATAATGAGACGATGAGAATGTTTTAGTTTTATTGTTAATATTTTGGTTTATTGGGCTTGACTTTCATTTTAAGGGTTAGGGTTGACCATGGGAAAGAACAGCAGGCAAAGTGCAAAGGGACTCATGTCCCAGGATTGACTCAAATTGTTTGTTTTCTTTTTAAATATAGAAATTAAAAAACATAATATTTTCATACTGGTTTCCTATTTGTTCTGCTTTGTAAACTATAAAACAGCTACAAAAAATGCTAATCATTATTGTAACTTTTGTATTATAGTAATATTACCAACTACATAGTGGTATAATCATTTATTTCCACTTGTAAGGTTCATTCCACCAGTTTATGACAATTCTTCTGTACCTATTTGTCCCAACGAAAGGACTGTTTTGGTGTAATTGTCCTTCTATAACGCATCCTGGCTCACTTGTAATGTTTTCTGTTATTGACAATTGGCCCCACTTCCCATTGTGACAAACCAAGCCCCTGGAATCTCCACTCAATCCATAGCTCTGCTTGTATAAGGCAGAGCACTGCTCCTCACATTTGGAGGAGGCAATAGAGTTAGATTAACCTATTTACAATAGCAGCCATGTGTTGCTATGAGATGTGCCACAACTGGAGAGAAAATCATCGTCCGTGCCATGCGAGAGAAGGTATAAATAAGGTGACTGGAGAGGTTATTTGTGTTAGCAACAGAGGCAAGAGAGCAAAACAGCTGCTCCAACAATCCTGCCCAAGTGCTGGTGAAAACAAAAGAAAGCTGTGGCAGTCCCAACCTAAGTCAATTAGTGCTCCTCCGTGATGCCATCGCCCCAGGCAGGGCTGTGTTCTTGCCCGATGCTGCCTTTTTGATGCCAAGTATCTTGTCAGTTCCCACTAACCAAGAGCCAGGCTGCCTTGGACAAATTCCATGGAGGTGATTGCCTCATTCACAGGTTGTTAATGCGATGCCTCCTTTGTCCTCGTGTGCCCTTTGGGGGCCTAACATTGCTTCCCCTTCTGTTTTCAAAATCATCCCTCTTGTCCCTGACTCCATCTCTAGTTAGAATTTGGTCATCTTTCATTTCATTGTCTGCTCCCCTGCCCCAAAATATGAAATGGAAAAGACTTACCCCAACCATGAGGTAGGCTCAGTAGTTACACTGAGCTGAAGCCTGCAGAATTAAGGCTTTGATGTTGTACTTTAACTCACAATTCTATGAGTTTGTACATTTTTTTGCTAGCACAATTGATGTGCTCAGTGAACTAGTCTCTTTTTTACACACAAACTCACCCACAGATTCCCTGCTCATTCCCATGAACATCAAGAATAGTCTTGAAAGAAAACAGAAATCCTATTCTGGGCAATGAGGAGTCATGAAGGAGGGGAAATACACGCTTATTTTTATTTCGATATTAGTGATATAACATGGTTTGCTTACTTGGATATATGAATGTTAGTGTTTTAAAAACAGTCTTCTCCCCCTCACTGGTTTCTCCTGTAACCTCAGCAGATTTGTAGTGCTGTAGATAAGATGTTGGCAGTCCACATTTACCCACTCATAAATCAAATACTTGTTTGAAACCAGCATTACATGCAGTATATTATAGTAAATACTGTGGGGAGTATGAAGATAAATTAGTGCATTTATCAAATAGATCACAGTCTGACAGGAGAGATTAGCATCTATACATAAACAACTTGCAAACATGCTTTCCTCTCTCGCACGGAGGATGACATTACCGGCGATTAGACTCAAACTAGAAATCGCAGCTCCATCCTTCACTTTTTCTCTCCTTCATGCATCACTTTCATTAAAAAGCTATTATGTAGTTTATTTCCAAAATGTTTTTGACTCTTTCTCTTCTTTTCTCTACCAGTGTATTGGTTCATAAACTTAAACTTTCTCATTTGATCTATTGCAATGAATTTTTGTTTGATTATTCTGGGAGGGGTATGGAGCTATTGAAAGATGCAGAGCAGAGAAACTATGTGATTAGGCCTGCTTTTAAAAAAATAAAAATATTAATGTTGGTGATAGCATTGGATTTGGATCACAAACAGCTTTGCCAAGAGTGGTGAAAGACTGGAATATCCAAGTCAACCAGACAGTTAAACCAGAAATCAAGTGTAACATGGCATTATCAGAAACTTCATTTATGCCCTTTTTAGAGCTTTAATAAAATGTGTGGCAATATGCAGTTCCTCAACAAACTTAATGCAGTATGCACTGAATTCAGAACACTGTGAGGTAAGCATGATGGACAGAAAGATGGGCCACCCAGGTTCCCTTGTAAGGCCTGAGCAATGACTGCCATTGACACACTTGGGAGAGGAAAGGAACCCCTCATTGGGGCCTTGCCCTGTAAGGCAAGGTGAATCACAGTGGAGCAAGCCAAGGGAAAGCCTCTAAAACTGTCCTTTCTACTCCTTGCCCAGGTATCAAACCAAAAATATCATCACATTCTTTCCTATCCCTGGCCAAGGTACCAAATCAAAAACACTATCACATCCAAGGGGAGGACTGCTGATCAGTATCAAATACTTTAGCCAGGCAGCCGAGGGTGTGGAAGAGAGAAAGACTGGAATATCCAGGAAGAAGATCACTGGGGCAGAGGTATGTGGCTAGACCTGTCACAGACAGCTAAACATGAAGATATCGTATGTTAGCGTGCACAAGAGATCGACCATAAGTGAAGAGGCGCTACACCACTGAGTGCACCAAATGCTTGGGCAGGCTGATGTTAGCCAGCGTCTGTCATTGGTCACTCCAATGTTGGCATGATAGACACATGGAAAAAGTGATCACAGTGGCAAAGATGGTCTAAAGCTGATGTAACTACTGCCGCCATTGAATGAGCAAGAACAGCAAACAATTGTTAAGAAGATAGATCTCATGTTAAGGGCTCTTATCAAAATAAAATACAATTTCATTTTTTTTATAAATTCTTGTAGGATATTTTTTTTATTTTTTTTTATTTTTAGAGAGGGAAGGGTGGAGGAAAGAGAGAGAGGGAGAAACATCCATGTATGGTTGCTGGGGACCGTGGCCTGCAACCCAGGCATGTGCCCTGACTGGGAATCGAACCCGCGATGCTTTGGTTCGCAGCCTGCGCTCAATCCACTGAGCTATGCCAGCCAGGGCAAAATAAAATAAAATTTTAAAGAATACACACATAACAAAATGAGGCACCATTTGTCAAGACCAACTGGCCACATGTTGCACTATGAGTCACTAGGACTCAGACCGTCTGTTTTGGTAGAAATAGATACATACTCTGGGTGTAGGTTTTTATATTCTTCCCATGGAGTTGCAACCAGAACCACTATCCAAAGGTTTATAAAATGTTCGATCTGCTGGTATGGAATTCCACATAAGACCACAGCAGACTGGGCTGCCCGTTTTACAGCAACAGATACTTGGGAGTGGGCCCAGGCCAAGAGATCCGCTAACCACTGCACAGCTCACACTGGAAGGGCCTGGGGCTGTCCTCCCCAGCACGCACCTCAGCCTATGAGTTATTTCAAGCTGGAGCAGTCGAGACCCTGCAAGCAAATGAGAGACTTTCACTGCTCCCTTAGAGAATTTAAATCAGGGGAGGTGCTCACAACAAGAGTGTCACCAGAAACAACTCTGTATGGCCTGTCTGTAGGGCAGGGCAAACTTCTAATTACTGAGCATCTGTTCTTCTTATCGCCCTGCAGTGACCCTCCAAAGCCCCAACGTGTCTTATCCTGTCCCTAGCTAGAATGTCACGTGTACCTCATTTTCCCTGTTGTCTCTCATCCTCTCATGTATGTGGGTTCCCATGTGTAATTGAACTTGGCCATGTTCTTTTGTTAATCTTTCTTATATCCATTTGATTATTAGACCAGTCGAAGGAAGTTAGAAGGGTAGGAAAAGTCTCTTCCTGTCCCATAACACCATCCAGAAGTGGCTGGCCTCACTGAACACTGGAACGACCTTCTGAAGCCACAGTGGAAGAATCAGCTGAGATACAATTCTTTTTGAGGATGCTGGCTACACATTGCAGAATGTACTTTGAGTCAGAGAACTCTATATGTGATGCTGCAGCCCAACAGGAAGAACACATGGGTCCAGGAACCAAGCAGTAGGCACGGGAGTGGTCCTGCCTACCCTCATTTCCAATAACTCACTTGGGAAATCCATGATTTTCTTACCCAACATTTTGGGATCTGCTGAGATAAGAGTTCATGGTCTCCAAACACAGGACACTTCTTTCATGGGATGCAGAAAGAGCCCCACGGGTCTGTAAGTTACACTGCTCTTGGGGCACTTTGGACGGGTACCAGCAGTCACGCTGACCATTGGGAAGGAGAAGGTGGGGCTGCTGCGACACCCTGGGTGCAGGGGGAAGACTTTCTGATCTCAGACTAGAGTGCCTCCTGTTACTCTCTTGTCCTGTTAAATGGACAAGTGCAGCAACCACAGTCTGAGGAGCCATGGTGACCATGGGCTCAGACCCTGGGGGATGAGGTTTTTGTCATAACACCAGATATGTCACAGAGCCAGCAGAGATGTCCACTGAAGTCAGGGAAAGCAAGAACAGGCAGTAGAGGAGGGAGACCATGATAATGGGTAATGACCTCAAAGTCAGCTGCAGTGGAGGAAACTGTAGTTCATCACACTTACCTTCTTCTCTGTTTCTCTGAGGAAGAGAAGCCCATCAGATGCCTAGTGGAGATATTCTCCACATATGTTCCATGGGCAGTGAATATAAGCAGTGCAGGTGTACACTGTGATGAACCTGGAGGTATAATGCCCAGCGTCCCCTCGAGAAAGGACATGCCACCCAGCTTCAGGAGGTTGATCAGTGGATAGCTTCCTAGCCACTTCGGGGTCTGCCTCATCTGAAGAGTCAGCTTACCCAAGGAACTTTTCTTCCCAAGGGGGCCCCATTCAGTGACTGATTGAAGTGGGGTGAACCATTCCTGTCCACGGGCCCCTTGAACTCCCCGGAGGAGGCCTACACGGCAACTCGACTTCTCTTTGTGTTCTCTACCCTCCATTTCACAGCTCTGTTTCCAGAGAACCCAAATGTTAGAAATGGCTCTTCAGTAACAGATTTTGAAAAATGCCCTTCATGTGCTCTGGAAAGCTTGTGTGACAGCGCTAAGAAAAGGTAGACAAGTCCTACCTTCCTTCAGGGATAGGAACGTGCTTTTATTCACCTTTATATTGTGTATGCCTGGTGTGGTAGCTGCTACATAACATTAAACTGCAATGAATTGAATTATACTAAGCTAGGAGACTGAAATATTATATAATATTCAATAATTTTTAAGGTTCTTTTTTTATAATTAATCACCCTGACTTGCTCCTACTTACTTGTTTGCACGTGTAGAGCAAAGTGTGAGACAGTGAGAATCACACTTCCTTGAGGTATTTCATCCTTGCTATTGAGGGAATCCTGGTTCCCAAGCCTCACGATTCCATGAGGAAATGTCCATTAACATTATACTTACGACCACTCTTCCATCTCTGGGTCTGAGTTGTGAGACTGGGAGGCGTTTTATGTGAACTTGGGTCCCATCTCTCTTTTGGAGCAGCCTGTCAACAGAACACATGTTCCTTTGTTTGTCTGCATTGCGGTTTCTAAGGGATCCGCACCTGTGATAAAAGGCTGTTAAGTTTAGGACTATTCTGTAATAACTCCAATGGGAGGGGATATGAAAAAGTTTTAGAAAGTCTGTTTGGTTTTTAATCCAAGTCATATTGTCCAACATCAGTTGTATCAACCACAGTGCTGTGTTTTGATGTCTATCAGGTGAATTCTATGGGCAACCATCTGAGACTGGGGGGGAAGTGGGATTAAATCTTGAGCATTAGCTGACTCCCCAACTGCTGACTCCTGCTTCTCTGGTTTGTAAGGAGGAGAAGCTCCCAAGTCCCTGGTGTGCCTGTCCCATCCCTCAATCCCACTCATCAACTCATCCTCAAACCCCACGTGGCTTGGAGTCCATTTGAGCACTTACTGGTGATCGGTGTGTAAAAACTTAGGGCTGAGGGATGGAGACAGAGGCAGGAGGCATTGTCCTTCCCAACCCATTTTGGCTTGCTTCCACCGATAGCCTGGAGCACAGGTGAAACCCTGGCAGGCAACTACTCTGTTAAGGTGAGGAAGACCCCTCCGTGATGACAGTGTTATTACCACCCACTTACTTACATCCTACAATTATATTGAAAAATGATCAGCATAGGCAAGATTGTAAGCACAGTGAACTTAATGAAGATTTTTTTTCTTATTATTTGACTTTACTTTTATTGGGGAGAGCAAACCATTGCTTCAAAATTATCCTTCTTGAATAACAAAAATATCCTTAAAATACTAAACTTGTATATGAAATTAATTTCCCATATGTCAAGTTTCCCTGCTTCCCACAGATTGTAGATATGACTCAGAACAAAGAAGAAAAAGGTAAGTTCAAGTTTTAAAATATATTTTTAGTCTGTAATAATTATGGTCTGTCAACTATAAAACTATTTTTCTATACTATAAAAGTTTTTCTCTACATATTAAGAGTAAATCTTGGAAATCTGAGCTTAGAGGTTTACCATAGTTAGAGGTTTACTACAGTTATGAAGAATGGTGGTTGTTCAGTTTCATGTTTGTTACATTTGTTATAATTTTTAATGATATAATAGAAGAAAGTTACAATTTTTGCTTTTATTTAATGCTATAGCACATTGTCTTTCCATTTTTATAATGCCATTTTTTCTTCTCCATCTTCTCAGCACACATGTACATCTGAATAAACAGGTTAATAGCCTAGTATGTTTCACTTCACTCATGGGCACATTTTCATACAATCATAATAAGGTGGCAACAAACACTTATCTGTCAAAAATTGAATCTGAAAAACAAACTAAGCCAACAAGAACAGAGACAGAATCATGGATACAGAGAGTATTTTGAGGGTTGCCAGATGGGAGAGGGGTTTGTGGGAATGGGTGAAGAGATGAGGGGATTAAGAAGTACAGGTAGGTAGTTACAGAATGGCCATGGGATGTAAAGTACAGTATAAGAAATGGAGTAGTCAAAGAACTTATATGCATTACCCATGGACATGCACAACAGTGTGGGGACTGCCTGAGGGAGTGGGGGCTGTATCACTGGGATGGGAGGGGGAAAGGGGAGAAAATTGGGACAACTATAATAGTGTAATCAATAAAATATAATTTAAAAAAAGAACCTACATACTCTGTGTGTGTGTTTCCAAAGTTTACTTATTTTTAAAGTATAGTTTACATTCCATATTATTTTGTATTAGTTTCAGGTGTACAGCATAGTGGTTAAACAGTCATAGACTTTACAAAGTTCCCTCACATGCCTAGATTTCCAGGACCTAACTGGCACCACACACAGTTATTACGATATTGTTTACTGTGTTACCTATGCTGCACTTTGCAGCCCCATAACTATTTTGTAACTGCCCATCTGTGCTTCTCAATCCCTTCACCTTCTTCACCCAGTCTCCCAAACCCCTCCCCTCTGGCAGCCAGCAGTTTGTTCTCTGTGTCTATAAGTCTATTTCTGTTTTGTTTATTTGTTTATATCAATCCTTAGATCCATATATAAGTGAAATCATACGATATTTGTGTTTCTCTGAGTGACTTATTTCACTTGGCGTAATACCCTCTGGGTCCATCCGTGCTGTCGTAAATGGTAAGATATCTTTCTTTTTTTATGGCTGAGGAGTATTCCATTGTATGTATGTGTCATCACTCTTTTGTCCACTTGTCTATCCACTTGGGTTCCTTCCATAACTTGGCTCTTGTAAATAATGCAGCAATGAACACAAGGGTGCATATATCATGTATTCTTTCAAATTAGTGTTTCAGGTTTCTTCAGATGATATACACAGGAGTAGAATAGTTGGATCATGAGGCAGTTCTATTTTTAATGTTTTGAGGAACCTCCATACTGTTTCCCACAGTGGCTGCACCAGTCTGCATTCCTACCAGCAGCGCACAGGGTTCCCTTTCCTCCACAACCCTGGCAACATTTGCTGTTTGTGGACTCATTGATGGTAGCCATTCTGACAGGTGTGAGAGGAATCTTATTGTGGCTTTAATTTGCATTTCTCTGATGATTAGTGATGTTGAACATCTTTTCATATGTCTGTTGGCCATCTGTATGTCCTTTGGAGAAGTGTTTATTTAGGTCATTTGCCCATTTTTAATCAGATTGTTTGGAGTTTTTTGGTGTTGAGTTGTATTAAGCTCTTTATAAATTTTAGATATTAATTGCTTATCAGATGTATTATTGGTGAGTATGTTTTCCCACTTAGTAGCCTGTTTTTTCATCTTGTCGATAGTTTCCTTTGCTGTGCAAAAACTTTTTAGTTTGATGTACTATCATTTGTTTATTTTTCTTTTGTTTCCCTCATATCTACATACTTTTATTTAAATATTGCAATTTTTGCTAGTAAATTTTATAATAGTTCCTTTGGGGTGCTATTTCTTAGCATAATTATTCCCTGTTTTCTGCTAAATGATCTGCAGACAGCTGATCCAATCCAACATTCAGGCTCTGCAAAACTGATCTAGCTGGGAATTTTATACTGTGTACTGCATTATACTCACATCCCCTCTCATGTATTTGGAATTATTGTGTAGGAAAACATTGTAAAGTAATGTATCTACTATGAAATCAAATTTCATGCACCAAGGACTCACTCACATTCAACACTATGCCTGTAGTATGCTGACTTCTTGGCTATACACTGGTTGTCTGTGCACACGTGTATTCATTAACTCCGTGACTGGGAGCTAATGGAGTTAAATCACAGTTTCTGAATGTGTATCTTTGTGGGCAAGGAAGTCTACAGACGATCCATTTTAACAACCAAGTTTTAGATGAAGAAACTCCGTTTAACACAAGCAAAAGGAATTGCTTCAGATCACTCAGTCAGTTATTGCTAGGATCAAGACTGAAATAATGTCTTTTTAAATATAAGACCAGCCTGGGTGGCGTGGCTCAGTGGCTTGAGCCCTGGACTGCCAAGCAAAGGGCTGCTGGTTTGATTCTCAGTCAGGGCACATGCCTGGGTTGTGGGCCAGGTCTCCTGTGAGGGACACACATAAGGCAAACTTATGCATTGACATTTCTCTCCCTCTCTTTCTCTCTCCCTTCTCCCTCTCTAAAAATAAATAAATAAAATCTTTAAAGAAATGAAAGATTAAGCATTTTTGTTCACTATGCCATACTTAGTCCATCCAATATTTAGGATTGGTTTAGTATGAACTCAGCCATCACAGCTTCTCAACTTATTCAGTTAGAAATATAAACCATTTTTTTAATCTTAAAATTTTATTTGTTTTTCTTAATTGGATCTATTGATTACAATTTTAAATTTTTATTTGCTTTTATTAATTGACTCTATTGTGTAAATATTCTGATGAGATTGTTCCCAAAGATTTACACTATTGTTATTCATTTCCATTGCAAACAGAGAGAGAGGAGAGAGAGAGAAATGAAATTCTCACATTTTAATTTTAAAATTTTATTTGCTTTTCCTAATTGGATCTGTTGGATCTTAATTGTAACATTGGTTAATAAAATGATACTGGTTTCAGGACCACATTCTATAATACATCTCTGTATATTTAATAAGTAAAATTTCTGCCTTTTCTCAACTTTGAAGTATTATTAAAGAGGCTATTACATTCAAATTATAATAGTTAATTTCTTTGATCATTTACCATGAATGTGGCATCATGGTTGATTTTTTCTTTTATAAATAATCTATTTTTTAAATTTTTTTTATTGTTTTCAAGTACAGTTGCCTACTTTCCCCTCCTCTACTGTCCCCCACCACACCCATTCCCCCCTCCTACCCTTGATTCTACCTCTTTTGGCTTTGTCTGTGTGTCTTACTTTTTAATTGTAGTAATATACATACAACATGAAATTTGTGATCTTAAGTATATTTTTAAAAATACTTTTAACTTCACCCAAGAACGTGATTATTGATTTGACAGAGGGAGAGAGAGAAGGATCAAAGTGAGAGAAAAATATCAATCAGTTGCCTCCCATATGCACGCAGGCCAGGGATCAGACCCACAACCTTTTGGCATATGGGACAATGTTCCAACCAACTGAGCCAACTGGCGAGGACCAGTCTTAACCATTTTTAAGTGTACAGTTCTCTAGAATTAAGTACATTCACATTGTTCTGCAACTAATCTCCAGAAATCTTCATGTTTTGCAAAACTAAAATTCCCCTATCCACTAAACAACTCCCCATGCCTCACTCCCCCAAACCCACCTCACAATTTTCTGTGTCTGTGATTTTGACTACTGTAGGTATTTATACAAGTAGAATCACAGTATTTGTCTTTTTGTGAATAGCTTATTCCACTTAGCATAATGTCCACAGTATTCATTGGTATTGTTGCATGTGTCAGAATTTTCTTTTTTTAAGGCAAAACAATATTTCTTTGAAAATATATGTGCCACATTTTGTTCATTCATTCACTCATCACGGGCAGTTTGGCTGCTTCTGCCTTTTGTCTATTGTGAATAATGCCGCTATGAACACAGGTATACAAATGTCTCTTCCAGGCCTTGATTTCATTTATTTTGGGTGAGTACCCAGAAATGGAATCACTGAATCATATGGTAATTATATTTTCAATTTTTTGAGGAACAAGTAAGGGCTGAGTGACATGTGAGATTTTCATTTCTCTCCTCTCTCTTTCTCTCTCTCTGTTTGCAATGGACATGAATAATAAAAGCAATAAATCTTTGGGAAAAATTACATCAGAATATTTACATAAGCAGTGTGTTTATAAATATAAAATTTGTTTTAAAAGTCTATACATCAAATATGTTGTGTGTCCCTTGGAGACTTTGTTGGCAATAAACTTGTTTGTTGAATAGATTGTGAGTGTGAGCCAGGGAGGCAAATCACATCCTCTTGGGGGCAATGCTACATGGTAAAGATGACAATGTTGATATGTTTAATGTAGAAATCTGATTTTTCTTTCTGTTTCCTGAATAGTTCAGGGAAACAAGATATGTGTATTGTTTCTCTTTGAACATTTAAACTATGAAAACCTGAACAAAAATGATGACATTTTATGTTTTCTGAAAAGATATTTTTGTTTGAGTTGTGATGGAGCATTTTCCCTGGAGACCAGTCCCACCAGTCTTCAAGGGGCCAGTCTGCAGCAAGTTCAGGAAGGGAATGAATGGCAATGGTGAGAGAGAATGAGCCTGATACTGTGAACCTGTCTGTCTTCCTGTCTTTGCAGTCCTGATAGCCTTAAGCCAAACCCTATCTAAGGCCCTGGTGATTGATGTGGGACTCAGAGAAATCAGTCTAACTGGAGCCCGGAGCCATTTTTATCACAAAGCTATATTTAGCCATCTGGAGCCTTTGTGTCTGAACAGAAATTTTTAAGTGGCTCTGATGCTTATTATCTGGGTAACTTTGGGAAAGTTAATTAACTTCTCTTTTTTTTTTTTTTTGCCTCAATTTCCTTTCAGTAAACTGGAGACAATCATACTACTAACCAGATGAGGGTTTTGTAAGGAATTCAAAAAGTAATACAGGCCAAGGCACGTACATGGGGCTTGGTAGATGTCTATCATAATGAAAGCGGCCGTATTGCTTTGGCAGCATTTTCCTCTGGAGGAAAGAGAACCTAGATTTCCAACGTGTGGACAAACAGCTAGCCACTGATGATGACATAGCGACTTCCTTATTTCTGCTTTCAACTCCCCAAAAGACTGCCGGGGGCGGGGTGGGGGGGAACAACCTGGTGATAGAAGAAAATTAGTCAGATTTGACTGCAGGTACAGAGAAAAGCTACTGGACAGAGTGTGAATTATGTCTCAGAGTGGAAAGTACAAGGGAGAATATTTATAGGGTTTGGGGATTTGGGCTCTAGTGATTTTTCAAGGCAAAGAATGAATTGCGGTTGGGTACTCTTTGTGACTCAAGATCTCACACTGAAAATGAGAAGATTTTGGATCCTGCCAGTCTTTTTTTACATTCCACAATTAGCCTGATATCTGAAGGTAAAGAGCACATCGCATTGATAAATCTGTTTTAAAAATCTAGTTTCCCTGTCCATTACTGGAATAACCCAGGGAAATAAAGTTTGCGTGCTGTTTCCTCTGAATACGTACACTATAAATACCCAAACAGAAATGATAAAATAAGTGTTTTCAATTTTAAATTAATGGAAGATACCAAGAAAATAAGTAGTGGAGCCTAATTAGAGTGGAGATTCATAAGCTCATTGAACTATTACAACATCAGGGTAGAAAATATATATGTTTGCCATTCACCATGTGATACATGCATTTGATTGCAGAGCAAGAAGTAAATGTGAATTCGGTGGTGACACTCAGCTCCATTATGAGAAAGAAGAGACTGAGTTGTTAAAATCTTTCATTGAGATGTGCTCTTTACTATAAAGATATTTTCATGTGTAATATAAATTACACAAGAAATATCATAATATGTAAGAAATACAATATTGAATTATGAACAAAAGCTTTAATCTTTTAAGAGTGTTCTATACAAAACAGAAAACAGAAGGTCAGCCTTTGAACTCCTGAGACCCGGAAACGTGAAAGAGGAGGACGCAGTTGCTGAGCCGTCTGGTCCTGCTGACCTATTGGGTCAGACTCAGTGGTTATGCTCCTCCCGAAACACGCTGTAGCCTCACTTGGCCTTGCTCACATTTCAGTTCCACACAATTCCACATTAATCCCTATTGAGAACACATGTGCTTCTCTGACACCTGGATTATCTTCCTGGAATTGATTATAATTCAGATCTCATAGTAATTAATTTCTATAACTGATCCTGTTACTTCTACTCATGTAGCGTGTCAACGTTAATTGCTGTCATCAAAGTGTGAAAAAAGTATTAGAGGTGAAAATGTTGACCTCTTTAATCAGGACGCTTCCCCAAATACTTGATGATTATCACTAAAAAGTCTGAAACTGAAGCAATGTGTAACTCGAAGAGCCCACACTGAACACCTGACCCGCATGGAGATTTCAGCTTTCAACCAGGGAAATGTGTGGTTGAGAAGGAAGGGAAGAAAAGTTGTAACGTGACTTCTTGACTAAATTAAGCTTGTTCTAGGCAAAACATTGTCCATGTGATGTAATATAATAGCAGCCTTTTTTTTTTCAAGGCAATCATGATCCAAAATGTGCTAGGTGCTTTCATAGACATTGTTATTTTATCATTTTGAAGTGTGAGGAAAGAGCCCCATAATGGTGAACACTTTACCCAAGGTCGCACCCCTATTCTACCACAGAACACAGCTTCACTTATATTCTGATGGCCTCAAGCCATTGTTTTCCTATTATGTCATACTCCACCTTCTTAAAACCTTGTATTGTGAGTTGTAAAATTTGTGTAGTGAGGGCAAAGATGTTACCCATGGTCCGGATGTAAGTCATGTGGGTCAGACAACCAGCCTGGAGCTGGTTTAGAGTCTGTCCAAAAGGGCCACCTGTAGGAGTGCGAAGTTCTCTACAGGACACAGACAGACAAACAAACACGCACCAGGCATGTGGCCCGATGCAGGGATGCCCTTGCTCCTGCCGAGGATGGGCCTGGGAGTAACGGGGTCATGGCAATTGGGTGGAGCATTCATGGTCTTTAAAGAACACATAGAAACATCCCAAGAGAGAAAGAATCTGTCTTAAACACCTACCAACCCCCAAGAACATGAGTGCTAGGTAACTATAGGGTCCAAGGAAAACTTTCTCCTCACCGGTAGGTAGAATAATGACTCTTCTTCCAAAATGTTCATATCCTCATGGCCAAAACTGTGAAATGCTACATGACAAAGGGGACTTGGATGGTGTGATTAAGGATTCTGAGATAGAAATATTACCCTGGATTATCCAAGTGGGGCCAGTATAATCACAAGGGTCCTACATGGGGGAGACAGACCAAGGGGACAGGACAACAGAAGAGGAGGATGGGATGACGGACTTTGAGGAAGGGAAGCGGCCCAAGCCAATAAATGCAGGGGTCCACCAGATGCTGTAAAGTACAGGGAGACAGATCTTCTCCTGAAGGCTCCAGAAGGAATGCAGCCCTTGACAACACCTTGGTTTTAGACATCTGACCTCTGAAACTATATGAAAACAAATTTGTAAAATTTGTGTTGTTTTAACTTTGAATAATTTGTCATAGCAGGTAGAGGAAACTTCCTATTTTCTGTTCCTTTCCTTCTTCAATTCTGAAATGTGCAGTGGAGAAGGTTAGTGAGTGATGGAGAAAGAATATAATTCTAGCTGGGAAATAGGCTGAACAATACAAATGAAGTGGTCCATGGACCTTTCTTCCAACCACAGGTGTCCAGTCATAAAAGTGCAGACTGACCTGGATGTATTAATTACTGAACAGACTGAGAAGTGATGGACCAAAGGACATTTCGTTAACCATGAATTATGAGGCTTGTATTGGACTTCACCCAAGGGCTGGGGATGAGCAAGACAGTAGGGGATGAGCAAGACAGTATGGGAAACAGAGAAAACAGTTTTCTGATTATATCCTTGAGTCCCACTTTTCCAAAATTACAGAACCCTGTGAGAACAAGGCTGACTTTGTGTTAGGTGACCACTTGGTGGGCTATTCATTCTACCCAGCTTAGACTTCCTCCAGACACTCCTGTTTTTCTGACTCCTGCTGTCTCTGCAGTTGCCCCCCTTCTCCCCGACATTGTTCCAGTGAGATTCTCAGTGCTGGCTTCTCAGATTTCCCGCATTCAGATCTACCTACCTCATGTGTTGTCAGCCTTTAAAAATTCTTCTTAGTGCCCTGACTTGTGTGACTTGGTTGGTTGGACGTCATCCTGCAAAGCCAAAGGTCACCTATTCTGGGCACATACAAGAGGCAACCAATTGTATTTCCCGTTCACATCGGTGTTTCTCTCCCTCTCTGTCTACCTCCCTTTCCCTCTCTCTAAAAAATAATATTTTTTTAAAAAGTCCTCTAGTCAAAGTATAATTTTAAAATGTTGAAATTATTGTTGTCATGCATATAGATACTGAGCAAACATAAAAATTGTATTTAACTCATTAATGAGGGAACTGGTAGAATGCAAAACAGGGATTTTATATGATCAGTGAAGAATGGTGCTGAAACAAGATGGCTAAATTGGATGCAAATTGGCAGCAAATTGGCTGCAGATTGGGTTATCGATATGGAGGAATAAAACTGTGACTTTGGAAGTCATCTACTCTGACAGAGGAAAAACAAATCATTGCTCCTTATCAGTTCTTTGCAACTTAAATTTTACAGTGCAGAGCAGTGAAATGTCTGAGCCCG
Organism: Tonatia bakeri; assembly: GCA_004024845.1. Taxonomy (NCBI): domain Eukaryota; kingdom Metazoa; phylum Chordata; class Mammalia; order Chiroptera; family Phyllostomidae; genus Tonatia; species Tonatia bakeri. Next base: position 394,875 of record PVIA01000276.1, on the reverse strand, counting down.
AATCAGTTCTGATTATTAAAGTGAAAGTTCTGTCCTCTGAGGAGGTCAGGTGTGGTAGGTAGGTGATTCTTTAGCTTAACATTAAAAGGTTGTGCAATCACCTTATTGATTTATTTCCAAGTTGAGAATCATTCTCTGTAACATCATAAACAAACTATTACAGTGTCTAAAAAGATTTTAAATTGTGAAATAAATGTTGATATTAAGGACAGCAAATTTACTAAATAATGTGAACTTCTAGCTTAAAACCAGGTTCTCATTATTCAGTCCCTGTGCTGGATTGTGCTACACCAACTTTACTAAGCTAGGATTGAGACTTTCCTGGACTTCCCTCTCTGCATGGTTCTAGGTGTTCTAGATGTGGAGGCAGATGCTGACAGCAGCCACAATTCTCAGACAGACACTGGTTCAGTCACAGTGATGTTCCTTTGCAGAGACACCCAGCAGAACCCCTCCCCTGACCCACTTGCCTTCCTAAGGACCACTGCTCTGAGCGGAGCTGACCCAGGCCCGTCTGCTGTTGGCGGTGGCTACACAGAGGCAGCAGCTCCCTATAGACACCCCCCTGGCACTGCTCTGCACCGGCTGCGTTGTTGGGTGTGCTTAGCTTCCGTGTTTACCTCCAAGCTCTGCCTTCTCTATTCTTGCCAGCGTTTCAGGCAGATGAACTAACTGATTAACGGCTCTGTGTCTGATCCCCTCCCCTGTTCCAGCCCTTCCTTTTACTATCCTCCCATGTTTCTGTAAGATCTACTGTCTGCAAGGATATAATAAATCTCTTATGCCCCAAATATCAGAGTGGCTCACTCTGCTTTCCTGACTTAGCCTGACTGATGCATTCCTATTATTTTAGAGCTGGGCTCTCTAATTTCAGCCCTCTCAGATGAGATATTTCCAACCTCATTTTGACTTGGAGTCTACCCACTAAAATGATGATGATGATGATGATGATGATGATGATGATAGTAATAGCTAATACTTGCCTAATACTTACAAGGGGCTGGCGTCACTGTAAATGATTTATTGCTAAATGCTCAAATGTTTCTCAGCCTCTTTAACACTGTATCCTTTGTCTCTCAGAAGAATATCATGTTTTAGAATGTTAAAAGCACTCTTCTTAATTCTGAGTTCTTATTGGCATAAAAGGTTCACAGGGAAATCTAGAGGTGGTTAGGTAGGCTAATCCAGAATTTGCTGTATTTATAGGGCAGAGTGTCCCTAATTAACAACTATTATTGGTTCTCTCAGATATTAGGAATCAGTGTTAGAAAGAATGGTGCACACACAAAGTTTTGGCCCCAAAATGCTGTACATTGCAATAACAAGACTTACTGGGGATGTGTCATACGTCAGATACTTTGCAAAGATTATATATACCTCATATCATCCTGCCAGCAACTCCAAAGGGTAGGAACTGGCATCCTCTTTACACAGGTGAGGAGAGATTGAGAAAAGTCACTTGCCCAAAATCACACTTTGTATGTGTAATTGTAATGGTGACCGCTATTTGTCATTTTGCATTCATTCTCTTTTGGACCTAGACCCCTGAGTCTTAGCTATATTTTAATCAATGACAGAAATGTAGAAGTAGTAAAAAATGGCCTTATAGGGAGGTCCCATATTCCCTTTCTTGTCTTCTCTCCTAATTGCTATAATGAAGATGTAATGGCTAGATATTCAGCAGCCATACTGGGTCACCAGGAGACTTTGGGGCTGGCAGTCAAACACAGTGGAGCAATAAGCCACAAGAATCTTGAGTCCTTGATATTGAGATACCTTAGCCACCTGCCTCTGAACTTTTACCTGAATAAAATAATAAATTTTCATTCTATTTAAGCCATTGTTACTTGGGGTCTTCCTTAATTTGCAATTGAATGTAATCTCAATTAATGTAGTAATATAACCTTTTTATGTACACACAAAAAAATAAAACTGAATAACCTTACCACCAGTACCACCATTTATTCTGACAATTCTTCCCTGCCTCTGGTACACAGAAAACTGGAAACAGATCTCTGTTATGGTTTTCCAACCTCAAGGTTGAGACCTTATAGTTATCAGGAGTCCTTGAAAATGCTTGTTTTTTTTTTTTTTAGCAACGTGACCTCTAATCAGAATACCACCATTTATTCTCTCAATTCTCTCCCCATTCTGGTTGCTTAGAAATTAGAACTATATTCTGTTATGGATTCCCAACTTCAAGTCTGAAAAATTATACCTATCAGGAGTTTCTGAAAATGCCATTCCTCTGTCAACATGATCTCTCACCGGGGTGCTAACAATGGGAAGCTGTTGCTAAATTGCAACTTTGATTATTTTTTTCCATACTAACACATTGGTGAAAAAATGCATTATTCAGGATCATGAAAATTAAAAGGATTTAAATGCTAAGTGACATTTATTTGGAAAATTAGGCTGGCTTCCTTTTTACAAACTTTAACAGCATAGCCCTAATTCACCTCAAATACATTTTGACTGAATTGAGAGTTTTCTGCTCTTCCTTTACATCCATGAGAGCGGAATCAACTCATCTTTGGCTTGTCAACAAGAGTGCACGGGTTATATCACACACAAAAAAATTTCTTAAAGTTAAAAGTATCAAAGAAGAATGCTAAGAAAATAAAACACTTGTCAATGGGCATACGTAAATATTCAGGCAACAAGGCTGACACACTACCTGCTTAAGCTCAAACAGTTTTCCTAGTTCTTACCATTCTTGGGGCCAAATTTCCAAGACTGCACAAATCACAATTCCAACTTGGAAGGTGGTGGCCTTTAATTCACCAACTACACTGATTTCTTCTGAGCACTGGGACCTTAACCCACCTTGTAAGTTGTGCACATAACTTCTGGTCTGAGCCCACAGATCTGGATAAGGGGAGACATATAAACTGTGTTAAGAACTGGTGTGAGACAGTGAAAATCTCTGATGGCGGGATTTTAAGGTTCAATGAGGCAATCCCTCTGCAAACTAGCTCTCCCTGGACTGCTAGATGCCAACATCTCACTGTTGGAGCTTCATTTGGTCACAAGATAAGGGTGTTGAAGCACAAGCACTTCTGAATTAAGTAACATGTTATGCACATGAATTCTGCTCTAGGTGTATACATGGGGAATAGACTGTAGAAGGAGGGACCCTAGACCAGCACAGGATCCCAGAGATCCTGTGGGTAGGCAAGCTCAGGTCACAGGCTTGGGGTCATCAGCAGCATGAAGAAGGTACTTTTTACCTTTGGCCAGAGATGAGAAAAAAACAAAACAGAGAGATGGGTGAAAAGGGGGAGATCATGGGGGACAAAGACTTGTTTTTCTAGCTGACTTCCATGTTGTTTTCAGGTCACAAAGCTGGACTTAACATCAAATCAATTTACTTCTCGGTAATACTCTGTCCATGTGAGGAAAAAAATATTATTGAATCCAGTTGAATATTGGAAAATGGCCCTGGCTGGTGTGGCTCAGTGGATTGAGTACCAGCCTGCAAATCAAAGGATTGCCAGTTCAATTCCCAATTGGGGCACATGCCTGAGTTAAGGGCCAATCCCAAATTGGGGACACATGAGAGGCAGCCACACCTTGATGTTTCTCTCCCTCTCTTTCTCCTTCCCTTCCCCTCTCTCTAAAAATAAATAAATAAAACTCTTTAAAATAAAAAAAAAAAGAAAATTGAAAAAGCAACTACTCAGTCAACCAAATATCTAATTTTATGATGTAAAAATGGTTTTACCAATACATTGCCTTGAGTTTACTAAATTAAGCAACGTTTTTGGCAACACTGGAACTAAGCCACAAAAGGAAAAAGGGGGTTGATTGTGTCCTTTTTTGTGTGAGCTGGAATACAGTGAAGGGTGAAGACAATGGTCAGCTGACCAAAGCACCTCACAAGGAATCTTATACTAGTGTATTTGTCCCATTCACTACACAGCAACTCTCCATTTCTTGCTGTGACAGCCCTGCTGCTTTTCCGGAAGGAGCCAAGGCTTCCAGCATCTGGGAACCCATTCCCACTTCCTCAGGGATGAACACAAAGATGTATTTCTACTTGGACTTTCCAGGTTCCCTTTCAAAAAGCTGAGTCTGTGACAGGGAAGAAAAACATAATCCAATGAACACCATCCTACTTCTCGTTTAAAATGCTAGGATCTACTCAGAACTGAATAACACAGAGGAAACATCAAAATAATCTTGTTAGAACTTGGCAGACACTAATCCCACTTGGAGTCAATCCAAATCCTGAGTTTCTTCCCTTTAGTACACAGGTTCAGAAAGGTCCAACAGAGACAGATTTCCATGTCTGTAAGTATCTGGGTTATTCAAATGGGACATGGGTTTAATTGCCAGCAGTTTTCCTTTTGTTCTCACTCCTTTCCCCCTGAATTCTTAGATAAAATAAGGTTCTAATGGTTTGTTTTTTTGGAGTTATAGACCCTCTTTCTCCAGCCCCTTCCCTGTGAAATCAAATAACTGTGTTATTGCACATTTGACTTAATATAGCTGCTGCTTTTAATGTAGTAATCCTTGAAAATGAAAATCGAGTTAAGGGAGCCTGTCTGAAATGGAGACTCCAAAATAATGAGTAACAAATGCTCAATAGTGGCAGAACCCAGCATCCCAGCAGAGTGCACTTGTCTTCAGAGTGCGCTTGTCTTCATTTGGAAAGTTATGTTTTGGTTCACATATAATTGGGGGACCAACCAGGGCTACAGCAAAAAGCTGCCAGGAATTGTCTTTACTTTACCTTGAAATTGCTGCCTAGTTTCTAGTTTCTTCATTACCAGAGTACCATAGGGCCTGTTTCTACAGTAAACATATCTTTAAGATCATTTAAAAAGTTCCCCTGTCAGGTGGGAGTTAAGCCAAATTATACTGAGAAACATAAGACAAGAATTTCTGAGTGATTATTTTTTCTTGTGTACAATAGTCCTCTTGTATTAACATTAGCACTACTATAGTAGGTGACAACGTGCTGAATACAGCTCTGATTTTTAGGAAAGAAACTATTTTCTGCCTTTAACTAGTATGAGTTCACTCAACGGAATGGTTTCACAAATATCTTTCAGATTATGTTAGTAGGCTCAGCCATCTCATGCATTTTAGAAAACACATTGCTGGCCAGATGGAAGAAGAAAAATATGTCCCTTCATTTGTTTAAACAAATACATATATCCCTTTTCAACTTAAATTTGTAGAAAGCTTTCGCTGTTCTCTAATACTCAGAGATAAAGCATTTGGAAGAGGCAAGAAAGTTATACGTAAAGGATTATAGGAATGTAAATGTTAGAAAACTGGCTCACCAAATATAATAAAATGGGTACTTTATGATAAAACTTTAAAGGGTTCACCATATTACCAAATTTAGACCTCATCTATTCAAAATGGAAAGCAACCGTTTTCTCACTTGAATATCATACCCACGAATGTCTTCGCAGACTCAGGCACTGCTTTGCAAAAGGCAGGAAGAGAGCTGTGTTAGGGACTCAGTGACTTAAGAGAAATGCCAGAATTTTCAACTTTTTTGGAAGACTAGGATTCTATTGGAAGCCTGCCTTGTTGTTGCCATTAGTTTTGTTTTGTCGTTTGCCTTCATCTCAGGATGCGAAGTGATTGTTCTCTCTGTTTATTGAAAGTGAGGTCCCCACTTACCCACAATGGCACCAGGGCAAGGTGTCATTGCTTTCATGATGTGATACACGCAAAGATTTCACATCATTATGTTGAAGAACTAAGAAAGAAATGAAAAAGGAATGGCATCCAAAGTGGTGTGGAGAAAAGAAGATAACCAAGGAAAAGAGGCAACAATGGGCATAATTAATAATTCAGCATTATCAGGAATATGGTGTAAGGAGTAAATACAATAATATAATTCCCTATGAAATTCCAGAAGTTTGAAAGAAAATGAAGACTTCTCTCAAAACCCTGGACTGAAAGCTCAAGTATTTATTTGAATATTAATGAAGAGAAACTGGAGGATTTAGATACATTTAGATATTCTACTCTTGGCTTTCCGAAGTGGCAGGTCAATAGGGTAAATGAACACATGTGCAGTATTCTAGAGAAGAGGATAGTCTACATATCCTGGTTCCCTTTTAGTTGAAGAGTGTGTTGTAGTACCGGATTTCTGGGGCCTTTGTAGACCGTAACAAACCAAACAGGAGACAGTATTTTAGGGAAGGGTGGGGAAGGGCTTGTATTGTCCTGCATATTACTCTGCATTAAAAAATAAGTTTTATAAATTCAAAGTTGTCTTACAATAACAACACCAAAGCCCTCTTTAGAAAAATTGTCCTAATGCACATTGGGTTGCTTTTCTTTTTATGATTTTTCAAGATACCACTTAAGGACACTACCTTCCACCTCTTTAAGTGGAATTGGCCATTTCTTCTTTTGTTCATGATACCGACACAGCGTGAGTCCATGGAGGAGAAGGTGCATGAGATAAGGTATGTTCACTAAGGTAACATCTTGCTGCCTAACCAGGCAACTCTCTGGCTTACCACAATCCATTAGACTTCTATATGGGGTCTATCAGCCCAGTGGGTTTTTTATTGGGGAATCTTCTCAGTGATTTGGGGACCCAGACACCTCCCATTTTCTGACTATCCCATCCCCCCAAGGCCTTTGGAATTCTTTAGCAGGATCTTAGAAGTTGGCTAACAAATGGGAGAAGAAACACTCATGCATGGAAAGATTTTATATAACCCAGACCTTGAAATGGCACACATCCTCCTATTGGCTATACCTTACTCACATCCAGGCTTAAATGACTGCAAGGGAGGATGGGATTTGTAGTCCACTTGTCTGTTCAGAAAGAAAAATAAATTGCTTTGGTAAACATCTGACTAGTCTCTGCCAAAAAGTTAGCTGCAAAACAGTTTTCTTCTGAGGCATATACATTCAATGACATTGCATAAAATAATCTCAGTTTCCAAGAACAAAGGCACACTTGCAGTCAAACCTGAGGACTCAGAATGTTCCACTGCTAACTATACACTGCGTGATTGCTATTTTCAGTGCTCTCCATCCCTGCTCACCTCCTTTAGTGCTGACTGCACCCAGAACATGAAGCATATATTCAATAAAAGGACATCTGGCTGTTCTTAATGTCAAAATTATTAAAGTGTTATGCATTTATATCAGCCCCTTGTGTGTTTACTTTGAAACAGGTTCAAGTAAAGTTCACTTCAACAGAAAGCCCTCATGACTTCGTGCACTAATCAGCCTGGTCTAATGGGGAGAGTGTTAAATGAAGTCAGTAGTCCTACTTACGAACGCTTTTTAGTCCAGCTGTGCTACTCTCGCACTGCGGGAGACTCAGGGCTCGTTTTCTCCAGCTGTCACACAAAGGTGATCCTAGGGTAAAACAGGTCGTTATAATTCTCCAGGCTCTGAGGTATGACAGACTCCAGTGCTGCTAAGTCCTGCAGTGACTCAAAAGGGTAGCAGAGCAGGAGCAAAAATGTTGCCCCGGGACCAACTGACCTTGAGGACTATAAAAATTTACTAGTAGAATTCACCAAACAAACCCTTTATTTAATCGGTGGTTAAGATTTAAAAACTACACTACCCCAAGTTAGTAGTACAACCAATAATACATTTGTTTTGTTTAGCTTTCCCTTCATTTGTGGAAATCCTCCTCATGGTAGCCAGTAGTCACAAGTGTTACGAAGAGTTACATAGACATTTTTATTAAAAAAACTGACTTAAATTTAATCACACTCCTTCCCTTTCCAAAATGCCAGTCTGCCAGTCTGTGTGGATTCACTTTTGTTTTCTTGCTTTGTTTTTATAAGGTTCGAGGCAGGGGGAAGAAGAGATGACAGCAAACAACTAAAATTACAATTTAATGTTTAAATCATTTCTTTATACAATTTTTAGTTTGCATTTCATTTTTTAAATTTACATAACACATTAAAACAGAAATACACATGCAAATTATACATGAATGAAAATGCATGTGTTTATTTTAAGAACAGGTTCAATAGGTACATACTTGAATAGTTTTTACTAATCAAAAAGAAGAATGAAAATCTAGATGTATGACCTGAGGCTAAAAGAAGGATCTAGCTTCCATAAGAAATGAGCTTACAATATAATGAAGTAACTTTGGCTTCTGTGTCTCACCCTTACTCTCTAAAAATCTTGCTTCGACTGCTCCTATATTGCAAATTTATCCAATTTGCTTTACAGAGATGATAAAATAATATACAGGTAGAATTTCTATAATGGTCTGATTAAACCCACTCAAGGAAACCCTAAACAAAATCCATGGAAAGCAAGTATGATGCTTGATTAAATCAGTTAAAAGTTATACAAATATATTTTTTAAAACTCTGCTTACTAACTTACTTACTAAGCATTTGCCCTCCCTCTGTTTCAGTTTCTGCACAGTCAAACTGAGGATATTTGCTCTGTCTCCCAGGGGGTTTTGAGGGGACCAGATAATATTCAGATGCTCTGCGTAGGCTTCAATAATGTGCATTTTATATAATTCGATATAGAATAATACTGTTCTTTTTTCATATACTCATGTACCAAGCTCAGACATAAGGTTGTAGGAATATAAAGACTAGGATGATATGTAAAGAATAAGAATATAAGGATCAGAATACTCTATCAAAACAATGCATGGGTTGGAAAGGCAGATACTTTAGACAAGAAGATGATTTTTGATGAAGTAAGCTCAAATCATGTACAAACCTATGAAATAATGCATTCTACCATAGTGTTCAATTTATATTTTTTTCTGCTTGAGTCCTAGATGAAGTTGGTATTTGCAAGTAATCATGTTTAGTACAAACACTTGCCTAGAAAATCAATAGCAATTCAAAGCCGATGTACTCATCAGCTGTTCTTTCTGAAATAGGTTGCTACTGGAGGGCAAAATCATTACAGATATCTAGCTGTGTTTTTGAAATAAACAACAAGTTATTTCTCTGCATTATTTAGCTTTACACTGAGGGACAAACACTTGCCTCGCTGAGTCCGGGTCCCAATATTTTTACTTGAATTAGCGTGCTGCCCAGGGTATTTTGCTTTTGGCTAAAAAATATTGTGCTAGTGGAGTAAAAAGTGGTAAAATCTTTCTTCTTGAAGCTCAAAGTCAAAAGAAAAATGGTGTGAAGGAAAATGGAAGATGCAGACATTAGAGAGGTCCTGGCCCGTGAGAGATACCTAACAACAGTTAATAAATTTTAGAAGGGCACTGAAGAAGCAATGAGTCCAATAAAGACAATTAAGTCCCCCGGATCTGTTCACGGTACAGTCACACAGGAAATAATCTACTAGACATTATATGCCAGCTTTCAAATGTGATAGTCTTTCAATACAGTACTATTCTTTGAGAACTTTAAAATAATTGCTGCAGAATAGTTTCTTTTTAATATTAGGGAAAAGTCGGGTGTTGTTTTGCAACCTCAGGAGCTTTGCTACTGAAAACAAAACTGGACCTCATTTATAGAGGGCAAGGAGAGACCAAACGAAGAGGCAGTCCACTCCAGAGTGGTGGGTGGCAGTTTTACTTTGTAAGCAAGGGAACTCACAAGTCTAGTCTTCTGGGGAAAGGTGAGTAGGTATCTGCCCCTAGCCCTCTAGAATTTAGTAGTTTGTATAGAGGCCTTCACTGGGCTCAGTCACACACGGTCCTGATGGCCTCAAGGGCACACTGGTCTCACAAGGCTGTGACCTTGAAACAGCTCCTGCCATGGGACTCTTGGCAGGATGTGCGTTCCAAGCAAAAGTTGGGGGCAGAGCCTCCAGTTGCCCTGATCCAGCTCAAGGGTCAACCGGAGATCACATCCTCTCAATGACCTCTTCCAACATGAGATAATATACATATTTTTATATACGCACAATATCTTCATTCTATTTTTGTCGCTCTCATTTATCCCATTTGATTTTCTTAATCAGAGAAGACATCTGAGTTGATCTTCACTATGTTGTTTTCTAAGCATATTTTCTTACAAATGCCAGAATAAAGCAGACATCTAGCTCACATTACCTTACCATATTTTTATGTCATATTCAATATAAACACTCAAAGTTTGTTTTTAATATAAAAATTAATTTCAAAAATTCATATTATGGATTTTCAATTTTTATGACTTTCTAGCATGTAAATATCCTTGTACTGCAAGACTATTCAGTATCTTTAAAATATTATTTACCCATTGAGAATCTTTCATGATTGCAAAACAGTGTTCTCTCGTGGGAAGACACTGTCAGTTCCATCCCACACTTAATCTCTTTGATGCCTCTCTCTGGATATTGAGCAAAGCTTTAGGCATTGACAGTGTGCTGACTTGGGTTTGGCACTCAGCTCAGAATTTACTGGGACTAAGTGCAAAATAGATATTATCTTTTCGTTAAATGCTTTTCAGAAGAATTACTATTACCAATGCAAATAACTATGATCAGCAGTTTTAGAACTTAAAGAAATGGATGCATATGTACTTCCCCAAAATAGAAATGTTTCACGTTATTTACAGGAAGGTTTGAATTGCTCATTTTTATTTCATTGTAAACATGATAGTCATAATGCCTGAGTTTTAAAGTTTGAGCTTGTGTAACTTTGTCTTTTCTTTTTTTGTCTGTTTTCCCAATGTGGTAGACCACCATATGAGTACCTACTAACAGAGAAACTAACTTTCCCAGTGTACCACACAGTCTTGGCTTGTCCTCCTAGTATTTATTGCATGGTGTAGTCAATAAAAATATTCACACTTGAGTTTAATGTGTACCCCAATTCTATGTCTTGTTGTGGAGTGCCTAGTGGCAAAAGCCTGTTCTTGCTTTCCATTCTGCCAAGAAGATTATAGACTTATAATTATTTGTATCTAATACTTCTGTTCTACCCATCATAGAGCATTTCATTCTTCTCATTTCCCATCATTCTTGTCAATGTTCTCTGTCCATCTTTATTGTCCCAGTTTCTTTCCCATTTAATGATCAACTTGGATCCTGTTTCAAATGTTCTTCTATGATTTCTCAGTGGGTTTTCTCATGGTTTTGTCATCTGTTATGCTTTTTAAAAATGTCATCATTTTGCTAAGTATATAAATGTGAAGAGACACATAACATTGTGTGTATGAATAAATAAGCACTTCATGATCTGTACAATCACTAAAAACATTTTATACATTAATTTCATCTAACTTTAATTTTTGTAAATATTAAATAAATGCTGAGCACTACATAAAATTCTCTTCAACAGTATCTACTTTTCATCTCTCAATGTCAATATTTCTAAAATAACACATGTGTATGTGATTACACAATGAATGAATGCTTGTTGGTTGGAATAGATGAATGAAAACCATATTCAGTTGAACTTGAGGAAATTTTACAGCACACTGAAGTTGAAATAGATGACAAAATTTTATATGTTCTTATTGCTGAATAATGTTTTAAAGGAGCTTTGCAACAGAACAGCACCTATGGAAGTTTCTAGAGCAGTGAAAATGCTCTGAGTGTGAGTGAAACAATAAAAATGTGAGCAGGCCCGAGGCAGTACTGCTCTTGTTTCTGTTCTTTGTTTCTGGTGTGTGGCAAGTGCCTCACATGTAGCTACCCAGACAGTATGAATCTTGACCTTTTTTAAAATCAAATTTCAAACAGCCCAATGTTTAAAGTATTCCTATCACTAAAGCACTATTCCAGCCCTAAGGAAAGCATATAGCCATCGAGAAATGTGTGTGTGTGTGTGTGTGTGGCCATGAATGCATGTATTTTTCAATGTGGAGTGTCCAGTAACAAATGAATTATGATTCTTACCAGGTCATTAAACTTTTTCCTGAATTTGGTTGAACTATTTAGCCATATTCTGAGTAAACATTCTGACACCTCTTCTTTTGATGAGTTTTCTTTGTCTCATCCTCTACAGCAGGGGTATCCAACCCTTTGGTGCCACTGGGCCACACTGGAAGAAGAGTCCTCTTGGGTCACACATTGAATATATTGCAACACAAAATCACAAAAAAAAAATCTCATAATGTTTTAAATAAATTTATGATTCCGTGTTGGTCTGCATTCATAGCCATCCTGGGCTGCATGCGGCCCTGTGGCCCATGGGCCTCAGGTTGGACACTCCTGCCTATGGTACGTTAATCTTCCATAACTCTAAGTGTTCATTTCCCAAACATTCAGATTCACATCAGGCTCGTGAACAGCATGACCAGAAGAGCCACCACCTTTTAAAATATTGGCCTGAAATTCTATTCTTTCATGAATCACATACCAAACCAATCAAATAAAAAATAAATGTCAGTCCTTAGCAAAGGATGCAGTCTCTACCGTTTCCGTGCCAACCATCATTAGGCTGGGAACGACAGGAAGAACTGGACCCAAAGCAGAGAAGCATCTGTGGCCAATTAAATAGCAGGCCTTTGGGCACTATTGTGTGGCTAACATACCTGGCCAACCTTGTTTTTTATTTATTCTTACCTTGTCTGATTATAAATTTCACCAAGGCCAAGACCTTGCCTATCTTGTTCACTGTTGTTGCCTCAACACCAATGACACAGCTTGTCCCCTTGTCAGCATTCAGCAAGTACTGGTTGAATGACCAAATGAATTAAAATGCAAACTGTCTGGCAGATGCATATTATTAGAGTGATCCACTTGCTATGGTGATTCCTACCAATTAAGTAGAGGAGACAGGAAAGCCTGGTGTTTTAAAGCCCCCTCTCCCACTTCCTTCCCATGATGCTTACAATTCTACCATTAAGGCATTGCCTCCACAAGGCACCATCTGATCACATGAAATTTGAAAACAAAGAACCCTGTTTTCAGTTGCACATTGTGTTCTATGAAAAAGTCCATCCAAGGCAAGCTATTCTCAAAGTCAGCAAAGAGCAGGCCATAAAGAGGATCCGTGTTGGGAGGCAGGAGGAAGGGAAGACGGTGAATGAGGTCTTACTTGGAACGTGCGGCACTGCCCAAAGCTGACAATCTTGGCCAGGAGGCTCCAAGTGGCCCTGTGATCCAGGAGAGGCTTGTGATGGCTGGTGCTTCAGCTGACATAGGGGAGAAGCTTAAAAATACAGAGCAGGGGTGCTCAACACAAAACGTGCTCCTTTGCCGCTTTGCGTCTGCTCCTGTTTTAGCACATCTGTTCATGCAAGGAACAACTTTCCTTCTCATATCTAAGCTTTTCCTGCTGCTATGCAGCATATAGTTTCTCTGTTTAGTAAAAAATGAAAAGGAAAACAGTTTAGAGGATAATTGCCTTTTAAAAATAAGCATGTAAGGCATTTACCTGGACAGCGCTCTACTGGACAAAAAGCCCAGTGACCTCTCCCATCTATCTTTAGAGAGCACTAACCACTCTAAGTAAAAACAGACTGTTCCCTTTTAAATCCCCAATTACAAAACAGAATATGAACAGAGGACATCTTGACACTGGAATCATTTGATTTTGATTTGGTACTGAGTACAAACTGAAGTGCATTTTTAAATATGCTCCAGGAGTCATATTGCATTAAAGAGCACTTATATTTCTTAGTCAGAAAGTCATTATTTGCTAATGGTATGACATTAAATAGAGAAGTGTACTTTGGTGGATTTATTTTATACTTTATTATTTATCCCCACAATATCCTTCAGTTCCAAGAGTCTTAAGTCCAACATGCATTACAGATGATTCCCAACTTGCAATGGCTCGGTTTACGATTTTGAAATTTACAATGGGGAGAAAGTGATAAGCACTCAGTAGAAACCATAGAATTTTGAACTGTGACCTTTTCCCAGGCTAGTGATATGTGGGTACAATCTTGATGTTCCCCTGTAATGCCGGGCGGCGGCAGCAAGCCGTAGCTCCCAGGCTGGGACGTGATCACTGGGACGAACAACTGACACTACAGTGTGTTCGTGTGTTCGATGCAAGCATTCTGAGCACATGTAAAGAGGGCTAGGCTGAGCTGTGAGCTCAGCAAGTTAGGTGCATTAAAAGCATTTTCAATGTAGGATTTTTTTCAATATACGACTCGACTATAAGTCAAGCAACATCTGCATATCAATTATGTAAGGATGAAATGGCATATCTTATCATTAAATATCATAAAACAGTCAGAGAAGCTTAATACTATTAAAATTTAAAGTAAATGCCAAAGTAGATAAACAAATGTAAAGTAAGAAAATTCATCCTAATAGAGTGGAGTGGTACTGGGAACCACCTAAAAAGTTTATTTTTCTTTTCTCAAAACTTACTGTATAACAACATATAAATGTGTGTGTATGTCCATATATACACACACATACATACATATACGGCTCCCTTGTAGCTCTTGAATAAGATCTCCTACTTTAAGGAATTTCTTCATCACGGGTAGAAACAAGGAGAGCTGTGCACCTCTTTAACATAGCCATCACAAATGTCTTCGCTGGGCAGGAAGCAGGCAAGCAGTGATTTGAGGCATCGGACACACTCTCAGCCTCATGTGTGTTGAAGACGCTCAGCAGAGGGAGGGACAAGCAGGAGAGAGAACAAGGGGCTGGGGATCAGAAGCCTGCCTATTTGGATTCTGGGCCTTGGTTTTCCTCATCTGTTAGATTGAAGGGTTCCGTAGAAGATCCGTAGCTTCCCCTCCAAGTTACTGATCTTGTATTCCAACCCAGAAGTCAAAACACCATCCATGTGAAGTCAAAACCTTATCCACCACATTTGGGGCAGCGAGATGATAGAGGAAATACAAGACTAAGACTTTCATTAGACTAAGGCCGTCAGTTCCTCTGTGTGACTGGCAGAGATTCCTAAAGAGGATCCATTAGCACCCTTAACAAACTTCAGTTTTTAGGTCGGACTTTTGACTGCATTATTCATGTTACAGTTTGGTTTATACCCCATAGAGGCCATAAACACTATCCACTTCATATATTTACAACTGGCTTTCAAATCCTAAAATGTACTTTGGCCTTTAAAATTTTGCAGCAGCAACACTCCTAGAATTGGCCAGCTTTCAATAGTTCCAGAGGCAGATTGTGGTGTGTGGTTAATACATTTATTTTCTGGATTTATTAAGCCCTTATTCTCCAAGTAATGACAAAGTTAAATAAGTAAAACATGGGATAAATCTTAAAAATTAGATCATGTGAGGAAACTTGGGAAGCTACATATAAATTTCATTTGATTTTTATGTATATATACGTATATATGTGTGTGTGTATATATATATATACTTTCACAATTTATAACACTCGTTAAAGATGTCTACATCTTTCTGGCATTATCATGTGCCATTGACTTTACATTAGAAACGCTGCCTAATGAACTGATAAAGATATATTTGAGCACTAATGATGTGCATTTAAGTTCAACCCTTGAGAAATTAGAATTCAAAATGAGGAAAGAATACAAATCAGGAAGAAAAGTTAAAAATAATTAATAACTGGTGATTAGGGTCTAAGTCAAATTAAATAAGTTATCTCAGAACTTTAGTGAGATCTTAAAGAAGAAAAAAGCTTCTGGGACATTATTTTTCTTGTGGTTTTTAAACTGCATCTGTATGGTTCTTTACTGCTTGACATAAGCAAGGCATATGTGTTTTTCTTCGCGGATAAATGGTCACTACAGGTCAGAAGTAGTAGGAGGCCAAGCCAGGGTTGGCTTTCATTCTCTCGCCATGCCCTTTAGCTCTAGACGTTTTTTATGGCTACAGTGAATTCACTCTCATATTAATACTAGTGAGACATGAGAAATATTCTTTTATACCGGGGTTGGCAATAGTGGGTTTACAGTTGTACTACACATCAATAATACAATAATTAATAAATAGTAACACCTGAATAAACTGAGTTTTGTGTACTCACAACTGTAAACCTCTAACAACTAGGCTCGGCTAAGACTAGTCGGCGGGTGAGACTGAGAAGCCAGACCGGAGTGTAAGTCCTGGGTGGGGCCCTGGGTCCACTGACTGATCAGGGGACTGCCACATGCTGGGGAGAGAGAGCTGTCTCCTCAGACGCCTTGGAAACGGCAGAAAAGGGAAGTTATCAAGCTGAGAGCACTCAAATCTAATTCTTTCTCTTTCTTTTACTTTTATTTATTTTTCCGGCATAAGTACAACAAATCGGATTTTGCATTAGTCATAACCTTGGTACATGATGTAGTCATCACTGTTGAATTTAAGAAGTTTGCTTCTAGTTAATTAGCTCTTGAATTAATAACTTTCAATAATGGAGTGAGCCTGATGGACCCACCATCCCAAATGGAAGCAAAGCCCTTGACAACAACGTCCACACAGCCGTGTAGCCCACCACACCCTCTGTCCTTGCCTGCCTGCCCCCCAAATGCCCAGGCTCATGCAGGTCTGGACCAGACTTGAGGCACTATTACCAGAGGCAATAACATGCCTGGATTTGTGTTATATCAAACTAACAATTATTTTTTTTAACCTCATAATTTTTACACAATTAGTTTAATCAAATTTCACATTTAAACTTGGAAAAGCAGTAGGGAAGTTTGGTTAAGGGATTGAATTCTGGAGTCAGACTGACCTTGGTTTAATTTCAAGAGCCACCGCTTGTTAACTTTTACCCTGGGCAAATTGTGTAACTCCTCTGAGCTTCAGTTTCCACATTCGGAAGGACAATGGCCAGTACTGTGAGGAGGTGATGACACAATCATGAAAACTGTTTAACACAGTGACTGGCACAGAGAAAACGCTCAATATGTGCAAGCCATTATTATTTCTATCTACTATTCTCTGGGCAGTATTTTCAAGTATTACATTTAAAACTGTATAGTTATAGCATGTTGTAAAACAAATTTTAGGTTATCGTAGGCCTCTAATTCCAAGGAGATGATTACTGTTACTATACATAATAGTAATGGTATACTACATTTTATAAAATGACATGATTTTTAGAACACCCTTACCTCATCTGGTATTTAAAAGTGTTCTATGAGCTGTTTCAGGAGGTGACATTGCTTTAAAGTTGTGCAATTGAGCTTCAGTGCAATTAAGTAACTAGTAAAAATGCATGACACTCCTATGTCTAAAATAACCCGACGTTCAATAAATTATGTTTGTCTTCAGTCTCTCCCTTCTGCCCTGAGGATGTACACAATGTTTCAGAGTCTCTTCTTCATGCTGCCTGGCCCTATTTTGTTAACGGGGACAGGGTGGACACCTGTCTTCACCCAGAGACATCTATTACTCAGTTTCCTAGCCTGAACCCCTGCTTTTGAAAAATCAAACACACACCAAAATGATTTCCTTAATTTCTTTTCACTACTATTATATTATCGCACCCTGTTTATTAGAGAAACTGTTTCCATTTTCTGGGAACCTGACATGTGTCCTTTGCCACTGCCCTTGCATTAAGCGACAGCAAGGCTTCTAATGCGTGCGAACGGCACTCACTTTGGAAACAGCTTTGAAAACCTCGCGGAGCTAGAAGCGACTGGTCTGAACTGGCCTGTGCTTCCCGCTCCGTGATAATTTCTAGGATGTTAAAGCCTCTTGTCTACTCAAGAGTTATGAGTTCCATTACTTTATTTATATAACTTTATTTTTAAACTAAATTAACATGAGAAAACACCATTTTTGTGAACAGGTCAATCTTTCTTTAGCTTGGCTAACGTGAACAGACTTATTCTATAATAGAACTTCAAATATGTCTAATATTACATTTCAACACGCAAGTCCTTTATACTCAGTTTTTCACACGATCATCAGAATTATTTTTTATAATATAAAGTATCAGTTATCTACTAAAGTGTCTTAACAGCTTTCATCATTCCTGGATTAAATTCAAATTCCTTTCCATGGGCTTCAAGGGTCTATATATTCTGGCTGTCCCCTCCCTTTATAACGACCTTCCGGTCATTTTTCCCTCCCTCACTGCTCCCTGCCATCCTGGTCTGTTTTCTGTTCTCTCAACCCTCCAGCAGCTTTCTCTCCTTAGAGCCTGTGCCCTGGACGACCATGGTGAAGGGCTATTCAGTTTTCTGCTCAAATAACACCTACTCATAAAGGCTCCCTAGATTATCTAGAACAGCCAGTCTAGACGTTCATCCTCCCAAATAACTCCCTGTTTTATTCTTGGCAGACCTTACCAAAAGTCATCTTGCTATTTTTGGGTGCATGGAGTCATTTTCTGCCTACTCCAGTAGAATACAGCCTCAGAGAGAGTAGTGAATTGCTCATCTTGCACACCATGTGTCCCCAAGCATCTCTAAAAGTTCCTGGGACATAAGAAGTGCTCAATCAATACTAGAGAAACAACAAAGGTTGGGATAAATTGATAAAGCATGTGGGCAATAGATTTAAATCTAGGTCTAGCTCACTCTAAGTCTTCTCTCTCCACTAGATCTTACATGGCTTTCATATTCTGGAAATAATTGTACTGTGAGTTACCGTTACTTGATAGTTTATGTTGAGTGGCCCTTCTTGCATTCCAGAAAGCCTAATCTTCTCTGTTGTAAGTTACAAGTTCACCATTCTCATACTTAGTTGACTTTCCCTAATAGGATAAACCAACAATGCCGTCACTGTGGGGCGGAGGGGAAATGGAAGGGATGTTGGGAGAAGAGGTGTCTGTGAATGAGGCTAAGAAATGAGGGGTGATAAGTAGGAAGAGATGTGTCAGGGGATTTATATTTATATAAAGTTATTATTTATATTTATTTGGTTGAAGGAAAACTACAATGGGTTAAATAGCAAAATGAACTAACTAAAATCACTACATGCAAACTAAAATATATTAAGAAAAATTGCATAAACAAACACTTAATAATCCTGCATAAAAAGAAAAGAAATAAAGGCAAAAATACAGATGAATGGCAATGAAAAGACAATTTCAGAATTTCTGAATTGCGTATAAATAGGACTTTTCCATAACAAGAAAGACTGAAAACATGAGTCAAAAATTCAAATCAGTGAGACAAAGAGGCATCTTTCTCACAAGGAGATAAAGAAAAATTTTAAAGGAGAGAATCGAGAAAACTTATTTTGTATTGGTTACCATTTCATGCTTATCTCCTAGGCACTGACCATAGTGAATGTTCAATAAATAATTGCCGAGTGAATGAAGAGCAGTTGGTGCGCTATCAGTGGGAATGGAAAGCAGGATAATGACCCTGGTCCTTGGTCTCCTACTACCTGTTCTTATTGGATCAAAGAAGCAAGGGACTGGAAGATTCCTCAGGAAAACCATGCCCACACGCGCATATCAAAAATGAGGTCTATTAGAACTAGGAAAAACGAATAGATCAGGCAAACTGGGAAGCAATCTCACAGAACTCGTGGGAGGAATGAGCTTCACCTTTTCCTTTTAAAACCCTTCAGCCAGGCAAATGCCAGTCCAAGGAGGATGCAAAAGCCTTAGCACTTGAATTTATTTTAATCCAGATCCAACCCAACCTGGCAGGTACCAGGAACTAAGTTAACTCAGGGAGATACAAGCTGGAGTGCACCATGGTCCCCTCTCCCACCCGCCCCCGCCCTGAGTCACAGGGCTGGTTTCTGAAAAGTCCCCTGATCTGTAAATGACTTAGAAATGCACCAGAAATCCCAGGACTATCCAAATCAGAGCAGACGTTGGGACTTTCCCAAGTCTAGATGAATGTAAATTTCTAAAGTGGAGCCAAAACTGACTCTTTTCTGAGGGAAAATGGACGTTTCTGTCCTGAGGCAATACAATCTAATATAATGACATTCTTTAAAATCTAGACATTGATTTCTCTCTCACTGATAAAGAAGAATTGAGCTTCCTAGAGCCCTCAGGGACCCAGGTGGTCTCCATCCGGCAGCTCCACGAGGCTCTCTCTTCGTAGTCCAACGCAGCTGCTGGAGCTGCGGTCGCCATATGCGCATTTCAGCGGGTAGGGAGAAGGAATGAGAACGATGTGCCACCTCTCTTCCTGAACATTTCCTGAACATTATACACAGCACTTCTGTTTATATCTCATTAGCCAGACCTTAGTCTCGGAGCTCAGACCAATGCGAAAGACCAGCACACAAATATTTAACCCAAAGCAGCCCTGATTGCAGCTACAAATGAGAAGGTTTGGTGAAAATGAAGGAAGGGAATGTTTTGTCTGGTGGCCAGATTTGGCTCACTGCCTGTTATTGTAAATATAGATTTATTAGAACAGAGACAAATCCATTCATTTATGTATTTTCTGTGGATGCTGTTATGATATGATGGCAAACCTGAATAGCTGGGACAAAGATCATTTTGCCCACAGAGCCTAAAACATTTACTATGAGGCCCTTTGCAGAAAAAGTTCACTGACCTCTGACTTAGAATCCTAGAGCTGGAAAAACTTACCTTTGACCTTTCAAAAAAACACAATACCTCCTTTTTTTCTCCCAATGCTTTTTGCCTTTCAAGAGTATATCTACCAAATTATATTTCTCAATAAAATAATTTAAGGCACATCGTGACTTTAGATCAGAATATGTGTTCAGCCCAAGACCATGTGCAGGGCCACATTAAGCTGCTATTATTGCCTTAAAAGGCAAAGTATTATTCAGACCATGTTCCCTAGTTGAAGAAGACGTAACTGATTTCAGTGAAGCTTTGTTTAAAAGACAATGAAGTTTTCAGAGTTCCCTGACTTCCTAAAGGACCCAAAGGGATATTGGGACCACCAGGTGGAGAATCACAATAGGTGAGGAAACCAACCCAGAGAGGTTCTTGTTCAATGTCTTTAACAGTGAGTAAGACCTAGGTATTTGGAATCACCTTTCCATTTATTGTTTGACCCACTGTATGAATGAATGAGGAACCAGGAAATAAAGAGTGAGCCTCCTACCCCTCACTCAATGCACACCAGCAAACAAACCAGATTCCTCAGAGAGCTGGGCCTCAACCAAAGAACACATTGGACTTTGACCTTGGAAACCAATAAATCTCTTAGAAGGAATTTTTTTTTTAATGAGAGAAAGACAGGAGAAATATGTAGTACTTTCAATTGTTAATGGATTTTCAATGAACTTTCTAAGGCACAATAAATGTACAGCACACAATCATTACCACAGAGTGAAACGATGGCGGAGCTTTCTATATTCTCCCAAGGAATTCAGGCAGTTCTCTGAGATTGCTTATTCTCCTCAGTATCATGTCTTCTCCCTCACCTAACCCATTTGGCAAGACGGGCCTTCCTGTCACTGTGGTCTCCCTCTCCCCATGTCACGCAAGTTTGCAGAATAGTTTGTTCAAGTCCCATGGAGTGATTCCAGAACCCTATGCTCCACATGCACTAGCAACGTTGGAATCTGCCTTGAAACAGGATTAAGCCTTGTGCGAGCTGGACTGGGAAAAGGCCACCCAAATGCTTTGGCAAAGAACTCAAAATCACACCATCTTATTTTTCATTTGCAATGTGTTATAGAGTTGATGTAGTTGTTGTTTTTCTGTTCATTTGTTTTGCTCAGAGTAACGGAAAGTGTCAGCAAAGTGACAAGCATGATTGATTTTTTATTTATTCATGTGTTCAAGTGAGCCTTGTTTTCATTTACTAGAGATAGAAATAAAAAATAAAAGCCAACAAAGAAAGAGATGTTTCCCCTTTAAATCACCTGAAAATCATTAACACTAAGAAACTCCAGCAATCACCTAATTTAAATTCGTAGCGAAGACATCAGCTGGTGTAGCCAGGGACTCAGCCAAGCGGTGGAAGGAGAGCTCAGAGCAGCCGCAGGCAGACCTGGGGCTAGTGACTCTAGAACTACGGGTAAGCAAGCGAAGGCTGCTTCCCACACCATGAAATGACGAGGAGACAGGTACCCTGCATTTCCATCTCTGCAACTCCATGACTCAGTGATTCTGTGGGACCCCAGATGATTCCGGGACCCCAAGTTTCCTGACCTCAGTGCAGTGATATTTCTGCTGCATCTATCCGCTGCCTCCTCAAAGTTGATCCAGGCATCCAAACTTAATTGAAAGCTGCCTCCATAATCCACCTAATGTCTTCCTTGATCATCCCATGGTATAATTATTTCATAAACTTTAATTATGTATACACCTAGTACAACTAATTGTTTCATTAAACATTAAACCAGTTGTTCTCAAGTAATACCAGTGGCCAGCACTGTAAACAAGGCTGTGGAAAAAAACATTTGAAGACGACAAGGTCAGCACCCTCAAGGAATCCGTACTGTGTGTACGCGTGGTACAGTGTGCTGTCTCCCTCTGATGGGGGAGGGGACGGTAGCGCAGGGAGGGTAAATGACTTGCCACCGCTGCACAAGGAGCAGGGGCCAAACTGTAAGCTAGAACTTGGAGTTCCTCTTCCCAGGCTCTCGCCACCCAATGCAGTTAGGTTCGCCTGATCTGTTTTTTCATAGCTTCCCTCTTCCTGCGGCCCTACGTAATGTAAAGTAAAAACAGTATCTAACTCCAACACAAAACTTTCGCTGGTCTGGCATTAAAACTGCTTCAGACAGTACCAATTCTGAGCTCAGGCTGGCCTAGAACGGGAACAAAAAAAAGTCATGACAAAAAAGATCACGTGATCATAACTAAACTCTGTAACTGATATACGGGTGGGCTCTCAGGATGAAAAGAGAACTGTTTTAAATCCCATCCACCATTGCTTACCTGTTTGTCCTAAACCATTCCCAGGAAAAAAATAACCCTAACCCTGGCTGATCCTAGTGATGGTTTGGAACGTTCTTCTGATTTGAAGCTTTTCATTTTCCTTCCACTTTTGTTGCTCTTCTAAGTCATTTTTTGAGCCCAGTACTTGAGGAGCTTTTAATTGTCTGAATGGTAAGAACTTACGCACATACCTTATATCTGATATCTAAAGCAAACCCTTTTGAGTAAAAGATTGCTTCTTTTTTGGAGAAGGAGGAATGTAACTTTATGTCTAAAGGTGACCTCAACTTTTAAAACTGTTGAGATAATCATCTGAACATTTGATCTATACACTGTCAAATTTGAAAAATTTGAAAAATTGTCAAATTTCCAGACAATGAAAACCTCTACAGTTGTCTAAAGTTATTGTTCTTTCTTCACATAACTATTGCATGAAATCATAGGTCGGCCTAGTATTAAAATAGTTGAAGTCTTAATCAAGGAATGTTTATAATAATAAAATATGCTATAACAGTAATGTGGATTCTTTATGAACACAACAAATAATTCAAAATAAAATATGCAAAGTGCACTTATCATCAGCATTGAATGGCATCAGATTTTTTCAATATTTTATAACATTTTGAAATTCAAAAAAAAAGAATACCAGTAAACTATTTTTGTGTGAGAAGTATTCCATAATACTCTTAAATGGCTTTAATAAAACACAGCCACAGCGTAATAATTAGATGAAAAAGACCCAATTATATTGATTTATTTTCTGTATCTTAGCTCATTTCATACACTGTTAAAAACAGTGAGCATATTTTTATTGTTTTTATGACATTTTTAAAATTCTATTCAAAATGCAAATACTCTTGGTGTTGGAGAACCAAGGGAATGTCAAAGACAAAAGTTCTCCATTGTGCTCAAAGTCGCCTTTTAGCCATTATCCTACAATTATTTTATGTGTGATTTAAAAAAAATACAAGAAAGACTAAAAAGCATCAGTGTGCCTTGAAGACATTTTTGACTGTAATTTGTCAATGTCTCATGGAAACATTGTTTCTCAGATTTCATTTCAATGAAAGCCACCTTTTTCTGGATGCTTTTAGGTTTTTAGGCTTTGAAGTTTGTGCAAGTAGACATATTTCCATTTCTTTTGATATCTCTGGTGGAATGAAATTCCCCTTCTATCCCTACAGATTTGAGGCATCATTCATATTAAAATTCCACTCAGCTACTCCAAGTGGCAGTAGACTCCCCTCGTCTTTCCTATTTTCCTCTCCTTTTTGCATCGTGGTCTCTCCCAAAGGAAGCCCATATTATAACTTTAATTTAGCTAATCCAAAATGCTGCATTATCAAAACATCCCACTTAGAATAAACATTCCATAAACCTCTGTGTTTACAGAAGTTTTGAACCTTCAAGGTAATCATGTAGCAAGTCATCAGGTAAAAGGAGAAGTGGCAAGCCAACAGCATTAAATTTGATTCCCAGAGAAAGTCTGGTGATGGGAGGCACACATAAAAAAAAAAATCCTGTAAGCTATAAAAAACTCTATGCATACATATCTCCCTTATTTTAAGATGATCTTCCATTCCCCACAAAGTAAAAGAGGTGCTTGTTTACCAAAGCTTGATAATATGAATTCTGGGCAAATTACTTTAGACTCAGTCTAAAGCAGTCTAACGAATTAGACTAAGTCATTCTTGACCCCACTCTTCAAATTCACCTCAGAGCCTTTAAACCCCACAGATGGCCTTGTTTCACCCAAAGATTCAGATATTGGTTTAGGGAACAGCCTGGTTATTAGTATTATTTTTTAAATGTTTCAGAAATGAGTGTAACAATAGTCCGATTAAGAAACAATGATCTAGGGTAAAAAAAAAACTTTCTTATAAACATTTAATTTGCCTCTAGGAACTCACCCAACCTCAATATATGTTGTCTGTCACAATTGGCTATATGTTTTCTATTGGGGCATTTATGTCTCTACCAAATATTGAAGCATACTTAAGTGCTCAATATTGTTTGTAAAATTATTTCATGGAAACACTTAAGTGGAAGATCATGAATTTCTTCTGTAACCAGAAATATAGTTCTTAGAAATAATAATATTAACTGAAGCACAGAGGTACAAATCAAAGAATTACACCAAAATACTAACAATATTTTTTATGTGAATGATATGTTTGGTTATCTATATTATAGTCTTTGGTTTTTAAAATTTGCATACCTACTTTTAACAAAACAACAAAAAACACAATTTGGAAGTATAAAGCAATAAGAACAAGAAAAACAGAAAAAAGTTGCTTGGGTTACTTTGAATCATCAAAATTATAGCTGGTCTTGAAAGATAAGTTTGTAAAAACCTTGGGGTAAAATCAATTTCAATTTCCTAAGTGTGTTTCTAGTGAGCTGTTCAATTTCCCTGTTGACACTGATGAAGCCTTTTGAGAGTGTTGGAACTTTTAAAAGAAACATGTATTATTTTAAGACATCTACAGTTTTTTTAGCTTGATTATTTATAATAGGAGATTTCTAAGTGATGGATTAGTTTAAGTGGTCTAGCCTTCCAAATTAAAAGTGATTCGAAAGTGTTTCTTGTTTAAGGATGTAAGAATATACTATACTTGAAGGAAATCTAGATTATTCTTCCTAAAATTTCTATGACATTTGTTTATGTAACAAGTATTTATTGATTAATAACTAGTTACCAATCTAGAAATAAATTATAATGTGTGTTCATATTGTTTCCTCATTTTACCTTATAGAAATAAAAGAATGCAACTTTGCAATCATTTTTCTTTCAAAGCTGTAATGTGATTCTTTAATCAAATCACCTTTAAATCATATTTATTTTCTGTAAAGCTCTACGACAGATACAAAGTGTGATGAGCACGTCTCCATGAGCTTGCAATGCCTTATAGAAAATATAAGTCTCTCTCTCACACACACCACACACACACACAGTCCAATCTGAAGAAGACATAGCTTTACACAGGGCACTGACAGCAAGAATTCCCATCTCAGGTGATCAGGATTCTTGGAAAACATCTGAACTAGACCTTGAAGATCCTGCCAATTCCACTAAGCAGAGATTGCATAGAGGAGAGAGAACGCTCTAGAAGCAGGGCCATGAAAAGTAACTCGTCATCTTATGAATAGACTAGTTGGGGTGATATGAAGAATACATATCATCTTGTGCTAAGAAAGATAAAGTTGGAAGAAGTCCAAGAAAATCACCAGCAGGGAGCTCCTTATGCAATCAAGGAGTCTAAATTTTACTGATTGAAATTCGAGGGGAGATGTGTGAACAGATTAGGGTGGGGCTGGAGGCTTTGCCGATACAGCCATTTAGAATCTTCTCTGACTTGCTCTGCTCCAGCCACGCTGACCTCCTTGCCCTTTGTCAAATACACAGAGATTCTCTTGGCTTCGGGCTTTGCACTTGCTGCTAGTGTGTTGCAACTGCCATACGTTGCTTACCTGGGTCCCTCACTTCATGGTGTGTCTGCTCAGCATGTTTTTCAAAGGGGCATAGGTCAAAAAATAGTGCTTCTCAGACCATCACGCCACACTCTTATACTTTGCTTTGGTTTTCTTCAGAGCATTGCCTAACATATTTCTTTCTCGCACAGCGACACGTACATGTTTTCGTTGTCTATTTGTCGTGTCTCCTGCACCAGAGGGTGAAAAAAACCTCATCAGTGATGAGCAGCACATCTCTGTCTTGTTCACTCCAGAGCCTAGATCACATAATATCTTAAGTAATTAATTAACTAACTAACAATAAAGAATTTTAGGAAGTTTGGTATACAGAATGAAAATTTATAAAAACAATCTAGACAACAGGTAAAAAAAATAAGAAAAGAAATAGGTATAAATGCTTGGGTCACCTCACTGGACTCAGAATCCTTCTCCATAAAACAAGGATTGTTGAAGTCAAATGACGATCTTTCATACCTTTGGCAATGTGACTATAAACTATGTGAGTCCAAGTATTATGAGGAAACGTTGCTGTGAGAGCTGATGGGCAAGGGAAACTTAAAGAGACAGCAGTGGAGAGAGAATCTCTGTAGAGAGGTTCTCCCAATGAGCAGTCTCTCAATGTTACGAGTTTTCCTCTCATCCTGTCGGACCCCCTAGGACAATCTGATGTTGAATAACTCAAATTAACTTCTGTGGCTGGAAGTAAGTCACCAGTCTCCCCCTCATTCAAAGGAGGGAGACTGTACAGGTATATATGTCAAGGCAGGGATTATGGGGGCTCTCGTGGCAGCTGGTCTGATGCAGCCTTTAATACGAATGATCTTTTCCACTCCAGGCTCTGTCTACATCGTGGTCACAGTTGGTCAGCTTCTTCCCTTCACTCTTCATCTAGCTGTTTCCTGAGCATTTTTCAGAACTCGGTTTATGTATGACTTCTTCACATTCTGCTCTCTGATCATCCTATAAAAACTGTATGCAGTTGTTCTTCTTTTATAGCATATTGCAACAGCTTTACTGAGATGTAATTCACTTATCATGTAATTCAGCTATTTAAGGTGTACAATTACATGGATTTTTAGTATATTCAGAGTTGTGCAACCATTGCCATAATCTAATTTTAGAACATTTTTTTCAGCCTAAAAAGAAATCCTCTGCCTGTTAGCAGTCATAGCCCTTCAGTCACCCTCACTGGCCCTCACCAAACACCCATCTAATTTCTGCCTCTGTATATTTGGCTATTCTGGACACTCATGCGAATGGAATCATGTAATGTGCGGTCTTTTGCATCTGGCTTCTTTCACTTCACATAATGTTCTCAAACTTCATCCATGTTGTAGCGACTATCAGCACTTAATTCCTACTCACTGCCAAGTTCCATTCAATTGTGTAGATACACAACATTGTGTTTTTCCATTATCAGTTGTAGACATCTGGATTGTTTCCTGTTTGAGGTTATTGTAATGAATGCTGTCATGTACATTCATGCACAAGTTTTTGTGTTGACAGATTTTCACTTCCTTGGGGTCTATCCCTAGAAGTGGAGTTCCTGAGTCATATGGCAGTTCTATGTTTAATGTTTTGAGAAACTGCCAAGCCATTTGCCAAAGTGGGTGCACCATTTACACTGTTTGTAGGCATTATGCGAGTTTCAACTTCTCCACATTCTTGTCAAGACTTGGTACTGTCTATCTTTTTTGTTTGTTTGTTTGTTTGTTTTTCTTTGTGGCTTCATAGGTGAATTTTACCAAACATTTAGAAATGTAAAAAAATTGATATAAACTTTCAGAAAATTGAGGAAGGAGTACTTCTTGAAACATTTGCAAAGCCAGTATTATCCTGATACCAAAATCAACAATATATTACCAAAATCAACAATATATTACAAAAGAAGAAAATTATAGAATAATATCCCTCATAAAAATATATGCAAAATTCTTAATTAAATACCAAGCAAAATCCAACAATATGTAGAAGAATGATGCATCATTACTAAATGGGGTTTACTGCAGGAATATAATGTTGATTTAACATTTAATGAAAAGTAATGTAATTTACCATATTAATAATTAAAATAGAAATTATATCTTCTCTAGAGGTACAGATAAAAACATCTGACAAAATTGAATGCCCATTATGGTAAGACTCTCAGAAAACTAGGAAGAAAAGGAAACTCTGTATCTGGTACTAACAGATATATACCTAAGAGTGACAAACTGAACTCAATCCTGTTAAGATTAACTGCAAGATAAGAATGTCCTGTCTCATCACTTTTATTCAACATTATGCTGGAGGTTCTAGGAAATGCAATCAGAAAAGAAAAATAAATAAGACAGAAATATTGAAAAGAAATAAGGAAAATCATCTTTATTCACTGACAATATAATTGTGTACTCAAAAATTTCCTCCTAAACTAGGCTAATAAGTGAATTTAACAATTTCACAAGATAATGTCAGGAAATGATTCTTCCTAAATCTCTAAGATTTCTGACCATCTTGCAAGGAGGGGCACTGATGGTAGGCTATCTTTTCAAGATGTATATGTATGTGTATACATGTATTTATACATATATGTGTATGCATGTATGTGTGTACATGCATGTGTGGAGGTGCATGTTTATATGTATGTGTGCATACATGCGCATATGTGTGTATATGGATGTGTACATGTATACGGATAATGTAGCAAACAGCTACGGATGATAGTGGTACTGTTTCCCCCCAGCCCCAGAGCAAAAGATAGGTTTGTTGAGTACTCAGAATAACAATGACAGTGCCTCCCTCAGGGCCAAAGTTCAGGCAGGCTCACTGTTTATTATAATAGAATCAGGTCCCTCAAGTTTAAGTTTTCTGCCTGCACCACACCCCACTGCACTCTCAGGCACCACTTGGTCCTCTTCGCGTTGCCCAGTTCTTACTGAAGGCCCATCAGTAAGAACCAGGGCCTGGGGAGCTGAAGCAACAGCTATACCCTGATTACTGCTAACACTGTGAGGAATAAACTGTCCTTGGTCTCCGACCTAGAATTCTCTTGCCTTCTACAAGCATCCATGAGACCTGTTAGTTTGCAAATAGCAAGTAGAGCAAAACCTTAGAGCCTTCAACATTCTTGTTAGATACAAGACACAATATACAAACATCAACTGTTTTAATATGCTGGCCACAGTTAGAAAATGAATTAATAAACAACATGTGTAAAATAACATGAAATACAATAATAAATTTAACAGAATGTGTTTGGGGCCTTCTACACTGAAAACTATGGAAATATGGCTGAGAGAAATTAAACACCTAAGTAAATGAAGGACGATTCCACGTGTGTAGAGAGGAAAATGTTGGTTTGCCAGTGACACCATCTGAATCTTAAGTGGGACAGAAGAGAGAAACCATCCACATCTGCCACTGAAGACACCAGCCCTTCCACCCGAGGGATGGTGCCCTGAGGAGGCTGTCTATCAAGGCCCATCACAGAGATCTCAAGAGCATCTCTGGTCCCATGGGCTCTTTCATTTTCTCAATGAATTTCCTTTTGGTTTCTATTCTCCATACTCAATTTCTAAGGAACCTTGTCTAGTGTCAAAAATTTTGAAGAATCAGAATTTGCTGGTATGCTGCTTTTTGTTGATTTTTTTTAAAAAATGTCATTGAAGAGCAAGAACCACCAAACCTAGTCTCACTCAAGAGAGGAAGGATGGGCACAAGCCCAGTTGACTGACAAAAGCCATTGGCAGCGTGAGCCCCTTTCACTGTCTGTAAAATAATGACAGTCCCTGCTCTGCTCTGCCCATTCACCAGCATCAACGCTCAGACTGATCTCAGAGGCACAGGGTTTGGTAGAAGAGTTTACATGTGGTGTGACCTGAACAGCTGAATACACCAGAAATGAAAATGGAAGACCCTGGCAAGTTCTTGTCACCAGAGATTATTTTAAAGACCTTTTGAAAAGGTAATAATGAAAAGAACTCATATTTGCAAGCAAGAACACAAGGACATCTGGAATTATATCCCTGTCCCACCACCCAGCCACTAGGGGACAAGGTGGGTGTCAACCTGCCAGGGTCCTCAGGGGCATGTGGCCCACACCTAGGACACTCCATCATTAGGGGTCACTTTTTTCCGACCTGTCTAGCCTGCCCTAGACAGTCTCCTTTACATAAACCTCCCTTACAATTTAGTGAAAGGCAAAAGAAAAATCATCTACCTCCAAAAGGTGATTATAAAGAATGTAAAGAAGAAATAAAATAAACCTAGAATTTGAAAGAATATGAAACTTATTAGATATTAAACATAAAAATAAACACACCTAAATGGGGACCCACCAGGCAAGATGAAGGCATAGGTAGATACACTGTGCCTCCTTGCACAAGCAAAAGAAGGACAACAACAAATTAAAAACAAACAACAACTAGAACTGCCAGAAAATCAAAATGTATGGAAGTCCAACAACCAAGAAGTTAAAGAAGAAACATTCATCCAGGCCTGTAGGAGGGACAGAGATGGGCAGCCAGGGTAGAGAGGACTCGTAGCAAGGTGGCAGCTGAAGGACTTGTGGTCCAACATTTGTGTGCAGATAAACTGGGAGGAACAACTGGGGAGCAAGACAGACTGCACAACCCAGGGCTCCAGTGCAGGGAAATAAAGCCTCAAACCTCTGACTGAAAACACCTGTGGGGGTTGCGGTGGTGGCAGAAACTCCCAGCATCACAGGAGAGTTCATTGGAGAGGCCCACAGGGTCCTAGAATGTACACAAACCAACCCACCTTGGAATCAGCACCAGAAGAACCCAATTTGCTTGTGGGTAGCTGAGGAAGTGACTGAAACCTGGCCGAGAGCCTAGCAAGCAGCATTGTTCCCTCTCAGACCCCTCCCGCACACAAAATTCAGCTACGTAGGTTGCTCCACTCTGGCAATTACCTGAGGCTCCACCCTTTACTACCTAATACGCATTCTGAGACAAAAAAAATATGGCCCAAATGAAAGAATACATTTTTCATCAACAGCAGTTCACCTAGTGAGTGTTGAGACTTTGGGTCTGAGTGAAAAAAAAAGAAAGAACAGATCAGAGCTCCAGAAAAAAATACAACTAAGTGATGAAGAGATCGCCAACTTAGCAGATGCAGAGTTTAAAACACTGGTAATCAGGATGCTCACAGAAATGGTTGAGTATAGTCACAAAATAGAGGAAAAATTGAAGGGTATGAAAAGTGAAATAAAGGAAAATATACAGGGAACCAAGAGTGATGGGAAGGAAACCAGGACTCAGTTCAATGATTTGGAACAGAAGGAAGAAATAAACGTTCAACCAGAACAGAATGAAGAAACAAGAATTTTAAAAAAGGAGGAGAGGCTTAAGAACGTATGGGACAACTTTAAACATTCCAACATCCAAATCTTAGGGGTGCCAGAAGGAGAAGAGGAAAAGCAAGAAATTGAAAACTTATTTGAAAAAATAATGAAGGAGAACATCCCTAATCTGGCAGAGGAAATAGACTTCCAGGAAGTCCAGGAAGCTCAGAGAGTCCCAAAGATGCCCACACCAAGGCACATCATAATTACATTACCTGAGGTGAAAGACAAGGAGAAAATCTTAAAAGCAGCAAGAGAAAAGGAGACAGTTACCTACAAAGGAGTTCCCATTAGATTATTAGCTGATTTCTCAAAAGAAACCTGGCAGGTAAGAAGGGGCTGGAAAAAGTATTCAAAGTCATGAAAGGCAAGGACCTATATCCAAGATGATTCTATCCAGCAAAGCTATCATTTAGAATGGAAGGGTAGATAAAGTACTTCCCAGATAAGGTCAAGTTAAAGGAGTTCATCATCACCAAGCCCTTAGTATATGAAATGTTAGAGGGACTTATCTAAGAAAAAGATAAAAAACCATGAGCAGTAAAATGACAACAAACTCGAACTATCAACAACCAAACCCAGAAACAAAAACAAACTAAGCAAACAACTAGAACAGGAACAGACTCACAGAAATGGAGATCACATGGAGGGCTATCAGCGGGGAGGATGAGGGGGAAGAATGGGGGAAAAGGTACAGGGAATAAGAAACATAGATGGTAGGTACAAAATAGATTGGGGGACATTAAGAATAGCACGGGAAATGGAGAAGCCAAAGAACTTATATGTACGACTCATGCAAATTAACTAAGGGTGGGGTATGCGGGTGTGAGAGGGGTACAGGGCAGAGGGGAATAAAGGGGTAAAATGGGTGAACTGTAATAGCATAATCAATAAAATACATTTAAAAATAAGTAAACAAACAAACAGGGACCTAGAGAGTTCCCTTTGTTCCCTAGCCTTTCTGTCCTCAACCCACATTAAAAACATCCCCACACAAGAGTTTCTAGCAAAGACTAAAAAGAAGTATGCTGCTTTCCAAAATGATGGAGGCTCAGCATAAGGAGATTGACAACTGAGTCAGATGAGCCCAGTCCTGAGGGGGCCCACTGTTCATGCAGCCACCGCACCAGGTCTACACCCCAGCCCCTGCAGCGGAGGCTGATGTCAGTGACTCACTGAGCATGGGGCCTGGCTGACATCACTGGTTGGGAGGCGGACCACTTACTCCCTCTGCGCTCCCTCCAGTTGCCTCACTATCAAATCCTGCTGCTGCTTCACTAGCCTCTGATAGAACCTATGCATGATGAGTCCTAGCTGCAGAGGCTCATCCACAGAGATGAGGTGGAATCAGCCAAATTCCTACCCGTGCAGATCTTGCCATGGGACAATGTCAGCTTGCTGTCCAGAAGCAGCAATGGAAAAGCAGCTCTTCCTCAAATCTCAGGAATAGATGTCACCCAGAGGATTCTGAGGCTTAATTAGCACAAGATCACTTTCCCCTCTTAAGTCTAGCCTCAAGCAGGGCTTGCTCTCACGTGTCCACAGGAAGCTGGAAGGAACAGAAGTTTGCATCAGTGACCCCACAGCCCAGGTAAACAAGAATCAGTTCAACTTTCACATTCCGGCTGAAGATAAAGATGAAGCCATTGGGGCACTGGAGTCAGAAAGGCCTCACCTAGATCACACAGAACCTCAGCCAGCACAGAGCAAGAGGAGCAGAAGCTTTTCACCATAGCCAAGTTTTGTGGATCAATGTGGGCAAGTGCCTTAAGTCATAGGTTGGGACCAGGCCCCCTCTTCCCACAGGAATGATTGGCCTCTTCAATCGGGATGTTGCAGTAGGAGACCTCCTCAATGCAGCCTACGTAACCCCAACTCAGCCTTCCAGTGATCAGATTGATGCAGAGCTAATTCTCTCTGGTATCAAGGTTAATGAAGCCCAGGGTGTTTCTGTCCTCCTGGTGTTTGTCTTGTTGATAGGTCTGGCACCACTGGAGGCTGGAGTGGCATAAGGCAGAGATGTCTCCCAGGTTTGGACAGGTCCCAGCTTCAAGATCAGTCAGTGAGTGGACAAGCTGGTCAGCTTGCCTGGATGGCTTGGCCCACTTTCCACCTTTGACATCAACCCTAGGGTCCTAGGAAGGGCAAGGCAGTCAAGCTTCAGGCAACTCATGGCCCCAGACTGTCGAAGGTGACCATCCAGCACATTTAGTGGCTGGAGAGGGCTTTTCGCTCAAGCTCGGCCTGACTGTGCATCCAATCTTCCAGCAGCCAGGTCCTACTGCAGGTGCCTGGTCATTAGCTGTGTGATGGGCTCCTCTGTGGTCAACTGCAATGTCAGCCTCCTCTCCATGAGCGAGGTGTGAATGTTATGGTTTCCCTCATTTGCAGAAGGGCATCTCATCTGGCTGCAGGGCATGCGGAGGCTGTCTGATTGGTCTCTTACTTTAGGTGTTTGTGCTGACCTCAATAGGCTGGATGGAGCTTTTGTCTGTTTCTGCTCACATCTCTCCGATCTAAAATCCTTCATTCTGATGAAATCATCCTTGTTCGTCAGGGCTCAGAGACATGTCCACAACCCTCCTCCTCTCACTAAGCTTGCTTACCTTTTTTTTTATATTATAGCCTCCCTAGTGAGTGTGAAGTGGTATCTCATTGCAGTTTTGATTGACATTTCTCTGTTTACTAACAATGTCAAGCATCTTTTCATGTGCTCATTGGTCATTTGTATATCTTCTCAGGAGAGAAGATATGAAATGCCTATTCAAATTCTTTGCCTACATTTCAACTAGGCTATTCATCTTTATATTGAGTTGTCAGAGTTCTTTATATATTCTGGATACAAGTCTCTTGTCAGATACATGATTTGCAAATACCTTCTCCCATTTTGTGGGTTGTATTTGCATTTTCTCGATCATATTATTGGCAGTACAAATTTTTTAATTTTTATGTGGTCTAGTTTATCTTCCTTTGTCCTTTTATCTCATTTTAGTGTGACATCAGAAAAACCATTGCCTAACTCATGAGCACTAAGGTTTACTCCTATGTTTTCTTCTAAAAGTTTTATAGATGTGGCTCTTACACTTAGGTATATGATACATTTTTAGTTCATTTTTGTGGATGGCATAAGGTAGAGTCCAATTTCACTCTTTTGCATGCGGATATTCCATTGTCCCAGGACCATTTGCTTAAAAGACTATCCTTTCTCCCATTGAATTATCTTAACACCTGTGTTGAAAATAAACTTGCCTGCAATGTAAGAAGATATTTCTGGACTTCCAATTCTATTCCATCTATCTGTATGTCTACCATTATGCCAGTACCATACCGTCTTGATTATAGGAGCTTTGTAATAAGTTTAAAACCAGAAAGTATGAGCCGTTCAACTTTGTTCTTCTTTCCCAAGATTGTCTTTGCCATTCACAGTCCATACCCTTCACTTGAAGCTGCTGAGAACACACCCTCCCAGCATGGTTCCAGGCTGACGTGTCTTTTTTCAGTCCTCCCTCAAATGCCAAACCACTCATCCCCTTCGTTTGGAAACGTGTTGCATGCCTGCCCAAGTTATCACAGATGGCAATCAACAGTGAGCACAAGGAGCAGTTGGAAATCAAGAGCAGGATGGAAAACAGGGGCCATAAGAGAAAATGACTGATTCAGGTCACCAGAAAGTTTTTGAATAGGATGTTATGGAAACAAAGTGACTGTCACAGTGAAAAACTAGATCATAAATCTTAAAATAAACTCCTAAAACATTCTCCTTGTGTTTTTCTTTTCCTCATGTGGACTGAGTAGATTGTGTTGACTAAGTTAGTTCATTTTCTCAGACTCCATCAAAATGAAATAAAGCTTTGTTGTTTTCTCATGTTCTTATTGCAGATCCTGCCTTTTGGCCTTTGTCGCTAGTGTTCATGAGCTTTTTCTGATCCTTTAGAGATTAAGCACTTCATGCTTTCATTGGGATAAAAGGAAAAAATTACCATTTGGTGAAGCACCTATTATGAGAGAGTCACTAAAAGCGTGCATATAGGAGGGTTTTTGAGATCATGTGTTTATGTGTCAACTCTTTAAATAGTCCCATTGTTCCCTGTCATATGGCCAGAGAAAGTTATTGCTCTGACTTTGTAGAAGTAAAAACTGAAGTCCTAAGAGGTACATTGACTTGCCTCGATAATGAACATGTCAGGGACAGAGCCGGTATCCAAGTGCAGTTTTTCAGCCTCCTGGGGATACTGTTATGGACTGCATTCTGTCCTCTAAAACGATGTGTTAAAGTCCTAACCCCTGGCACTGTGAATGAGACCTTGCTTAGAATACAGTCTTTGTGGAGGTAGTCGAGTTAAGCTGAGATCATCAGAGTGGGCCCAAGTCAAATAGGACTGGTGTCATTATGAGAAGGGGAACACCATGTGACAACATAGGCAAAGACTGAAGTAATGCAGCTACAAGGCAAAGAATGCCAGGTTTTGATGGCAATCCTCCCAAGCTAGGACGAGGTGAGGAAAGATTCTCCCCTATAGATTTCAGAGAAAGCCCGGCCCTGGCAACACCTTGGTTTTGGAATTTCAGCCTCTAGAAGTCTGAGACAATATATGTCTGTTGTGTGATATCATCTAGTATTTGCTCCTATGTATCCCATACCTAAGAAATTAGTACAGACACTGTACATTCCTTAACACAACACTTTACAACAGGATCACTTCCAGGATGACTCTTTCACATGGCTGACAAGCTTGTGCTGGCTATTGGCTGGGAATTAAGTCATGGATGGCTGATGATTGAGTTTTGCATTCTCCGCATATGGACATCTCTTAGAGCTGGTTGGGCTCCCTAAAGGTATGGTGACTAGATTGACCAAGAGTCCCAAGAGAATGAGACCAAAAAAAAATCACTTGGGGTTTAACATCGGAAGTCACAAAGTGTTACCACCACTGAGAACCGGATTCAGTGGAGAGAATGTAGAGCCCCCTTCTTGACAGAAGCCGCCGTGTCAAAACTGTGAGATGAGCATGTAGAATACCACATATCGTTGCCATCATCACTACTGCAAGAGTGATCGAGTGAGAAGGACAGAAAGAGTTTCTGTAGAGCTGGTTTTGTATGAAGACTCTTTGATGACATTTGGCATATTATTCTTCTAAAAAAATGTAGGTCTGAATACAGAAATAAAATAAAATAAATTACATTCTCTGAATTCATGGTCTCTGCAAAAATCAGAAAAATTTAACTGCTGAATAGGGGAAAGTAGCATTAATACTTACTAATATGACCTTAGCCAAACTTTTGAGCATGTATAAACCCTAACCACTTTATATCTGGGTTGGAATTACTTATATTATGACAGCTGGGAGAAGAATAAAATATTTTACATAAAATGCAAAACTAGGAAATGCATTCAAATGACATTTACCTTCTTCCTTGAGCCTTGCATTTCATTGACTATTACCACCAACCCTTAAGACCCACAATGTGATAAATTAAATAATAAATATGAAAGGAGATTGTGTCTAGAATTCAATTTCACTAAGAAAATTCTAGATACTATGCTGTGGATTGATGTATTATAAATTGTTTTTGTAACCTATTAATCAAATGTTTTATTTTTAAAAAACAACTCATTTAACAAGTTAAGTGCTCTGTGAGTATATATTAGTCACGGCTTAAATATTCAGAGGCTAAATGTCTACCCAAGAAAAACAGAATTAAGAAAGCCTTAGGGAACAGTAAAATTAAAAACAAAAATAGAAAACACCCTGAAATGCTTCTAGCAAAGCAGGAATTGGGTTGTTTAAAGGAAATAACCAAAATGTTAGCTTGGAAGACACTTAAAGTTCATACATCAAATTAGAATATGTATATTTATTGGATGTTACAAGCAGTAAAATATACAAAATAGTTGTATATATTTTTGCTATTTAATCATAATTAAGTACAATTAATGTTAAATGCAGAAAGGTTAAAAAAGGGACCTGAGGAATTATTAAAGTTTTAGAAAATGGTAACTAGGAGGGAAAGACTAACAGGAAATTTATGCACTCTGGTTAAAAGGAAAAGACAGCCAAGCCCTTACTAATAGTTGTTTACTAATATGCAAAGAATATCTAAAAGAATTCCTACCTTCACTTTCCCCAAAATGTCAATAAAGGGACTTAATAATGACAAAGCTTTAAGTGCAATTGTTTTTAAGTGCCTGATAAGGGCTATAGAATTAGGTTTACAATTAATCTTTCTAGGAAGGGGAAATCATTTGGCTTCTCAACATTGATGTTTTTCTAGCTATGCACACAAAGTTGACTAATGATGACCACAAACATACTGTATCCCAGAAACTAGAATCCCATGGGAAAAATTAATTACTCTTTGAAAAACTTACATATGGCTTGGTCATTCATACAACAAAATAGATAAAATGCCATTCTCTTGGCAGGCCCTATAAGAATTTATTTTATGGAAGGGTACACATTTGTTAAAAATAGAAAAGTCATTGGTAGTCTTAGCTGTGGATGAGAAAAGGGGATAGAGAGGGACGTTGGAGTACAGGCAGTGATCAGGGGCAGCAGGGAATTGGCTGCTGCTTCTGAGAGGCAGGGGAAAGGTGGATGGGGTGCGGAGTCAGCCTTGACACCAATGAGAGAACAGAATGCGTGAGCCTGCCCTTAATATAACCCATCACCAGTACATCTTTGAAAACTTGACAAAGGAATATTATTCAGCATTTAAAAAGAAGGAGGCACTGTCATTTGTAACAACACATAAAGAACTGGAGGGCATTGTGCTACATGAAATAAGGCAGACTGAGAAAGACAAACAACCTGTGGTATCACTTATATGTGGAATCTTAAAAAAAAAAGTTGAACTCATAGAAGCAAAGAGTAGAAAAGTGATTGCCAGGGACTTGAGAGGGGCTGGGGAAAATAGGGAGAGGTTGGTAAGAACATACAACTTTCAGTTATAAGACGAGTAAGTTCTGAGGATCTAAAGTAGAACATGATGACTATAGTTGATAGCATTGTTATTGCATAATTTGCTGAGAATAGAACTCAGATATTCTCACCAAAAAAAAAAAAAGTACATAAATTTGTGAGGGGATGAACATGTTAATTAACTTGATGGGATGAATTATGTATATCTCAAATCATCACTTTGTACACCTACATATATTACACTTTTATTTGTCATTTATACCTGAACAAACCTGGGGGGGAAACAACTTTACAAACTGCTTGCTTGTATTGGAGTAAGCAGATCTCTGATGAAAACAGTGGAAGAAAACTGAGGTTTTCCTCTAAGGTGCTATGTGTATTTCAGCAGCCAAGTGACTCTGGGCTCTGCCAATAGGGACACAATATCTTTATCTCCCATTTTGTTCCCAATTTTAATGAATTGTGTTCCAGACATCCATTTATTGAGTCTGTTTGGATTTGTAATGCATTTTTCCAGAGAGATGGGATGTGTGTGTTCCTAAACCTGCGCACAAATTCTATTTATCCATAAAATGTTAGAGCTAAGGGGGGCTTAAATCTAACTCGAGCATTTTAAAACACCATATTGTTGCTGAAATTGTAATCATAGTTGTCTCCGGAGAGTGTTTGGAGACCTTCTGGAGACTGTCCAGGCTCCTTTGTGTCTTGGCCCAGCCAGTTTGTTTGGAGTTGTAGAAGACAATATCCAGGGAGCTGTACCAAGAACTGGGCTGATTCCAGGAAAATCTGGGGCAGCAAGAATATTCTCTGGGCTTTGAGATTCACAAAGGGAGACCCTGCAGTGAAGCAACAGTGAAATCATTCCTAGGGTAGAAGTATCTCACTAGGAAGTAGGAGCTCTCGGCATAGAATTCCTCTTCACAAATCGGACTTCATTGGTACTTTTCCATGACTGACTTGACTGCACATGGTAGTTCTCTTGAACAAGTGATACAAGGAAGCGTCACCTCTGCTGGCATCAGGACACTATGCCCTCCCAGGGAACTTGGAGTGGCAGGGAGGTCACAGTAGATAGCTCGGACGACCTCACTTTTAGTTCC
The DNA here is from genome assembly GCA_004024845.1 of Tonatia bakeri. Taxonomy (NCBI): domain Eukaryota; kingdom Metazoa; phylum Chordata; class Mammalia; order Chiroptera; family Phyllostomidae; genus Tonatia; species Tonatia bakeri. The sequence goes on along the minus strand of PVIA01000276.1, from coordinate 355,495 downwards.
CAAATGCCAAAGCTCAGGGTTGTTTACCCTCTGTAAACTCCATACAACAGCAAGGAGAAGCCAAGCTTCTTCAAATCAACAGAATCCCAATGGGCAAAATAGCAGTTGTAAATAACTTCTTCCTAGCAAGAAAGATCCAGAATAAGGGTGCGCCACCATTTATCTTTAAAGCCATGTCCCTTTTAGTTATTCACCTAAAGAAAAGCTCATCTCCATCAGCCCCATCAAATTTACTTCTTCCCCCTTAAGATAACACGGACCACCATAAAGAATTACTGTCTCAGGACTAAGTGTGGTTTCTTCCATAGGGAAAACAAAACCCATGGTGTCCTATTCTTTTGTCTGTGGCACAGTATGATATTCTCATCATGTTACTAGAGACTCCTTACTACTAAAAAAAAAAAAAAAGTGGGTCTCAGCTGATTATTTAGAAACTTCAGATATTTACACAAATCCTGGGGTCAGACTTAAATCTTTGTCTCACTAACTTAATAGCTTGTAAACTTGGGAGAGTTACCAGATCACACCAAGCCTTAGTTCTCACCGCTGGTGAAATGGTGATAATACCGGCACCAACTCACAGGCAGTTTTCAGAATCAAGAGTAATTATGTAAATGACCTCACATGGTGACTAGCCCCAGCACAAATATTTAGTGAGCAGCAGCTTTTACTGTTGTTCTTAATATTATGTTGTTATTAGTTTTATTTTAAATCTGACCTAATTCTTCAGGTCATTTGGCTTTCTATTTGATTTGCCATAATCATGTAAGTTTTAATCATATTTACATAAAACAATATCTCTTAGTTTACCGCAAGTGCAGTTTATTTGTAGATAAATTTGCTTCTCTTTAAATGATATTTCAGCAGTGTTTAGCTGTATCTTCGATTTGTTCAAATAATTCTGAAATCTAATTTCTCTAATCAGCAGGCATTCCCGTCTTCCTTTCCCTGTTCTCTATTCAATGTGATATTGGTGTGAACAAAGGCTATGCCATGATCAAACACCAGTTCCTGGACTTTTCACTACCCATCAAATTCATGAGGGGCAAAAACCATACTTGATTAATTCTTTTCCTTTCCTTTTCACTCTTCCATCAAAAAACCAAAACAAATGCAAGTAATCTTTCTGCCTCATAGGTGCTCATTTAATGCATTGAACAAAGTCATTCAGAATCTATCACCATTAACTATCTATAATCAATATAACTGTCCTCTTATTATTATGACATTATTATAATCTGCTGCCCTCTCCTTCATACTAACTGATGGCGATGCTAAGTATGTTGAATTTGAAGTGAAGATACATTACTTCTGTCACTTCAGATTTGTTACCACATTGCAATTATTTTCCCTTCCAGTCAAATATCACACCATGACCCTGGAATTTAATTTTCTGAGGTGGTTTGCTGACACCAGGCTGTGAGTACCATCTACAGAGGACATTTTGTACTGCCTGCAGGAGCATAGCAAGCCTGAAATTTAGAAGGCTGGAAATTTCACTCCACACACTACTATCTTATATAATTGGTATCATCTTTTTTAGCATGGCCTAAAAAATGGCTGTAAAGGTTTTGGCTAGGCACATCAAGTGACAATCACACAGTGTTCCTTAATTTTGTGAGTTAAAATAAAATAAAATATGGTGGGGAGATTTTAACAAAATTTTACAAGAGGTAGGTATATTAGAAGCTCTTTAAACTTCTGATTTTTCTGCAATTTTTATGACTTTCCTCCTTTTTCACTATCAAATGCACATTTTTAAAATAACAATGGGGCAGTACAACTAATTGACTTTCATGTAAAGAACACTGGAACTGTATTTATTGATTATGAATTAGAATGAATAACATATTACTGATTTTGAAGTTTAGACACTGTTTAAATGTATGAGTTTAGTTCCCTTGAGGCAATTTTGTGTTGGCCATTTTAAGAGAACAACAATGCTGTATTTTTAAACTTACACCTGCTATGTCAATAAAAACATGGCTCAAACTTATACTTTCTCTCTCTGCTCTAAAGTATAAAATTACTCATCAGCCTATGAATGTTTTTCCTGTCTATGATCTTTGCACATACTGTTCCCTCTACTAAGCAAAACTACTTTTACATCTCTCTACACAGAGAATTCTCATTCTTCTATGAGAGCCAAGGCAAATGTACTCTCTTTATAAACCCTTTCTCAATTACGTTGTTCCCCAATGTCCTGATCACACCTGCATATTTGTCAAGCTCTACCCTGATCTCAAGACCTGTCATAATTCCGAGTATCTCCAATACCCATTTGTTTGACTCATTGGACAGCCTAGTCCCACACTTCTTTGACTTCCTGAACTTCACTGGCTTTCACAGCTATCCTGCTTTATTCTTCCACATAGAAGGTATTTACATTGCTGTTATATTAAGGGATATCGAAACTTCTCAAGAAGTTCTTTCGATCAAATGCCTCTAACTGTCAACATTAATTAAAAGGTGATTATCAACCTTAAATAAACAATCTTTATAATGAAAAGAGAAAGATATTGCAATAATGTAAGCTATATAACATAATGAGGAAAACAAAAATATATATGTGCACTCAATAGAATTAGAAGGTAAGTCACAAACCAGAAGAAAAGATTGCAATAAACATACCTGATAAAGACTGCTGTTCAAAATATACAAAGAACTCTTAGAAATCAACAATAAGAGAACAAACAACTTCATTAAAAAATATTCAGAGATCTGAACAGACAGCTCACCAAAGATACATAGATGGCAAGTGAGCACAGGAAAGCCTGCTCAACATCGTCTGTCATTAGGGAAATGCAAACACCAACAGCGAGGTACCACTACACGTTATTAAAATGGCTAAAGTCCAAAACACTGACAGCACCAAATGGTGATGAGGATATAGAGCAACATGGGCTCTCATTCATTTTTGGTGGAGATGCAAAATAGTATAGCCACTTGGAAAATAGTTGGGTAGTTCTTGCGAAACAAAACATACCCTGAGTATACGATCCAGTAATTGCACTCCTTGGTATTTACCCAAATGAGTTGGAAACTAATTTGCAGACAAAAATGTACACATGGATGTTTATAGAAGTTTATTTATAATTGCCAGAAGTTGGAAGCAACCAAGATATCCTTCAATAAGTGAATTTATAAATAAAGTGGTACATCCAGACAATAGAATGTTATTTAGTGATAAAAGAAAATAAGACATCAAATTATGAAAAAACGTGGAAGAATCTTAAATGCATCTTACTAAGTGAAAAAAGCCAATGTGAGCAAGCCACGTACTATGTGACTCCAACAATGTGACACTGTAGATCTAAAGTGAAAATTAACACAGTAAAAAGGCCATCACCTGTGGTGATGACTGTGTGCTAGGGAATGATGGGGGAGGAAGGGAGGAGATGCCAGGGCACAGAGGATTTTTAGGGCAGTGAAATTATCCTGCATAACACTACATGCCATCAAACATTTTTCAAAACCCATTAAATGTAAAACACCAGAGTGAGTCCTAATGTAAACTATGGGCTTTGGGTGGTAATAATGTCAGAATATAGGTTCATAGGCTCAATTTTGCCTTGAACCTAAAAAATAGTCTGTTAAAGAAAGAGACATGCACACAAAATTTATTCATAATTAATCTATGAAAACATGAAACAAGAGTTTTGTAGTTTAGAATAGTCATTACAAAAAAATCTTAAAATGGCAATTATTTAAGGTGTGGCCCTGGGAACAGATGTATCATCCAGCATGTTGTAAAATGTGTGATTCATGTAGTCAATTAATTGGTGACATACTCTCTACAAATGGGCTTGATCAATTCAATGTGGAGCATTTATCCAGTGACATGTTTCCCTTGGAAAAGTTATATGTTTATTGACCAAGGGTCAAAGATTATATTACAATGCCAAAAGTTTTGTTTCGATTAAAATGGTTTAGTGCTACAAATTCCATAACTTGCTCAGAAGACACACAACTGGGAAAAATGATGTTTATTAAGTGCAAATATTTTGTTCACTGGAAGGAGGACAACTCTCAGATAACTCTCAAAATTTAATGCCCCACAGTTTGTAGAATTAGCATAAAGATTCTGATGTAAATACCTCTTAGTCCTTCTGGCTCATCTTCTGATAGTGACTGACATTTGTCTCAGCTCTTTATTTAATATTTGACAGAGTTGAGTGGTCATTATTTTGTTCTTTTTTTCTTATATTCCACATAGGAATTCAAACAAACTACTCTCATAAAGTAATTATCTGACATGAACATTCTGGCAGAGAATAAGTTACTATACAGGAACTTGGTGGCCATTTTCCTATAGCCACCAAGCTATAGCATCCATTTTTTTCACCTCTTTTCCAATGCTACAGAAACTTTGCTGATAAAAACACCTAGAATTAGATGTAGTAAATCAAAGCATTATAAAATTTTGTCACTAGTACTTTCAGAAGACTTGAGTGTATGGAGAAAACAAGAGGAACTTAGTATATGATTAAAAAGTATCTCAATTAAATTTGAGAATTCTTAACTTTTTAATAATTTATATTGGTATATTAAAATAATTTGGGCAATTATTTGGAAAAAGTAAGCCAGATTCCTCTTTCCTATTGATAAAAAAAAAGATGAAATAAATGTTTGCCTGTGTGGTAGGCTGAATAATAGACTCAAAGATATCCAGAGCCAACCTTCAGAATATGTGAACGTCACCTCCTATTGCAAAAGGGACTTCACAGGCATGATCAAGTTACAAATCTCGAGATAGAAATATAATTGCAAGTGCCCTTATACCGAAGGGGAAGGCAGAGAGAGATCTGACTACAGAAGAAAGTGACAAGGGAGGAAATAGGTGGGTGTGGTGTGAGACAGATCACAAGCCAGACAGAAAGGGTTCTTTCTGCCTTGGAGCCTCTGGAAGGAACCAACCGGGCCTTCACTTTCGGCTCAGTGAAACAGGAGTCACTTTTTTGGGCCTCCAGAACTGTAAGAGAATTAATGTGTCATTTTAAGCCACCCAGTTTGTGGTAATTTGTTTCAGCATCCAGAGGATACAAAAACCATATGTAAAAGTAAGAAGACAAAATATATATTACATACACGTAATGTGCATACTGAAATATGTGGGAAAAATAATTGATGTCTACAGATTACTTTGAAATGAGTAAAAATACATTGATGTGATGGATAGAAATGGTGAAAATATACGAAGTCTGTCTGGAAAAAGTCCAGCCATTGTTAATGTAACAAGGCGGTTTGCATGATATCCATGTAACCTGGTGCCAAGGAGAGTGGACTGGAATGCAGATGCATGAACAATGATAACTTCACTCTACTAGTCAGTGGGGGTGCTAGATGCCATTGAGTGAGCATGTGTACTGTGTGGCAGTCACATTCAAAATGACTGAGTAGAACAATGAATCTGCATTAAAATTTGCGTTAAGCTTGAACATTCCTCTGCAGAAATTATTCGGATAATTCGGAAGGCTGCAGCTATGGGCATCTGGTGACTGGCAGCTTCATCATGACAAAGTGCCTGCTCATGCATCATGTCTCATGCAGAGTTTTTTTGCAAAACGTCAAATCACCCAGGTAACTAAGCCCCCTTACAGCCCAGATTTGGTGCCCTGCAACTCCTGGCTTTTCTAAAAACTAACAACACCTTTGAAGGGGCAGAGATTTCAGACCATTGATGAGATTCAGGAAAATACGATGGGGCAGCTGATGGCAATTGGGAGAACTGTGTGAGGTCCCACAGTGACTACTTTGAAGGGGACTGAGGTGTCCTTGTCCTTTGTACAATGCTTCTTGTATTTTGCATCTTCTTTAATAAATGTCTCTATTTTTCATAGTACATGGCTGGATACCTTCTGGACACACCTCATACATGAAAGTAAGAAGAGTACAATTTAAATAGTGGAGTCTAGGTGGTAAGAATATAGGATGCCATTGTAAAATTTTTCAGGTTTTCTAAGACTCATGAGAAAATATTGGGGAAGAATCATAGATGAAAATATAGGTTATTGTGAGATAGGAAACAATCTTTTATTCCATGATACTGAGGGTAAAAGCTATGAAAAAATAATTGGATTTGCATGAGCCAAAATGAAAAGCTTTGAGATAAAAAATGAAAAAAAAATTAATAAAGTTATGAGAAAAATAATGAACTGGGAAATATTTGTAATATGTGTGTCAAAAGATATGTTTCCACACTGTGACAAAAGAATATTGTTAGCAGAAGTGTTCCATGGTCCCCTAACAATGCTAAACATGTAAAACTACTGTGTTCAGGATCCAGATTCATACTCTTCACCTATAGTTAAACTTTGTAATCAAATTTTTTCCTTCTTCACCTATATCATTTTGTTATTACTTGGGGAAAGTTATACACAAAGGATATAAAAGAAGAAACCCAATAGAAGTCATGAGAAGGTTGTCCTTAGGTTGTAAGGTGACACTTGATTAGTAACATAGATGACCCTCTGGACCTTTTACCAGCACAGCATGCACACTCAACGTTACTCAGAGCCAGAGATGCGTCTAAAATGAAACAGGAGAGAGATGGGGAGGACTGATGGGTGAGCTGGGATGGAGATAAAAGGAAGAAAACTGTACTTGAGCAACAATTAAAATAAATAAAATAAAGTACAATAAAACAAATGACCTGTTCATTAAGAAACTAGCACACCTCTAATTACCTTAAATGCTACAAGCCAAATATGAAATATAACATGCCCCTTAATTGTTACTGACACAATGAAGACCATTATAAATAATGATATACCATCTCAAGAGTAGTCATTGGAAAAAGAATGAATAAGTAGTGCATCATGGTGCATCCAGTCCAATCAACCAGTGCAACTTCTTTCCAGAAAATTTTTAGGGATCAGAGAAAATGTTCATGAAGATTTTATATGAAATAGCAGTATAGTTGTTTCTATGGTATGGTCTCAATAATATAATGAAATCTATTAAGTAGAAATAAATACAAAATAAAAATAAAAACCAAAAGGAAGAACATTACATTGTTAGCAATCATTTTCTAGATTGTGGATAGTGATCTTTGTTCCCATCTTTCAGATTTATTTTATACTTTTGCAATAGACATACATCAGTTTTATAATCAACTAACACTGTATGTCTAAAGCAGGAAAGGTACATTTGTATGTGTAGACAGTCTGACCATATGAAATATGCCGGCAATGGCTCCAGCGGACAGACAGAAGAGAGGTAGTCACGACTGAATACCGCATCGCCTGCTTCTCAGCTGTGCCACCCCAGTACCACATGGTGGTCACCAGGGCTGTACCTGGACCCTACCCCAAGAAATCTTGAGATTTTTCTTCAGTGGGATCAAGGCATTTGCACTTCATTAAATTTCCCTGAGAGACTTCAATGGACAGGCAGATTTCAGAATTATACAGCTAAGCAGTGTTTCTTCTCAAACTAGTTTGGTTTGCATACTTTTCAATTTGAGGTAAAGCCCAGGTAGAAATCCACATTTCTCACAAGCACCCAGCACTTCTGATACACATATTCAATAGGAAACACTTTAAAACTTCAACAGTTGTATTTTAAACTATATGTATGTAAGTACGTTTTTTAAAAATGTATCGCTTTTTCCAACTTATCAGTTTTCATTTCTGGTTTACCTTGCTACTACAAAGGTGTCATGTAGGGGTCAAAATAAGTAACTGTGATTTATTCAACTTTTGCATTAATTATTTGTACTTATTCCATTTCTAAGAACTACTTGCCCAAGCAATAGAGAATCAAAATCAGTTTCAGGCTTCGAAGTGAAGTCCTGACCTTTGCCACTTAGCTGTATGATCCTCTGAGCCTCAGTTCCCCTCGATGGGACTATCAGTCGTGCTTACCCACAGGGTTAAGTAACAATGCATGGAAGTACTTGGCTCAGCGCCTAGTATATGCTATGAGCTCAGTGAAAGGTTATGTCTTCTTGTACCAAAATCAGCTTCTTAAATTGATTTGTATTTACATTGAATACTACGACTCCAGTAACACATACTATGCTTGGCCATTGCAAGAGTGCCAGTAACATCTAAAACCTAGAATGAACGTTTTATCTGCAGTCACACTGAGGCAGATTATTTATCTTGTTATGATAACTAACCCTAACAAGTCTCTTCAAAACTAAGAATCTACTGAATTCCAATTAGTTGAATTCACTAAGGAGTTTTATTGAAATCTTTCTATGATGCAATCCCGATATAACACTCTGAGGTGTACCAAGTATGAGGCACTCCCTGTTTTCCATGAATGGGCAATTGCTTCTCCTGCCCTACAATTGTTGATGGAGAAATCAGACAGCCTCTGGCAAATGGGCCAAGAGTGGTGGGTCAGAGATTGTCATCCACCTGTGGTCTACCTGTCACTTAATACCAGGCCTGTTCTCTCTTGTTTTCATTGCCAGCTGTCTCTGATGCTGTGGTGGGAAGCTGCCCCCCAGTGCCACCCTGCATGCCAAAGTGGGTACATTTCCCTCTCTTGGTTATAAGGTATGAATTTACTATTGTTTTTTGTCCTCAAAGAATAGGAGGAAAGATGCAACAGCTTTAAGAGATCATTTGGGGTCAGGGCAGATAGATTCATGGTTGGTGTTAATCCTTATTTAGAACTGGGAAAAATCCAGAGACATCAGAGTTCTCTCCAAACATTCCTTCAGTGTTATCTTTGGAAAATCAAGTTACTCTATATTAACCACGCAAACAAAACTGTTAATGTTTTGGCCAAAGGAATGAATATGTTAGATCTTATTTATTTAAACTGTTTCTTCTTTCTATTCATTTTAGAACACTTTCTTCTTTAATTGGCTTTATGTTTCTGCCCATTATCTATCTTGATTATTAGCCAGATTACTTTTTAAAGCCAACTAAAATCTGTTTTCAATTTTTTTTTTTTTTAGGCTGGTCTACCACAGCATTCCAAGCATCTGGCCTGAAGTTTTCAATTAGGTTGCAATGACTTTTTAACTTGAAAATATTGTTGTTCTTTCTGGCTGTATACTTAATGGGAAAAGAAAAACAACTTTCTCTTTACTTTGAGAATCTTCCACCAAATAATTTTTTTTTAAAAAAAACCTGGCCCCCAAACAGTAAAGTAGGTCAGTCCATTGAAACTGGTGGGAAATGGGACACACCATGAAAATGAGGTAGCACTGAAAATTTGACAATAACTTAATTTTGTGGGGTTTTTAAAGAAAATCTAACGTCAAAGTAAACTCAGCCTCTGAATTGTGGTATTTAAAAATAACATTTGTTCTATCTTTAGAACTTGATTATTATAAAAATTATTATTGACTTTTGCAGTGTTTTCATTGTAAAGAACTCCAATTTCAATTGGAGTAAAATTTTTAATTTATATTTAAGGATGATTCAACAAAGCCATGAAGATGAAGTGATTTTCTGTGGGGTAAATCTTAAAGGGGAAGACATGCCCTCGGGTGCTTCCACTGGGCTACTTTCTTTCTCATGCTGAAGCTGTGCAGGTTCATTCTATGTGATTTTTCACATCCTATTAGTTGATTCACTGGGTCAGATTGGAATAGATTTATTGAGCAATATTTGAGCAAAAGGTACTCAAGCATTATCACTATGACCAAATATTTTTCAAAGACACCCTGACATAACTAATACTTGGGGTGTTATTCAAGCTCTGATAACTAAGCCTTCAACACATTTGTCAATGTGCTTAGTGAACCACCAGTACTCGGTGCAAACAACAATGGTGTAAGAAAAAGGACCATAATGACAGCGGCAGCATAAACATTACTAATGCATATGGTACGGGTATGCAACTGACAGTGACTATAAACAGTTACCACATTCCAGTCACTTCTCTGTTACTGGCATTTTCTTCATGATTTTCTAGTGAACATAATACAAGTATATACACCGATTTAGTACTATAGAGATAAAATCTCGGTTATTTTGTTTCTTCCTATATATATTATATATCATAAATATATAACATATTTCAATACTTTTAAAATAAATACAACAGCCATCAATTATTGTTCACTGTGTGCCAAGCATCCTGCTCAATGGTTTATGTGCATTTTCTTTTCCATTTAATCCTCATAACATCCTTATCTCTATGGATAGATGACAAACTTGAGGTTTAGTGAGTTTAAGTGACTTGTCTAAGGTCACACTGTTAACAAGCATCTCTTGATTGTCTTGTGTTACTCGTGCTATCACTTCTAATTTGATAACCTGGCACCACATCTCTCACCTTAGCAGGGAAAATAGAAAAGACTTCCTTTCAGCATTTTTTTTTCTTTCTGGAATTGCAGCCAACAGTCCTGGAAGAAAACCCAAGTAATGAGGTATAGAAGTCAAACCAATAAAGTTGTAGACCAGTTACAAATATCATTTGTACTCAGGTGATTTCAAATATAATTTATTAACTTGAACAAGTCCAAGCAGAATCGATTTTACTATCCAAAATATATCAAATCTGATAATAACAACATCAAAGATCTAAAGCAAAGTTTCTAGATACAGAGAAACTGGAAACTAACATGTTTTATCGTTAAGCAGCCAAAATGATTTATTAACTGAGAGCAAATGAATGTGAGCATCATCTTTGATATGCAATTATATTATCAATAACTTCCTCGCCTCTTACCTATACAAAGACTTTGTGATCAATACCTCTTCTATGGATATGAAGGGTCTTTCTGGAAAACATTGCCTCCTTGTCTAAGTTTCCTGGCCCCACTTCCACACAGAATTTTGTAAAAAGTGGAGCCAAATTCATCAGTCTTGGCACGTCACATCCTAAAGATGATTCTCAGGGATAAAAAATACTCTTCTTCAAATATAGGCAAGAGTTTATTGCCACAGATTTACTAGTATATTTCTTTCTTTCCCTCGTTCCCATTTTCCACTAATTACAACCTTCCCATGACCCTCTTTGGTGAAAGCAGCTGATTACATATACCAATATGTTCATTTTTCCAAAGCTCATAGGCACCTCTAAAAACCAACTCTGAGTCCTTGTGAAAAGAAACATATATGTGTGAAAACTGAGACTATGATGTGGTTGTTCAATAAAACTTTGCCCAAGAAAGCAAGACTGTAGACTAATAAGTATTATTTTCACCAAGATATTCAAGCAAATGAATTTTTCTGAGACAATAGTTTGATTAGTTTAGCAACAAGCTCTCTCGTCAAATAATAGCTGATACTTCAAACTTCCCTTAAAAGTCACTCACCTTGCTCTGTCCACCCATGCTAAACCATGCTGTCACAAATTTTGTCCAATCTCAATCATCTCTTTGACTCAAAACACCTGCCCAAACCCTGGCATCCTGTAAACATCCAGTGACTTCTCATCTACTTGGCTTTCCTTTAGGAAGAGCTTGTTTTGTGATATTTTAGGAGTTTAATAAAGGAATGTCAATATGGTACAGAGATACGGAATCTTTGAAGTCTAACCACCAAGAACTCAAGTTGTTTTAGTTTCATCCTCTCTGGAGGCATCTTTGTTTTTCAAGACTTCAGGGAAAAGAATGAGATGGCTCTGTAACAACCAACAAATACGGAAATGCCACCCACAGAGAGGATGTCAAGGTCATTTAGCAAAGCTTCAGAGATTGTGAGTGTGAATCAAAACCACTTTTCAGTGGTTGGTTTTTAGGTTTCATTAGTTTTTGAGGGTGCAAAAAAGGAGTGCAGAGAGCAGAATTCAATTTTTTTTTCATTTTGTGTATTCATTGCTCACAAATTAAAACCGCACTTGTTTCCTAAAGAAACATTTGGAAGATATTATTTAAATATCCCAATGACTAATTATTTGCCCACTTTAACAAGTAATTTAGAGAAGATAATTCCTTTTTTCTTGTTATGTTTAAAATTTATTCCAAAACTTAAAAAGAAGAAAACCAATTGACTTAAATTTAAAAAAGTAAAAAGCTTAAGAGAATTGACCTACAAGACTCTAAGTAAACATTTGTTTAAAGCCTTAATTTCAATTATCTCTATTTCCATGAAGTATCATTGGCAGTTTTGTCATTTAAGATAAAGAGATCTCATCATTGTGTTAATAACTGTCTGTTTGAATATATAAAATGTAAAATCATTATGTTAATACCTGTCTGTTTAAGTAAATGGTATAAACGCCCTTTAACTCAAAATGCATTGATATTTTATGTCAACTATACATATCCTCTGTGTTACCTGATGCTAGACAAATTTATCCACTGATTTATTTATTTTTTATTTTTAATTGTTGTTCAAGTACAGTTTTCTGTCTTTTACTTCCATCCCAGCCCATCCCCACAGTGCTCCCCACCTCCCTCCCATTTCCACCCCCCACCTAGTTTTTGTCCATGTGTCCTTCATACTTTTTCCTGCAAACTCTTCTCTCTTTCCCCTAAAATTCCCTCCCCTCTCCCCTCTGGTCACTGTCAGCCTGTTCTCTATTTCAATGACTTTGGTTGTAGTTTGCTTATTTGTTTGTTTTGTTGTTTAGGTTCCTGTTAAAGGTGAGATCATATGGTATTTGTCTTTTACCACCTGGCTTATTTATCCACTGATTTAGATATAAGACATGTGACTCAATTAAGGAGCTTTCCACATCTGTCCCTTTTTCACTGTTAGGAAGTTTTAATGCCAGAGGTCTAACCTAGGTTCATGGACAAATAGTTTATTTAGCCTTTTGAAAAAGGTAGGAAGAATTATTGATATAAAGACATTTCCACTTTTTCTTGGCATGATCCCTAGGGTAAGGAAGACCTACCTCATTGGACCAGATAGAAGGGGGTGGCGCTAAAAAAACAAAATGCACAAATTAAGGTCTCAATGACTTAGCCTGTCATAGAGCCGTCCTGTGGGACACCAGAAGGCAATAGAGAACTTTCCTTCTGTATTTATCTTTAGACAGAAGAGGAACACAGAAGCTAATTAAGAATAAAAATCTCAAATGCAAGAAAATGTTTAACCTTAAAATAAATGGATATTTTGCTAATAAAACACATCCTTTATTATCAGAGGCTATGAAGCTATCATACAGGCTATGAAACTATCACATGAAGAAAATTTAAGTGCCAGCTAGAAAGAATAATCAAGGAAATGTTCAGCAGAGATATGAGATAATTAGTAACCATGCCATGGAGGTTACTGAAAATAATGATTTCCATTTATCTATTTATTTTCCATTATTTAGACATATGGAGAAGTATAACAATGTAGATCATTCAAAGTTACAAAGTTAGTTTATATTAGTTTACACTGGGTTTAATGAAATTCTTTAGAAGCTTGATTTTTATATGAGTTTTGGGTATGATGGCTAGAATTGCCTTACAGTGTTAGTACATAAAGCAATAAGAGGTGGAAGAGTAGTGAGTCTGTGAACCTCTCAAGACCAGACTTGGAGACTCAATTATTTTTGCAGTCTGGTGCTCAGCTTAGCATCTGACATTAATGGGCACCCATCTATTACTCTGTGAAGGGAACATTCTTAAGGAGGTTAAAGGACCTGAGTATCTTCAATTGCAGATGTCAATAGTACGCAATTATTTTACTTAATCACTGCTCTTAGAGACATAATTGGGAACATATACAGCAATTTTACCATCGTTTCTTCAGTAGTAGGGCTAGAATGATTATGGAATCAGGTGGCTCACGTTCAAATTTCATCTGGGCAGGTTTCTTACCTTTCTTGGGGCAACTCTCCTTGCTGGGAAGTGGAGATGAGAGGACCAGCAGTCTTGGGGGATAGTTGTGAGGATTAAGTGAGATAATCCATGTACAGTGTTTAGAGGGGTTGTCTGGTCCATGGGAGACATTCAATAAATATCAGCTGTCACTGTTACTCTTACTCTAAAATAAAAGTATAAAATCTATTGATAAATAATTATTAATTTTCTGTTACTGCTTATAACAAGTTACCCAAACTTGGTAGTTAAAGCAAAAGAAACTTATTCTTTCACAGTCCTGCAGACCTGAAGGCCAAAAGCAGTAGCACTGGGCTGAAACAAGTGGGTAGAAGGCCACAGTCTCTCAGAGGCACTTGTGAGGAAACCCATCCCATCCTCACCTCCTCTGATTTTGGGGGGCTGCCGATAGTCCTTAGCTCGTGACCACAGTGATCCAATCTCTGCCTCTTCTGTGGTCACATTATCTCCTGTTATTCTGTGTGTTTGTGTCCTTTTGGGGATTGCAGTTAGGGCTCACTGTGGTCACCTCCCAATTTCAAGATTACTAACTTAAGCACACCTGTGAAGTCCTTTTTCACTGTACAAGGTAACCATCACAGACTCCAAAGATTAAGACCTGGATATTTTTGGGGGACCATGATGTAGCCTACCACATTGACATTCAGTGCTTCAAAAATCAGAGGATTTGCTTCCCCAGATGCATATCATGGGAATAGTTTGCTTGTCTCCCCCTTTCTTTCTCCCTCTCATCCAACACTTACTTATCTAGAAGACTGAGGTAGGCAGCTGCCAGCTCTTGGTAAGGGGCTCACTCAAGTCAGGACCCGAATCTTTGTGAGGTTCCGGGGTTCTCTCATCCAGGCAGGAGATCAGCGATGACTGTTGTATAAACCAACCAACAAGGTCTACAAGACACCTGGTCTGTGGAAATGCTGGAGGGAAGGTATCTTGGGCAGAGGAGGAAAGAGAAGCAAAGAACTCCTTGAATATGTACTACTGGTCAGGCAGTGAGTCCAAGAGTCCACAGTTTCGCATTTCATCTTCACAATAGTTCTTTGAGGTTAGTATTAGCATTCCCATTTTGTAGACAAAAAACTGAGGTTTAAAGCATTAAAAAATATATTCTTAATACACAGAGTTAAAAATGATAAAGCCATAAATAAACCTTTGTTTAAACCCAGACACTATGTGCTTTCTAGTATTCCAGAATGAATTAGCAGACCAACTAGATCGTATGTAGTTGACTTCTTTCCCTTGTAGCTACTCTTCTTCAGGAGCTGTTTTATTTTAACAGTGATGACCAAAACTCAGAACACTTCACCAAAATCATAAATCACTCCAAGGCTGTGGTTATGAAGACAGCTGAAATGCTCCACTTCCATCACAAACATGTTACAAGAGGCCTGGTCAACACATTGCCTGATGCAGTTGGAATGGGAATGTGGTACCGTAAGTCTGAGACCTTGTTCTCACCACAGAGAGTGGGCTTCCTGGGCTTCCTGTGGGACATGTGATGCTTCTCGTCAAGAATCATTGGTTAAATTGTATTTGTTGTTGGAAAGTTGATGCTAACAGAAACACAGCTCAAGCATTGCTGCTGGCATTTGTTAAATTTGCCTTGTGTCTTCCAATGTGCCCTTACAGACATGAGTTTCTAAATATATTGCTGAGAGATTTTTACAGAGAAGAAATGCCATTGGTGGAAACTGGCTTATTTTGGAAGGACAGCATATCCTTTGTTTAAAGTGTCTACAAACATAGGGAAATGTAGACAAGCAGGAAAAATATAACTCACTGCCCCAGGACTAAAACAACTATTTTTGATTATTTGAAATCCAAGCCCTCAACCTCATCTCCTTCTCCTTGGCCTAATCTATAATTTCTGTTCTTGTTTGATTTATATATCTAAGTGTTAGAGAATTTTTTACCGGTCCCGGGACATCCCGGCCGTCCTGCGGTATTCATCTCGGCTGCAGCTGTTCATTAAACACGCGTAATTCACAGGATTTACCCTAATCTTGCAGAGATACAGAAAAACATGGCTACACCCTCTCATGCGGAGAGCCCATGGCTGACCCTCTAGTGGGGAGAGCCCTGTTCCTTTGTCCCAGTGGGTTTTTATTGAGAAAGTAGACACAATTTGTGGATTCACAGTCTGGCAGAAGGGATCAAAAAGAACAGGTAACTTACAAAGATGCTAACAGAGTCCCTGTTGTGATTCTGGGCAGAGATTGGAGTTTTATCATATGAAAAGGACTACATGGCTTAAAGGGTTAGTTTTGGCTTCCTGTCTGTGCTTTCAAATTCTAAGTTAATAACATCCTCCAGCAAACAGATCTCACAGGATCTTGCATATTCTATGTCCCAGGCCTGAGTTACCCCGGGGGTCTGCCATTTCCAGTCTGAGCTGCCCCTTTGGCTATTTGCTTAGCCCTGAGAAGGGCAGGAGACAGAGGCAGCCAAGAGACTTGGATTTCTCACATCTAAGTACAAAGACTCAGGCTCAGAGGGGGCAGGGGTTGAAGTCGATCACCCCTTCCTTTCCACAGCCCCTTCATTCCCACAGACTCATGACTCTTATTCCAGAGGCCTTTATGTGGTCAGTACCTGTCTTAGGTTGCCGCTTCATTAAGGAGTCTTACCCGTCATTGGTTAACTGAGCAAGCATTAAAGGCCAAGCACAGAACAGGTAACGTTCATGCCAGGAGAATAAGTTTTTGTCTCCTTAGTGGCTCCTGGTCCAGAGGTCTCTCACTCAGCCTAAGTCACAGGGGGTCACAGCTTCCTGAGACCAGGCAGGGCAGCCCTCAACATTTAAGCTTATCAGTTGATGTGTTTTATAAAAGCAATAGAGAAAATAAAATTTCCAGTTTACCTAAAAAAGAAAAACCACAGCAAATAAGACAAAACAAATTTTAGAATGAGGTTTTTCTTTTTTGTAAGTGTAGTGATTGTAGTAACACAAATTAGCTGATATCAAGAAGATCTCAGATTCTTGCAATGAATTTATTCCCTTGCCATTAAAGAAGTTTCCATCCGATGAAGATGCAAAACAGGATTTCATAATTGGCATATGCTTGGGGTAGACAAGGATTACTGAGTTTATTCATCCATGAAAATAAGCACTGGTTCACTTACTTATGGCTCTGCAGGGGCAGTGAAGCCCTGGTGAAACAGGAGTGAGGATACCAGCTTCTGGGGGACATCCAACCCCTTCCAAATAAGAAAAACTGAAGGAAAAGGAAAGAGATCTGTTTTCCAGCTTGTTGGGAAGAGAGATCGTGTTTATATCCAGGGTCTGCCTCACTCAAAGCCAAAATGCTTGGCTCACCAGACCCCCATGTCCACACTTAACCCTTTGTTTTAATTTGTGGCCAGCCAGAGTGGCCCCAGAGAAAGGCATGAAACTCTAGCAGAGCCACCCCATAGGCTCCCATGTGACATCAACTGTCAGGAATAGACAATTGAACTTAAGTGTTAGCCTTACTGGATTTGTAGAGGCTCTGGAATGGCTGGGTAACACCACTCGCAAGTGCGAGGGAGCTTCCCATAAAAGGTCAACTTGGACCAATGCAACACAAGAGGTGAGGGGAAACCCAGCAGATATATTGCTCACCCTTTTCTTCCTCTGTGGGCAGCTCTGATACCCATGAGGTCTATATCTGCACGATGAGCAACCAGCTGCGTGGGTCAAAAGCCATGGCCGGCTTGGCAATGCTCCACTGTCCTTCCCTCTGGATTTCCTGGAACTGCATCCCCCCAAATCATTAGCTTGCAAGTTTTTTCTCAGGCTTTGTTTTCTGTGTTAATAGTCACGCCTGTCCCAGGATTAGTTCCTAAGTCAGGGGTGGCAGGGCTTTCACACTGTGCATTCGTGACATTGAAAAGAGCCTGCAAAGAGCCCTGGGAAGATCCGGGAATAGTCAAAGGTGAGCACAGGTGGGGAGGAGAGAAGCTGTGGAAGTGGGAATGGGTTCGCACACAGCCTGTGCAGCTGAGACAAAGATCAGAGAGGGAAGGGGCAGAGGATCTCCCGTGGGGCTGCGCTGCATGTAACCTCTCAGCCAGAGCCAGGTTCTCCTGACAGGGGTGCTTCATCCCAAATGAGAGCAGACCACATGTTCAGTAGAAACCGGTGGAAGGCAGTAAAAAGGTAGGGCAGATGTGAAAAACAATCTCCTTCCAAATCTGTACATCTGGCAACCCTCATGATGGGGGGGTGCCCCTAGTGAGCAAGGAAGAGCCCCAGCTTTAACAGATATGAAGGTCTCCTCCTTGGGGAGGAATAAAGGGAATTCCCCCTAAGACTGTAGCTTCACTGATTTCAGCAAACCTTTATTCCTCACTCAATAGGAGGTAAAAGTAAAGTGTGATTTTAAAAAAAGCAAGTGCGTGGTTAGCTAAAGTTATGATATCAGTGTTTTGTGATGTTGGTCACATCAGTTACACATTCTGAGTCTCCACATCTTCGGCGAAATCCCAGTAACACCTGCCTCCCAAGACCATTAGCAGAATCCAGTGAGATGACGGGAGATGTCTTTCAATGGCTGTCTCATTTGGAAGGATTTGGGCTGCAAAGTTCAAAAGAGTCAACTATAGATAGCTAAAATTTTAAGGGCATTTGTTACTTCTCAAGACCTGAAGCCCAGGAGTAATTGCCAGTGTTGGTGAATTCAGGAACCAAACAGTGCCAGCACTCTGCTTCCATCCTCTTGGATTCCCCAGGGGGCTTGAGCTTGCCACAGCTACAGAAATCACATCCCTGCACAATTGTATTACAGGTTACAAAAGAGGAAGGTACTCTTCTCTATGTCTCCCTCTTTTTATCAGAAAGACAAAATCTCCAGGAAGTTTCAATAGACCTCCCTCAGGTCTCATTGGACAGACTGGCTTATACGCCCCACTCCAAACTAATCATAAGTGAGGAGGTAAGAGTACCCAAATTGGTTTGAACCAATCACCATTCATCCCTTGGGCTTGGGGCGATACCCCTCCTCTTCTTAGAGTCCATTACCACCAGATAGGTGAACAGATCAGAGTTTTGTTGGCACAGAAGTAGGGAATTGCGTTGACTAGGAAACCAAAAGTGACAAAATTGAAAAGAGCTAAAAGTATTTTTTAAATACACTGTATGACAAACTTTAGGGATTAAAAAAAAGAATAAGTTCCTGTTCTTAAAAATCTTAAGATAAAACCAAAGGAAACTATGGTACAAATAAGCTTTATTGAAAGAAGGAAGTTTTATTCTAAAACTCTGTTTTTCCTGTGAATTTGGATTCCTGCTCTTTGCAAAACAATAATCAGGATAATCAAGGTGTTGCCCACTTAACTGATTAGTTCTACAAAAATGTAAAAAAGAGTAAATGAATAACATGATCCTCCCTTTAGAAATAAATTTCAGTTTATGAAATTCAGAATTAAAGCTGCACACCTGGTTGTTACAGATTTAAGAAAAAGTCAATTTCTGCACTTCTTTCTGTTTGGGTTCTGATATGCACCTGCCAGACCAGGCATTCAAAGCCCTCAGCATCTGACCACAGGTGGGACAGGGTGCCTAGCAGTAGGGGGTGACTTCATCTTTCTTGATGGGACTGTTGACAGAAATGGTACAGGGTTTCAAAGAACTGTAAGCAGATACAGGTGTTTTGGAATTCATAAACAAATGTTTTAACTGATGAACAGATCAGAGTTCCTGGAGGATCCACCCCCACACTTTCTTCTTCCTGTCTTTATGCCACTTTCCATCGCCGCTCTGTTCGAAAATTTGGTCTGGCTATTTCTTTTTAATGAAACCAATATGTTTATCATATTTGATGGCAGACTCAGTTTTTTGCCACTTGTTATTTTTTTCCTCAGGTTCAACTGGCAGCCCCTGCAGATTCCTTTGCACGAAAATGACACCAAAGTTCTAGTGGCAAGAAGCAAATTCTACACCTCATAATACTGCCAGCAGGAGAAAGCACTGCAAGTGATTTTTCTTTTCCTTGAGGAAAACAACAGGATAAAAAGCCTTAGCAAGAAAACATAGTCACATAACAGAGTAATGGGCTTCAGAGCTTTCTACGATTCTAAACACTTGGTTGACTTACCGTGGCCCTTTGGCACCATGGTAGAAGACCTTGGACTTGGGGAACAGACTTAGTTTGCAAGTCTAACTTTAATAGTTCCAAAGCTTCCAGCATCAGCCGTGGAGAGAAACAGCAGACACTGAAGAAAGAATAAATAATAAAAAACATATTACAACATTCACTATCAAATTATATTTCCAATCTTTTCTTACATCCACAAATTCCTTGCAAATTGAAGTTATGCAATGTCATTCAATTATCTAGATGTCACTTCAGAGGAAAAAAGGAAAACAATTTTAGTATAATTTGAAAAGTCTCCTTCCTGAAGACACAAAAATGCTGAAGTCTCTGTTGACTAAAAAACTTCCCCTTGTTCCACTGTGGTCAACCATTTCTTTCCTTCCCTTTTCTTTACCTCCAAACTCTCAAAAGAAATATTACATTTTCTTAAATATTCTCTCCACTCGTTTCTCACAATTGTTCTTCCTCCAACAACTTGTTCTTTAGGCATTTCCTAAAATCCAAGGACATCTTTTCAAATGATCGCCTCCAACTTCTTGAAATATCTGTTAGTCCTGTTTCATTCATTCTGCTCATAGGCTAAGATGCCATACCTAAAACACGGTTTAACTTGGTCTCTCCTAAATTATTCAGGAGGTTTCTAAGGATTCAACCTTCTTCTCCCTCTGACTGTCTCATCTACCCCCATGGCCACAAATGTCCACCACTTCTGTATCTTAAATTTTACCTCTCATCTAAACAGCAGATACCTGTCAACTTCTAGTTACATCAGCATGTAGAAACACCACGGCACTTCAAAAGGCTCCCTTTTTCAATCTTAGTCCTTCTCCTAATATACCTCAAATAGTGCCCCTGCCCCAAACCGGGATTAAAAGAAAAATCTTTGCTCTTCCTTCTTTAGAATGTCTAAGATCCAGTCACTTGCTTAGTTCTTTCCCTTCCATGTCTGCAATTATTCTCTCACCTGAGCTGCAGTTTTGATGGCTATGGTTAAGGTCAAGTTCCTGTGACGTCTGCTCTGGGCCATCTCTAACAGATGTTTACCCTGCCTTTTCACTGCCTTCCACTTGCTCATTCTTTCCCTGTCAGAGTTATTTTACTAACATACAATTGTGTGTCACTTCTGACTCAAGTCCATCTACTCCTTCCGCGTTTTCTACATAACGAAGATCAGTATCCAGTTTAGCACCTAAGATCCTTTGTAATTAGGGTGTCACCAGGCTTTACAACCTTAAACAATCTTCTGCAGAATGCATTGTTTTAGCAAACTAATAACATTCACCACAGGGAAGACATACACATGCAATGAAAACAAAACAAAACAAAACAAAAAATAGAAAAGGCAAGTTGTTTTTATTTCTTTTTTTTTAAAGTAACATGGTGAAACTTCATTTTTTAACAACGATTGCATTGCCATCTGCTGGATAGGTTAGAGCACTGCATTTGAAGCAAGTTCAAACATGGAAGGTTGGGTTACAATCTTCAAAATTTCTTTCTAAATATATCTGTTAATATCTAATCAACTAGCAGCTGTTAGCGTTTTATGTAAAAATTACTTTTGACTTAGAAGCACACAGTATTACAATGAACAAGTTGGCATGACCTCTGTTGATAAGAGACTGTGTCCGTTCACCTTTCGATGCGGAGAATACCCTGGTGAGTCCAAGAATGAAACCATTCGCGTTAATGGGGAAGTAATGTGTCTCATTGGGTGTCAGGGGCCATTCAGAAACACATTTGCTGGTGCTACTCAACAACAATTCCAATCTTTCTTAGCCTGTGAGACTCAGAACTAGAATTACATTTCTTAAAGAAGCTTCCCCAGGCCAGGTCTCAGCCTCCCTGAATTTGTACAACATACTATTCGCACATGCCCTCTATTTAGAAGGTTAACCATACTGCATTATACTGGCATGTAACGTTTTCTATGTTTGCCTCTCAATATGCAGTAGCAGTTAAGAACCTGGTCTCTAACATCGACCTGTTTTCAAGTGTGAAGTTGCCACTTGGTAGCTGTTGACATTTCTGTGATCAGCTTCATCCCCTGTCAAACAGAGATAAAATATTTACTTCACAGTGTTGTTAGAAAGACTAAATTAGCCAAAATATAAAATCACTCAAAACAGTGCCTGCACTGTAGTAAGCGCTTAACAGTTATTAGCGAATAGCAAGCAGACTGTGGCAGACAAGAATATTGTAGGACGATACTCCCAACAGACAGCAGTGAGTCCCATGTATGATAGGCTTACAACAAATATTATTGAGTGACACACTTTTCAGCTAATTTGAGATTAGATTTTTGAGATTTTTAATCTCCAAGTAGAGAAGGCAGAACATACTTAACTGGAATAAAGAACAGTGGAGGAGTTGAATACCAAGCTCATGTAGAAGGTCCTTCAATTGTTATAGGAAGAGGCTGAATTAAAAAGGAAGCCACAGGCCCTGGCTGGTGTAGCTCAGCGGATTGAGCGTGGGCTGCGGACCAAAGCATCGCAGGTTCGATTCCCAGTCAGGGCACATGCCTGGGTTGCAGGCCATGACCCCCAGCAACCACACATTGATGTTTATCTCTCTCTCTTTCTCCCTCCCTTCCCTATCTAAAAATAAATAAATAAAATCTTAAAAAAAAAGGAAGCCACAAAAGAGAAGAGGTGGGAAGAAGACATTTCATGAATATGTGGCACAGCAGTGTGAGAAAGAGGAAGTTCAGAGGAAGGATTGGACAAAGTAATAGAGGAACAGAAGGAAAAAAAGTGAGTTAAGAAAGACAGGGAGCTGAGACTTGGAAAGAAGACAAGAAAACAACTTGTAAATGAGATCCTATGTACAAAAAAGATTCAAATTCAAGAAAGGTTGAAAAGAGAGGAGAGACTTCCAGCCAAGATGGAGGTGTAGGTAGATACACAGTGCCTGCTTGCACAACCAAAAGGACAACAAGAAATTTAAAAACAAAAAATAACCAAAACTGTTGGAAAATCCAACTGTATGGAAGTCTGACAACCAAGGAATTAAATAAGAAACATTCATCCAGACCAGTAGGAGGGGCAGAGATGGGCAGCCAGGGTGGAGAGGACACGTAGCAAGGCGGCAGCTAGAGGACCAAGTAAGGCCTCGGCTAGAGGACTGCGGTGGGCAAGGAATCAACTTGTGGACCAGGTAAGGTGGAAGCTGGTAGACCAGGTGGTCACACATTTGTGTGTGGATAAACCAGGAGGAACAACTGGGGAGCGAGACAGACCACACAACCTAAGATTCCAACAAGGGAAAATAAAGCCTAAAAACCTCTGATTGAAAGAACCTGTGGGTGTTGAGGTGACAGGAGAAACAGCTTCATGAAAAAGTTCATTGGAGAGACCCACAGGGTCCCAGAATGTATTCAAACCCACCCACCCAGGAATCAGCACCAGAAGAGCCCATTTTGCTTGTGGGTAGTGGAGGAAGTACCTGAAAGCTGGCCAAGAACCAAGCAAGTGGCACTATTCCCTCCCAGACCCCTCCCCCACATACAGTGCCACAACACAGCAACATGTATTTTTCCTCCCTGACAAGTACCTAAGGCTCTACCCCTCACTACATAATAGGTGCACCAAGACAAAAAAAAAAAAGGCTCAAATGAAAGGATGGATCAAAACTCCAGAAAAAATACAACTAAGCAATGAAGAAATATCTAATCTATCAGATACACAGTTCAAAACACTGGTAAACAGGATGCTCACAGAAATGGTTGAGCAACATCCATTTAGTTGCAAAACAGAGGAAAAAGTGAAGGCTATGAAAAGTGGAAAATGTATGGAGAATCAGCAGTAACAGGAAGGAAACTGGGACTCAAATCAATGGTTTCAACCAGAAGGAAGAAATACACATTCAACCAGACCAGATGAAGAAACAAGAATTCAGAAATATGAGGAGAGGCTTAGGAACCTCCAAGACAACTTTAAAGGTTCCAACATCCAAATCATATGGGTGCCAGAGGAGAAGAGGAAGATCAAGAAATTAAAAACTTCCTTGAAAACATAATGTAGGAGAACATCCCTAATCTGGCAGAGGAAATAGACTTCCAGGAAGTCCAGGAAGCTCAGAGAGTCCCAAAGAAGTTGGACTCAAGGAGGAACACACCAAGACACATCATAATTACATTACCCAAGGTGAAAGATAAGGAGAGAATCTTAAAGGCAGCAAGACAAAATGAGGGAGTTACCTACAAAGAGGTTCCCATTAGACTATCAGCTGATTTCTCAAAAGAAACCTTGCAAGCAAGAAAAGGCTGGAAGGAAGTATTCCAAGTCATGGAAGGCAAGGACCTACATCCAAGATGACTCTATCCAGCAAAGCTATCATTTAGAATGGAAGGGCAGATAAAGTGCTTCCTAGGTAAGGTCAAGTTAAAGGAGTTCATCATCACCAAACCTTTATTATATGAAATGTTAAAGGAACTTATCTAAGGAAAAGAAGATAAAAAACTATGAACAGTAAAATGACAAAAAAAACTCACAACTGTCAACAAGCAAACCTAAAAATAAAAGAACAAACTAAGCAAACAAATAGAACAGGAACAGACTCATAGAAATGAAAATCACATGGAGGGTCATCAGCAGAGAGGGGGTAGAATGGGGAAAAGGTACAGGGAATAAAAAACATAAATAGTAGGTACAAAATAGAGAGGGGAGGGTTAAGAATAGTATAGGGAATGGAGAAGCCAAAGAACTTATATGTACAACCCATGGACATGAACTAGGTTGGGGCGGGGGGGTGGGCGGGGGGGGCGGGAATGAGGGTATGAGGGGAGTGCAGGGTGGAAGGGAATCAAGGGGAGAAAAATGGGACAACTGTAATAGCATAAACAATAAAATATATTAAAAAAAGAAAGGTTGCAAAGAAAATCAAAACAATGGGAAGGATGAGCTTTGGAACAGGATCATACATTTAAAGGTCATAAAGAACTTCACACTGAGTAGGAGAATTTTGCAAGATGCTGAGATTTAGCCCAAGAGTATAGGAGGCAACTGCAGATGCAAATACCCTACCGGCAGCAGGCCCTGCAAGCAGAGAGGGAAAGGGAGTTCGCAGAGATGGCAGCCAGCAAGAGCAGCCAGGACAAGATGCGAGAGTCCTGGACCCCATCTCAAGTGCCATCCAGAAACATGCATCCCTTACAAAGAGCATGCCCTTCATAAGCTTCCAGCGTCATCTCATAAACACTGGCATACTTGTTTTTGGTCTTTTAATATGTTTGGCTACAATCTACTTGTAAATTCGTGCATTTTAAAAAGTACAGTATGCTACGTAAAGTATCCATGGAGAGTGCGTTGTCTGTGATGTGAGCACCGTGCTCGCAGATGCGCCAGCTGTTCAGCATGTTAATAGGGAGATTCTTTAGAACTGGCAGATCTACTAATTGGCAGTTACAAGTTAGCAGACAGAAAGAGAAAACATACTTTACTGTCCCAGGACGCTGGTGGCAACAGGCTGACCAACCATGATGGTAAAATCAGTAGGTAGGAAGAGAAGTCACCAGGTCCCTGGGCTTCTCCCAGAGACAAAGAAGGTTAGCACCTGAGGGGAACAGTTTGGCTTCTCAAGGGAGGCCTCTGCTGGACAACTGTGGACTGTGACAGCCCTTCTGAGGGTCACTGAGATGACAGGCCTGGGCAGCTTGGCTGACCTCCTCGAGCATCTGCGAGCATCTGCGGTACTATCTGACTTTGCCCCAGGGACCCCAAAGGTGTGACTTTCTTCTCAGGTCTCTCCGGCTCCTGTCCCAGCGGCTCCCGCGCTGTCTCCAGGAGCACTCCATCTCTGCTTTGTGGGGGGACCACTCCCCATCCTGTCTCTGCAGTTGGCTAACAGTCCCCTCCACCCTCGCTCCCCATATTTATATAAACCAACTCCTCAAAGTCCCAGTGGGGACCTTGGGAGGAGAAAGGGGTCAACGCCTGTACTGAGCCTAGTATCTTCTCAGCACCCTTGGGAAACGATTTATTAGATTTCCATTATGATTGTTAAAGAGTTTTTCCTTTTTTCCCAAACATCATAAATCTTTTAAGAGTAGAAACTTTATCTTTTAATTGTCTCCTATCTCCACTCTCTTTACCATGGCATTTAGTTTAAATTTGAAACTCTGTAAATGCCTTCTGCTCCCAGAATTCACGTTAGATCAACTTTCCAGACAATTCCAAGCCGTACCTCTAGATGGGGCACCTGATACATTTCTCCTGCCTGAGAAAAGCCAGCAGGAATTCCACGGGGTGACTCAGACAGGTCCGTGCCTGAATTTTGTTTGCTTTTCAAATTGGGAGAGGTCTAAGTTAGTTAAAAGAGGTGGGTCAAAACAGTCTCACTGAAGACTTAAGAAGTTGTTTCTATGGGTGAGGGAGGGAATGAGTAACTTCCCAGCCGCAATCACTGCATTAGCAAAATGAAATGTTTATTTCAGAAAGGAAAAAAAAAATAAAGATGTCAGGGGGAAAGAATTGTACTAAAAAGGAATAGTTCTTCTGTCAATAGCTTATTGTTTGAGGTTTTGATTTAAAATTGCACTCAGAGGTTATTTGTGAAATGCTATGAAAAAAAAAAAAGTCATCCCCTGCCCTCCTCCGTGACGGGCTGGAAAACGTATTTGCCAAGCTTCATTGAACTTGGCTGTCTGTCCTGTTCCACTAAAACGAGCAAGTTATGTTCTCTTAAAGTCAATGCCTAAAACTCCTTTCATAGATGCTAATAGATGAGATGGAACTGCCCTCTGCAAGCACCAGTCAAGTGTTAAAGGTCAGAGTTCACGCTCTCTTTGTTAACGTGTAATCCAGCGCCTTGCTCAATCCAGCATGCTGTTGGTTCATCTTTAACACTGTCCTGGGAGGAAGGGAGAAGAAAGAATCCAAAGTAAATCTTAATAAAAATCTCCTCTGTCCGACAGTGAAAAGAAACCCAGAGAACTTAGATACATCTTTCATTGGAGGGGAAAGACGTGACTTGGATTAATAAAAGCACCGTTCAGGTTATCTAACCAAATAAATGGTGTTTGATTCTGTAAGAGGAGCCAGCTGGGAGACACGCATTGACCTCTGGGCAGAAGGGGTTCCCACCTGGGGCACCTCTGATTCACTAGGCTTCACCGACACGGAGGTTGCCCGTGGGTCTGTCCCCAGTGGTCTGCACCCTGCACTGACCCAGAACGGGAGCTCACAGTCTCTGGCAACCACATTAGTTGGGAAGCCACAATAATCTGGCTGGTTTAAATGAGCATTTGTGTCTGGCTGTGCTAGGAGCAGACACCACTGCCTCTGGAGTCCCACTATTATGGTTGCTGGTTGACGTGTCCTTTCTTGAGAAGGACAAGAGGAGCTGGCAGCTCGTCTGAGATCCCTACATTATAGGAAGGTCACAGGAACCTGCCAGAACTGTGATTCATTTGTTCATGCCAAAGGAGATTCTTGGAACAGGGTCAAAAGCAGCTAGGCCTCCTCAACACAGACTTAAAAAAGCAAAACTATGAAGGCTCAGGAGATAAAGTATGTCATGGAATTTGGGGCTGTTTATACCCTCACATCAGCAGTACCATACACTGACAATCTGACTGGAGCCTGCAGAGAATTCTGGAAACAGTCCAACAAAGGTATCTTCTTGGGTTATTGGCACAGATGGTGTTGTTTTCTCTCATCAGGGTTCAGGCCGCTGGTGGCACAAGTGAGGGAGGAAAACAGAGACCCCCAGTACCTTGCAAATTCCCTCATTATGCCCCAGGCATACCTCTGGCCAATTCCTACAAAAGCATCCTTCTTCCCCAAGTCCATAGACAAAATAGTACATTGTGTATTGAGAGCATGCCTGCAATAGTCACTTGACATACATTATCTCCACTAATCTTTACAGTAATCCTATGGAGCATTAATATTCTT
Source organism: Tonatia bakeri (assembly GCA_004024845.1). Lineage (NCBI taxonomy): Eukaryota > Metazoa > Chordata > Mammalia > Chiroptera > Phyllostomidae > Tonatia > Tonatia bakeri. The sequence continues at coordinate 327,839 of PVIA01000276.1, read as the reverse complement.
ACCCCCATTTTATAGATGAGAAAACTGAGGCCAGGGAAGATAAGTATCCAACGTCTCACAGGTAATAAGAAGTAAAATTAGAATTTAAACTCAATTAGTTTGACCTCAAACCCCCAAGGCAAAATTGCCCGAGTTATCCCCCACACATACAGGTGCCAGATGGAAGTGTTACCCTAACTATCTCAGACATCAAAAAAAAAGTGTACATGTTACAGAAGCAAATGTGTAAGGAGCACAGAGAACAAGGTGATTTACTTTGGATTTAGGCACCTCATCAAGGAGATGCCTGCAGGAGATAAGGAAAAAGAATGAGATGTTTGCCAGCCGCCTAGGCTTGGGAAAGGGACCCACGTGCGCCGTCTGGACAGCACTGCTTGGCATGATGTGTTTGTATCACTGGGTGGTTCAGCTGGAGTGTCAGCTGCTGGTGAGGACATGAGGACGTGAGGCCAGCCCAGCCAGCAAGCCTCAGATCTGATTAAACAGGGCCTCTGGCAGAATGTGCTGTCACGGGTTTGGAGTTTTATCCTACAGATCATGTTGAGTCACTGAGAGACTCGAGGCCTGTGAGGTGTGTGTGAGGATGCTAGTGGCCTGATTCAGTTATTGCAGCAAAGGTAACTGCATTGTTTCCCACCGTAGGGATCATTCCACTCAATCTGGATGCACAGCACACAGTCAGGGCCGTCTCCAAGGACCCCACACAGCATTACGTGGAGTGAACACGGCACCTTTGCCAGCCTCACACATTCCTCCCCCAGGCCCTGAACACGGAGGTGGAGGCTCCGTTCCTGCTCTCCTGTTGCTGCTCTCCTGCCTCCACCTGATTTCCAGTAACTTAGAACGTCTAGGTCATCCCCTTTTCACACTACTTGTCTGTGATGCAATCAAAATGTGTTTCCTAGTGCATACGTGTACAAGTCAGGGTTTCATTGGAGGGTGGACCTTCCTGGTGCACAGGAGTTGACGACGCTGGAAATGTTCACACTGACTCTGAATAGGGAGCTGGAGTCTCTTCACCACAGCAGGTCAATTTTGTGTGTTTCGCATGAACAAACATACATGTACGTGTATACATATATAAATGTAGACTTATCTCTGCATACACAGACATAAATATACATGTATATTCATTTTACTTTAACATTTATTCTTATAAGTTAAAAGAACATACTCTCCTGATATCTTGAATTTTGTGTTTACAGGTTGGCAATACCTCATTGACAGAGTTGTTACAAGGCTTAAATGACATGACATATTATGTAGCTAACACAATCTGACCTGGAGCAGGCTTAAGTGTCCACCTCTGTCACCTCTACATGACTAAGGAATCCCATACTGTATTTCTCTGTACAGTGTCAGGCAAAATGATGATAAAAAAAAGAGTAGATTTCTTTTTTGACTTTTGCAATGACAAAACTCAGAAACAGCTGGAGCCAGGGCCTCAGGTGGATTCACTCTCTCGTTCTCTTCCCTTCTGACCAGTTACCTCTCCTTTCTTCCCCCCTTCCTCTTTCTTTCTTTATGTTGGCTTGACACTCAGCAGGCTTCTCCCCAGAAGGGACAAGGACAGCTACCAGCAACTCTAGACTTGAACTTTACCAACTGAGCCATCGCAAAAGGAAAGAACAATGTCCCAAAAGGCTGGCATGACCTAAAAACCATGAAAATTCTAAGAATCATTAGCACGTTATTTTTACAATCTCTTTGTGTCAAACGGGTGCATTGTGCTTAGAATGCTGCATGGGATTCTGGTACTTTTAAATGCAGAAAAATGAATACCCTGGCAGGTGTTCAAACAAAGACAATTACTCAGACCAAAGGTGTGCAGAGGACACCATATTGGGTCATAAAACAAAGATTAGATTCCAGCCTAGAAAAATGAGGCCTTCGAGCTTGCACACAGCATACCTTTCTGGAGGACAATAAACTACAGAGAATCTAATGACTAGTTTCCTTATAAGGAGAGACACCCACTGTGGGGAAGAAACTCCTGTGAAGCCAAAGGTAGAAGCTGGGAGCAAACTGGTTACAAGATAAGGACCTTCATGAATAGGGAAGAGGCGTGAGACAGCTTCCCTGTCCGGGCCTCCAGAACGGTGACAACTAAAGGATCTGTTGTTCAAACACCCCAGTTTGTGGTACTGTGTTATAGCAGCCGCCTCCTCTCCCCTTTTACGACCTGTGCAGAAGGGCAGCTATCACGCTGAGAACTTCGTTTGTCTTATCTAAAAAATAATAAATATAATGATATTCCTCCTGACAACTTTGAGAAGTCTATGAAAATTAAGTCAAACCTTTTAAATTATGCTGGGTATTCCAAAGTGCGTTCAGTCAAACTTGAGGGGATGTAAAGATGGGTTCTTTGATGAAGTAAGTTTGGAAAGTCTTCCATGTCTGACTTTTCTGCAGAAGACTCACAATGCAGGTCATTATATAGAAGGCAAGAAGACTTGTAATTTGGAATCTACTTAGTCTTTTTTAACCCAGTCTCCAAATCTTTTGACCGTGAAGTATATGTCCTTTGAGAAACTACAATTAGTATCTCACAGATGCTCGCCTTGCTTTGGAGCACGGTGTGGGAAGCCCGCACTGCGCCACTGGAAGATGCTCTGTCTTCTGACTGCATACACTTAGGAATTACTCAGCAAGAGAAATGGAGACAGTGCGCAAAACCTACAGGAACCATCCACACATCCTCCTGGCAGAGCTCCTGGTTTTGCACGTCACCCACATGACTTCTGCTGAATGGAATTGGGAGATGTGTAAATGAAGCAACAGTTTTTTTGTTGTTGTTGTTTTTGATGTGTATTCCATCCCCACGTCCAGGAAGAACAGAACTTCCTCTCATTCCAGCAGGATGGCAGGAAGAAAATGAACATCTACTAAGACTCCTCTGTGTTCTGGATCACAAATGTGATTTAACTGCATTGAGATTTTTGTGGTTTTAACATTTGTCTCCTAAAATTTGCATGTGAAAAATTATATTTAAGTATGAGCATATATTTCCTTTAATACCAAAAATAATTTGACATCATGTTATTTATTAACACTTTTATTAGTAATAGAACCTGAAATAAATATTTAAGGTGTCCCAGATCATGTACACTTTATATTAAAAAGATCCTTTCAGAACTTTTAATGGTGGACCATGAACTGTTAACTATCCTCACAGATCTAAGTGATAAGCTAGTTCATTCTTTGTCCTTGCTGTGGGAATATAGCAGTGAATGCAGAGACACAGTCCCTGGCTTCTTGGAGCTTGCATTCTAGAGGAAGGAGATTAAGTACAAAGGAAGGAGTAAGAATATAAATGATTATAATAGGACAATAATACTATGGAGAAAAATTAAACAGGAAAGTGGAATCGACAGTGAGGTGAGTGTGTTATTTCATGTGTGTAGTCAGGAAAGGCCTCACTCAGCAGGAACTTTGAGCAGAACCTGATGGAAATGCAGGACCAGTCAGGATACCTTACTAGAGAGAGGAGAGTACCAGAAGGACACAGCAAATGCAAACAAACTGCCTGCAATGGGAAAACGCTTCCTATATTCATGGAACAGCAAGCAAGGAAACCCAGTGTGGCTTACACAGATTAGTTAAAGGGTAGAGAAATAAGAGATGAAATCAGGTCATTGAGAGTGGACATGAGGACACAGATTGTGTCCTCTTCAGGGGCTTCCCAGGACATTGGCAAGACTTGGACTTGGACTTGGAGTGAGTTGAAAAGCGATTTAGGGGTTTGAGCAGAGAGGTGGTATGGTATGACTTATATCTACATACCTTATCCATGTGGGGAATATGATGATGGTACACTAGAGGAGAGAACCACGGAAGTAGGAAGACCAATTAGGGGCCGTTAATTCAAATTATTCCAGCTAAGAGATGATGGTGGTCCAGACCAGGGAGATAGCTGCCGAGGTGGTGAGAGGTGCAGATGTGTTTTGAAGACACCTGGCAGGACTGGCTGGTGGATAAGGTGTGTGAGGTATGAGAGGAAGAGAGGAGCCAAGGCAGGATGTGAGGTGTAAACAGAAGCATCTAGAAAGGTGAAGGCCCATTAGACAAGATGAAGGGGCAGGGTAGGAGCACGGTCCTGTTGGAGGGGGAGAGACAGGGGGCAGGCAGGTAGAGAAGGGAGAATCCAGAGAAAGTTTGAGACAAATGAAGGTTCAGATGCTTTGTTACATCCAAATGGAGATGATAAGCAGTCAGGTGGATACACTAAGGTGGTGCTCAGAGTGGAGTCTGGGCTTGGTGTCACCTGCTTAAAAATTAAACCTAAATCCATCAGACTAGATGAAATATTACTCAAGAATTCAGAAGAGTAAAGGGTGAGAGGCTGAGTGTAGGGATCCATCAATGTGCAGAAGGTTATTTCAATACATGAGGTTCAAGGAGGGTTAGTACTTCGCTTCAGGTAGCATAGCTGGGAAGTCAGCAAGGCAGAGTACTTTATCACAGCCATTGAAGTTCTTCATCATGTAGCATATTTACATTCTTGTCATGAAGGAGACAGTTCAGCAGGGGATCTGGAGACACTGCTCTTTTTTCTTTTCTGATGATAGGGTACGTGTGAAAGGACTCCACTGAACGCTGGTGAATTGGAGAGAACCAAGATTTTAATCACATTGATTCCACCAGGCACGTAAAACCAGATAATTTTTTGATTTCTTGGGATACAGAAGAAAAAGCTATAGATTACAGATCACAAATACTTATATCATGTTCTGTTTAATATATGCAATCATCGATTGAGTGATACTATACCAGGCATTTTGCTTCATTTCTATGCTGAATACTTCCCATGCCTCTTCACATCTACTCTCCCTCCTGCCCCCACCCTGCTCTGCGCCTAGAGATACTGATCAGAATGGGCCACGCCAGACAGCTGTCTCATCCTCTCTTATCCTGCAAAGCTATCATTCCAGAAGCCGGTCCTCACCCTCTCCCCTGACCCCTCCCAGTGCTAGAGGGATAGGGTGGGGAGGGGAGAGAGGCCATCTATTGCCCTAAGGACAGAGTACTAGCCATTGTGCTGCCTTGCTTATAGCCTTCCTGCCATTTTGTAAACTGTCCCTTTCTTAAACTCTCTTCAAATGACCGCATTTGCTCATGTCATCTTTTTCCTTTGGGAAACCAGAGTAACGTAGCGTTAGAAAGTTGTCTGATTAGGATTAGCCTTCCCCACTTTGGCATGTCACTGTGACATAGGCATAATCCCATTTTACAAACCAGAAAAGAGAGGTCCTTTGCCTGACTTCACAGAAAGGGGTAGAGTTAGGGTCTAAACCCTGGGTTGTCTGACTCCAAAGCTTGTACTCAAACATTTCACTATATTTTAATGCAAGAGCAATTCTAATTGATTGGGATTACAAAATCATATCAGTTGTGAAGCCACAATTAAATCAATTCATGATGTGTTAAAATAATTTTTAAAAAATAATTGCTTATTACATGCCAGCATTTCCTAAGCATCAGCTCCTTTGATGCTTGCTCTAACCCCATGATTAGTACCATGCTGGAGATGAAGAAAGTGAGGCCAGTTTTTCGACCAGCTTTTTCAAAGGAAAGAACTTCCACAGAAAAGCTACCAAAGATGAAAAGGTTGCCGCCCAGGGAGAAAGACGATGACACACCCATTGCGAACAAGTTAATAACTCTTTAATAATGTTTTTTCTTCACAGTTCCTTCTGGTCTCCTCCACCAGCCAGGGCTTGGCTCGTCCTCCTGTGCCTCTTCTCTGCTCCATCTGACCATCCTGCTCTCTTTTCTCGCTCCCAGGACCCCTCTTTGCCCCATTTTCTGTGCTTCTCTCATTTTTACAAACACTAATGTTCTAGCCCAAGAATACGACCCAAACTGCATGTCTAATTTGGATTGTGGGTGAGTCACCCTTTAGCATAATCTAACCTCTTAAGAGAGTCATTAAAATTATCTACCATCTACTTACCTCTCGTTCTCTCTCTAGGTGTGTGTGCGTGTCTATGGATGTCTTTTAAATTACATCAATTGGTCAGTCTCCAGAACCATGTAGATGTGAGATTTAACTTTCAAGCTAACAGACAATCCTGCAATAATTTTATGGAGGCTCTCTGAAGATGAGAAGGAGAGAGTTTAAATAACTTCTCGATATCACAACCCGCACATGGCAGAGGTGGGGTGAGGCTGCTTCAGTGACTGCGCTGACTTCTGTGTTATATAGCAGTGAGAATGCTGTAGACACAGAAGTGTGTTTTCTCATTGCCAAGGAAGGGAAAAAATGGTCATTTAATATATGAGTTGGATTTAAGCATTTTAAACAGATGCTACTTCTTTGCCAGGAATGCAATAAAACTGACAACGACTTCCCAAATGTCTGAGTACACTGTGCATTAATTTGCTCCTGTGGTCAGTACTGACAGTAAGCAGAAGCAGACCCAGGCTTGGTTGTCAGGCTCTTCAATGCACTCGACAATCACTGGAACGTGCCAATGACTAATCTCCACACCAAGATTTTCTTCAGACCTGTCCTCCTGTGCCCACCGCTAAGCTAGCAAACCTTGTGTGGGATGTAAGCAAGGAACATGTGTTCTTTGTCTCTGCCCTGCCTCTAAGAAATATATAGTGGGTGTCAGGACAGAACGTATAAACCATCATTCACTGTGTAAGATAGTACATACTTGTGCACCGAATTGCAGACACGAACTACTAGCAGCAAAAAAGAGAAAAGGGCCAGAGTGGTCTGGGGACTGTCCACGAGGAGGGAGGCTGATATCCGTGTTGATCCAGAGGTGGTGCCTCCCTTTCTGGTTTTGGGGTATTCATCACTAGATGTTCATCATTAGATATCAATCCTTCAGTCCAGCGTTCTTTTCAAATAAATTTTAACTAAAAAAAAAAATGGTTCCTTTCTAAATGTCATCACTGTTTTAAATAATTTCAGGTGCCTGAAGGAGGTGCCTGGAGCAGCTCCCTCCCTCCAGCGGGCATCCTCCACAGCTCACACTGACCTCCGTCGTCCCTGCAGGAGAGTTCTCAGAGCCCCAGCTTTGTTGAGACTGCTCAGCCATCCCAGGTCCTCAGGCTCTCAGGAAAGCACACCAGGTTCCCTGGCAAGCCTCCTCCTCAGTCGCCCACACAGGTATGGGTTTAGTTCCTCCCCAGGACAAAGTGCAGGTAGTACAAAATCATCAGTCCACAGTTGTGGGTCCGGGACTTCCAGACCCTAATCCTGCCTAGCATGTGGCCCAGCAGTGTAGACCAGCCTATCTGATCACCTCGGAGGAGTCCTTGGAGTCCTGTATCACAAACACGGGCTCTCACCAGGCCACCGGTGGGGAGATGATGATGAAAGAGAAAAGAGACTATAGTTTACCTTCATACAACACAGGTTTTGTGTGGAGTTTTTTCAATAAATACTAGAAATGTATTTTCTCTTCCTTATGATTTTCTTACTGTTTGCTTTTCTCTAGCTTACCTTGTTATCATAATACAGTGTGTAATACCTCAAACATACAAAATTGTGTTAACTGACCATTTTTGTTGGCAGTAAATCTCTCCAGTGGGCTATTAGTAGTTGAGTTTTGAGGGAGTCCAAAGTTACACGCAGACTTTTGATGACGTGCGGAGTCAGCACCTCTAACCCTCACATGGTTCAAGGGTCAACTGTATGTTGTTTTTCTAGCGTCGCTTCTGAATCCTTTTCTCTCTACTCATCATGAATTTTTTGCTCACCTGAAAAGGGGCAGAGTCACCCTGCCGGTTCTTCCAGGTGCCTGACCAGGAAATCTGAACAGGTCGGAGTGTTCGCACAGCCACCAGGCTGGGGGTGCGCCGGTGAAGGAGCAGCATCCATTTCTCTGTGTTGGCCAGGTGATGTTATTTTCACAGAGCGTTAGTACATTTATAGGCAAAAATCAATGTGGAAAAGGTAAGGGGGCCTTTTGGCTCTTGTTTTCAGACTCAGAACAATAACCTAGGGGCTGGCAGTCAAAGTTCAAACGGTCAAGAGCGTAATTAGTCTGTCAGAGGCTCAGTGGTTGGAGGTTTAGGGATTTAAGGGATGGTATTAAAATGTCATAAACATCATAATCCACAGAATAAAGTTTTTAGAGCTTTTTGCTTTTGTTTTCTTGTTTTTAAAGAAAAGAGGCCTTTGCCTTTATGAGCTTCTTCATAGGGATTCCATTTTAGAAGCTTGGGCTTTAAAGAAATAAATAAACCAAATTCCAAGGCACATTGAGGTCTCACCGAGAGGTGGCATTTAGAAGTGGATGGCCTCAGAAGTAAGCAGGGAATCGCAAGGGTGGCCACTAACAGTCACTAGTCGTCACACAGAGGAGGCAGCAGTGCCTACAGCGGCGTGACTGCTGAAAACTATGGGGCACACGGTTTTTCCTGAAATCAACGCTCTGTGCTTTGCTCCTGTTTTAAAAGTCACTTTTTGTTTTAAAGCAGAGATTTTTCCAAGGGCATTTCTCAAAGCCCCAGGCTTCCTCATCAGCGCCACGGGGCTGTGGAAGGAGCCAGATGGGTGGCCTCTGGGACCCCGCTCTGGCTTTATCCCCACTCACGTATTTATGCGTTTGTTTGAAACATGGACTAACAAATGGATTGAAATATTTAGCTGTGAAAGGGGTTTTGCTAAAAAGTAAAAACAGGAAGATGAAAAACAGACCACCCACAGACTGAGAACAGTACTGAGAAAAGGTGTCACTTCCAATGGTCTTGCGGAAGAACACCATAGTAATGTGTCCAGTCCATGGGAGTCAATGCAGCTTGCTCAGCAAAGTGTAGGCTCTGAGGATGGAAGCTCAAATCTCAAATATGACAGGGAGGAGTGGGGAGGTGGGGAGGGCTGGGCCATGTTAGAAGCCAAAAGGGGATGAGGAGGATGAGAGGATGAAGGAAGGCTGAGCCCCAGGAAAGTGACGCATTTTAGGTAGTTGGTAGAGTGGGCCGGTAAGAACATGGGCATTTGCACAGAAGATTCTAAAAGGGACAAAGAACGTTGAAAGGAGATGATATATCACGTTAAATGGCAGATCCAAGGGAAATGCCCTACGAACAATGTCAGAAATCGAGTGAGTGGAGAGGCCTACAACCAACAGGTGCGTTTCAAAGGAAATTTCTTAGAACCAGTCGCATGACTTTGGGCCTCTCACCAACTTCAAGGATTAAAAGATTCCGCGAACAGGAAATTAAAACAGAGCTTTTGGAGAAGGCTTTAGATAGAGAAAGCTGTACTGCGAGTTCTAACCTCCACTCCAAGGGGAGCGGGGAGCGTGGGGGTCTCTTTTTATAAAATAAGAATGGCCAGCAGTGTCACTGTGCGTGCGTGCCTGCTCATTTTTTTCCTCCGGGGGCGGGGGGGGACTTTTCCAATGATTTACTTTGAAAGTGGAAATGAGGGGAAAATGCCTTTTGATTATAGGCTCTTTAACCAGGTCTGTTTACTGCACCAGCTGAAAGGGCTTACAGGACCCCCGATTCCAGCCCCACGGCGGTGTCTGGAGTGGGTCTCCACCCCAACCTGAAAAGTGAAACCCCGCACGCCGTGGTCAGGGGAACAGTGGCCAGTGGGAGAAACCAGGGAGCGTTTGGAAGGTTAGTTACACAGGTGCTTGTTCTGGGTCTTTCAGAGTTTCCTTGCACAAACCCCTTGCAGGTGGCACTCCACCTGGCAGGTCTTTCAGTCTCACTACATGCCAGACTCTACATAACCCCACTTGGTTTTTGTAAAGTGGACCCACAGAGAAAGGGAAGAGAAAGGCTTTTGGCTTCTAGGGAAATAGGAGGCAAGGGCTCATGCACCCTAACGCTGAAAATCCTTCTGGTTTCTTTACTTGTTTGGGGAGTAAAGGGGAATCACTTGTCTCCTTTCAAAATATTAGCTATCTCCATTGGTCCTCATTTGCTTCTTTCAGCAAGATCCTCTGCAACTTCTTGCTAATGGGACATATAGTCACAAACCAAGAAAGAAAAAGATTAATCTCTTAGGAAAAGTAAATACAGATTTTCGATACCAAAAGAACAGGCAAAATGTAACAGCACATCATCTAGTAGATGCAGCGGGAAATAGACCTGGGATGATGCTCAGGAATTACAGGAAAAAGCACATCACAGCCGTGTTTCCCTGGGGTTTCAGCAAGTGCTTCTAATGCGCTGTTTTATTCATAAAACATTTCTGAATATTTTATCAGAACAGTACAGGGAAAAAAACATACAGTTTTATTTCTTGACCCACAGATGGGGAATGAGCTCGTGTGTCATAAAAACTGGAGGGAGGATCGTGCTTTTTTGGATCCAGTAAAAACAGTGACATTGATCATTGTCATCTCAGATTTTCCCTCCCTGTGGGCAACACCAGGGTGCATTTATTCATTTGCATGCTTAATAAACATCAGTGGTTAAAGTCACACGATGGTTTAGCAGACAAGCTCAGCCTCTGTCCCATTACTGGCTGAGTGGTGGTAACAAAGTTCCTTAATCTTTCTAGGCATTAGTTTCCTTACTTGAAAGCAGGAATGACAATGGTCCTGACCCCACAGAATGTTTGGGAACATGTAACAAAGTAATAATGCAGATATGGTGGCCTTGAGAAAGAGCTGCTCAGATTTCACACTGTGGGAACAGGCTCAACAACCTCAGCTCCTGTCTTTTTGGATCTACCTTCATCTATTCCCACCAGGCTGCTCCCAGCCAGTGACCAAGTATGGTGGAGGGACGAATGCAGGTCATTCTTATGAAATAAGGGACCCTCCTGCAAAAGATGACTTTAGTTTGAAGACTCCCATTGTCTTGGCGGAACATTTCTGGGAATTGTACTCAGCTTGAGACTCTTTCTACCCAATCCTTCCTCCCTATTCCCTCCTTCAGCAGGTGTCAGAGCATTGTTGTGGTACAAAGGCTCCTGCTTTCCGCCATCCCTCCCGCTTTATTCTTCACGGGGTTTTCACCCACAATGAACCTTTTTCATTTTATCCCGTATGAGCACATACAAACTAACGCAGTTGGTAAAAAACCAGCACCTGGTATCTAGCATGTGCTCCATAAGTGGCACTTTTTCATTATTAACAAATTTATAAAGTGACACATAGCATAAACATAGATTTCCAAGGAAGGAAACATCCTTTCAAACCAAGACATTCACCAAGATTTCACATGCGAGATGGATTTTGAGCTAACTGGAAGAATCTGGGCAGTAAGGTTTGCTGACGATTGGGGACAAGCAATTTGAGCTTGGAGAATAATACCTGCAGAGCACAGCGACTGGGGAACGGAGATGGTCCTGGAATGCCCAGGCTGTGGGCTGCAGTGCGCAGCTGTAATGCCATGTAAGTCTGGAAACGTAGGTTAGGGCTCAAGTGTGGAGGGGGATTTATACCAGTCAGTTTTGCTGTCGTTCTGAGAAAAGCCCAAATCTCAGTGGCTCACAGCAACAGATGCCTGTTGCTCATTTGTGTTACACGCTGGTGACTGTGGACCAGCTGCTATGGCTCCGTTTCACACGTGTTCTCACCCTAGTCTCTGACTCAAGCTGAAGGAGTTGCTCCCATTTGGAAAACATGGTTTCCCAAGGGGGCGGGGAATAGCAAAAAAACAGACGTGGCTTTTATAGCTTCTGCCAGAGAAAAGACATATATCATGTCTGCTCATATTTCATTGGCCAAAGCAAGTCATGTGGTCACGCCTGGCATTGGTAAGGCTGAGAATGCCTGGTCAATCAGGAGGCACTAAGCATCTCATTGCAGTGGATAGAAATCCATATCTTCCCTCAGGAAAGAGGGTTCAGTAAAGCAGTCGGACACAGGTAATAAGTCATTCAGCTGACCAAATGTAAACATTTAACACTTTTTAGCAGGCAAGTGACATCATTGGGGTTGTTTTTGGATATGGAGAAGTGGAATGGGGGAATGAAGAGAAGAATAACACAGCATCTGTCCAGTGGCAGGTAAGGCCAGGCAGGCTACAGGAGTGATGGCTGGAGTTCACTGCCTTCTGCTCCAGGACCCAACTTTCTAGTCTTTATTCTGAGACTCACACTAGCAGATAGAGAAGAAATTCATGGTTTGAATTCATGGGATGAATAAAATCAAATTCCTTTATAAGTATTTGGATATTGGGGTCAATGCTCAGGTTGGCCTTAGAAAACTATGAAAAAGAAGTTGAATTCGTGTTCAGAGCCCACTCTCCTTCCTATACTTGTCTCCTCACCATTTGCATCCCCATGGTCCAAGTCCCAGGCATAGCACTCTCAATCTGTACCCCAGATGCCATGTCTCCTCATCTGTGACCCTGAGGAATCCCTCTCAGCTGCTCCCACTGCCTCTGCCCAACCTCTTGCTTCAGCCCAACATCCTCAAAGAACCACACTCCTAATCACTAATCCTCGGGGCCTGGCCAGGTAACTGCCTTGTTAGCTGTTCCCTCCAAAAATGCAATTCACTGCAGAATGTTACTTTACTCTCCTGCTCTGAAATGTTTATATTTTATAACGAATGTCTTAGATAGTGAATACCTTAACCTCCAAAGAGCAGTCTCTTCTGTAAGCCAGTTGAAAGAGGTATTTTTAAGCAAGGTAGGCAGTTCAGAGCAGGTCTTAAACCAGACCACACAGGCAAGTGTCTTGGTGTCCTGGGGCCTCTTATGAGCATTCTTCACCCTACAAAACTTCTCAAGGGGGTCAGTTCACTTATGGTTGTCCTCTCGAGCCCAGAGCCAAAAAGTTTCAAACTCACTGTATTTTGATGGGAACATAAAGGAGAAAGCCATCACCCCAAACTAGTACTGGTTTGGTAAGTATATCTGGGTTCATCTTGAGATAAAGGTACTTTTTACCCACCACAGAATTGAAGGCAGTTCAGTTCGCTCAATGATTCTAACAACAGCTGCCCCTTGGGTGAATAAATAACCTGGAACTCACTTACCAGTGGCATCAGGTCACACAATAACCTTCATCACACCATCTACTGCAAGCACAGAGAGGCAAAGGCCTCCTGCACCCACAGCATCCAGCTTTTCTGCTCGAAATACTAGCGTATTCAGTTGGACCTGCAGATTCAGAGCCACTTCTGAAGTTGTGCAAGGCTGAAAAAGACAGGCCACCTGGAGGCTTGGTCACTCTGTGGCCTGGCAGCTTGGTCACCACATCAGAGCCCCAGTGCCTGGGACTCTGTGGGACTTTTGGCACCAGGTTCCTTTCTACAGGAGTGGGGGAGAGAGGCAGCCTCTGCTTCTACCACAGGTAAGTGAAAAGGCATCTATCTGTTTGTGAATAAATCTTGCAAATTTGAAGCAGAGTAAGAGGACAGAACAGGGCAAAATGGAGAAACCTGAGCTGCGGGAGGCTGGGAAGATTTGGGCTGACTTGGCAGATGACAGGTTTTGTTACAGATTTTTAAAATAATGTTGCTTTAGGAACAGAAAGAAAGCCAAGCCAAGAAACATCAACAGTAAGTTTTCCTCCTCCCCCTCTAAGATATGCTGAAGCCAGGTTTAATTTTATGTCAGGAAAGAACTCTCTCCTGAGACTTTCCTGGCTCCGGTTCAGTTGAGGATAATGTTTTCCAGCCATGTTTCCAGAGTCCCTGAAAAGTTGAAAGGAAAACGGCAAGCAGTCGCGCGGCCTTGACTTTGAAGCAGCAGGGGGAGCTGTTATGATAAAGACACGGGTGGTTTCCCCTGCACGGGGGTGATTTCTGAAATTTAGTCAACAGCCTCTGCTTGTCATTTTTGGGACCAGGGAGCACCTGAAAGATGGAATATTTACAGATGCTAGCAGCTTTTATACCTCTGATTTCAATGCAAAGCCTTCATGTTACATTTTAAAGCAAAATGGGAAAAAAGCCTTAGATATTTGTACCAGTTGCCAGCAGCCTGCCAAGCATGACAGTGTTCCATGATTACTTCCATCACTGCATAATGGTGTCTCATGCTGTACAGTGTGATCCCAAAGTCTTTGATGGGATCGGATATTTAAAGTGGGACTTCCAGGGCATAAAAAAAGAGTCTTTATAACAAGCTCAGTAAAATGTACCCACACTTACCATATAAGGTATATTGATACTGCCCAGGGGACTTACGTGCTTAGTAACTCTGGTTTTCAGATCACTTGGACCTGTTTAAAAACTGAGAGGAAAGAAGGTAAGGAGGCCAAACTCACTGCTTATTATTAGCAATTTTCTCTGCTCTTCTTCATGTTGGGTTTTTTAAAGTTCTGCAACCCATTAAAACATACCACTGTTTAGTGATAGATTAAGTGACTATTAACATTTTAGGTAATTCTTGTGCTTGTCACCTCTCATTACTTGGTTTCTTCCAGCATCAGCAAAACTCTATGTGTAGAACTTTCTGGAGCTAAAATTTGACAGTTATTGGTGTCTCTTGTATATTCTGTGACTACTGTCTATATGTTATGATCAAGGGTGCCCCCAAGAGTAGTAAATGTGGGTTTCCACAAGAGTCGGCTATAGGTAATGCTGACATGCAGGGAAACTGAGTCCAGGAGAAGAGAGGAATAATGGGGATATGGATGGAAGATGGGGGGTTTGAGAAGAAAAGAGGCATCTTTGAAGGAAGAAGTTAAAAATCAGAGATCTCTCTGACCTGGTGGCCAGATACGATCACCTTAAGGACTAATTTTACATGGCCCAAGGAATTCCACTGTAATGGACTGCCTTAGATTGTCAGGCAGATTATGGTAAAATAGTCTGAGAAACCAAGAAATTGTCCAGAAAGTAGATTGAGACTAATAGAGGGCTGGCAAGAATAAGCAAAATAATCTGAATATATAAATGGAGGTGGAACAATTGAGAGAATTAGCTACAAATAGTTCAACATTGGCCTTGTCTCCTCTCAGAATAATTTTGGGAGAATTACTGTTCATACCCTATAATGTCAAGAAATATTTTACATTTCTGCCCCTGAGAGAACAAGCAAATAAACTATTTTTTTAATGGGGGTGGCTTACAGACCTTTACCTCCTACTATGCTGATCAGCAGTATTCTCAGTGGTTCCAGAAAGTTCCGGCTCATCCAGCAATGGTTAGGTGCTCATTCTACACTGTGGTCTGACTGGGAGCTACCATGAGTCTCAGTTTCACCCCTACACCGTGAGTCAGAACTGTATTCTGGATCAAATAAGATGGCCTTCCTGTGTGTCCCCCACCGGGACCCCTGACCATGCTCTGGCCTGCAGGGGGGTCACTATGGATATAACGACAGTGTTATCTGTTGGGTTCAGGGATAAATCAGTAATGAAAATTTTGCTTTCATAGTGATTTGGAGTTAAAATTTGTCCTTTTACAATTTCTATGAATTTGAATGTGTTTACAAATGTGCCTTACTAAGTGGTGTTAACTCAGTAAGACACTTGAAGCTTTTCTGCTTCTAAATCATTCCTCCCATTTGTACTCTACCAACTCTGAATTCTTTCTGGGGTAGTAGATTTCCGTAGGGAGTCTGAGGCAGCTCCACAGTCTTCTAGTTGTTTCTGGATGGGAAGCCTCTGGCCAGCCAGTCATCAACACAATTCATCCTCACCTTCTGTCCTCTTCCACGTGACCCAGTACAAGCGCGAGCTGGAACTCTGCCTGACTGGGTCTATCTTGGGGACACACCCACCTTACATTCCCTTCCTAGGATCCCTCTTCCAAGGTTCTGAGCTGCAGGTGGGCAGGGAAGGGAAGGGTGTTATGCTAACAGGTGCTGCTGTTATCTCTCTTTCTCCATGAGCACAGCCTGGCCATTGATGCCATCTCTGAGACGGGCCTCCTGCTTCTGACTCTCTCTGGAGACTGGAGGTCTGAGTCCTTTGCACCACAGTGATTGGGGAAATCCTCCTCAACCCCTTCAAACCCTCAGTTCCTGCGTGTGTCCTCCACAGACTCTTGTATCTGGAGTGTGTGGGGACACTGTCTCAGAGTAGGAATTGAACAAGCTCACCTGAATTCGAAGTACTGCCCACCTCACCCACAGGTACCTCCCATCTTGGCCATTAACTGAGTGAGTACACACCATCTTCTTGTAGCCCCTCTCTCCTCAAGACTGATCCCCCAGGAACCTATGAGGCCCAGGCAAATTCACAAACCCTTTTCCTCAACAAATGCCCAGCAGGGTACTAAATTATACAAGTCTTGTGAATGACTCTCCCAGGGAAAGGTTCAGAAAGAAAGACTGGGCACCCCCATTTCCATTCCCCATGGAAAATGGGAGGGAATTGCCTCTCATCTCTCACACACTACGTTGTCACAACTCTTGAATTTGCTGCTTCTCTGTCTTGCTCCCAGTTATAACCTGAAGGATGGAAGCTAGTAGTAGCTGGCCATGTCTGTCACCTCTTAGGAAATATTGGCTCTGACTCCAGTAACTGTCAGTGAAAGTATTGAATTCTTCTTTCTCTGTTCATGCCTTGGGTCCTAGTTGCCAGACCCAGGAGTCTCACAAATAGCTTGTAACAGGTTGAAAGTCAACAAAGTCTTTTAGGAGAGAGAAAGCATAGAATAAACATATAGACATTCAGGAGAAGTATTTGGAATCGGGGCAGGGGGCAGTCTTAAGATTTTTTCATTGTCACCCATTAATTCAATTTATTTAGCAAACAAGACCCCAATGTCTATCATAAACCAGACATAATGATAGACTCTTCTAGTGAGAAGAAGCTATATCTCCTGCTCTTTAAAAGTCCTCTTCTATTGTGTAATATCTATAGTTCATGACCCTGAATGTCTAAAAGTATAAAGGTGAGGGGCTAAGGGCAGCAAAAGAAGAGAAAATGTTTTCCTGGAGAGGTCAGGGTCAGCTTTAAAAAAAAAAGACAGTATTTGAGCTGGCTCTGAAAAATGAATGGCATCTATCATTAGGTGCAGAAAGAGAAACAGGGAAAAACATTTCAAGTAGAGATAGTAATGGAATGTGCAAGACAAAAAGGTCATGGTGAAGTTAGTGCGTATGTCTCTGGGGTGGGGAGGAGTGGTAGGAATATGGTGAAAGAGACTCTCAGAGTCTAGCAGGGTCTGTTGAGTCTACACTGCTGCTGACTTTGTGGTATCTGTTCAGACTGTTAGATCTTTCTCTAGGAAATGAGGAATTATCAAGGTTTTAAAGCAAAAGAATTATATACAGAATGCCATTTTAATAATAAGTTATGATATCAATATAAGAGAGACAGGAGAGAAAGGAGCTGGGAAACAGTTGTGATAATCTGAGCAGTTGAGTGAGGTTGTGAGGCCGTGATCTACATGTATAACAACAGAGACAGAAGAGAAGAGGCGTAAGAAATCTTTAATCATCAAAAGAGAATGGGTCAGTGATTTTGAAGCTTGGATGTCCAGGTGTATGAAAACACTCTGAGGTAGAAGACACAGGAAAAGCTCAGCCATGAAGAAGGTAATGAGTGCAGTTTACTGTGACATGTTCATTTTGAAGCGACTGTGGGGCATCTAGAAGGAGCTGCCCAGGAGGCATCTGGGCTAGAGTTCTGAAGAGAAGTCTGGGCTGAGTGTGGGGCTATTAAGTGAGTGGATGAGGCTTGAGCTAGGCAAGTGGGTGTGAGAACGTCCTGTTGGAATACGCAGGGGAAAAGCAGGGCGCTAAAGACAGAACAGCTGAAGGACTGAAAGAAGCGGGAGATGAGCTGGTGAAGAAGGGGCAGAAAAAGTCATCCAGAGAAGAAACCACCATGGTGGAACAGTGCCTGGAAAGCCAGGGCAGAGGGAATGTCAGACCAGACTCCAGTAGTTCCGGTGTTAAAGGTTAGAGAAAGGCTATGTAGAATAAAAACTGGAAAAAAAATCGACCATAAAGAAATCAGGAAGGACTTGGGTAATGTGGGCTTTAACCAGACAATGTTTCCCTTATGTTTAAGAATTTGAAATAAATATCTTAAAATAGATGTTTTAGAGAACTTTAAGCTGTCTCTCAGATCAGAAATCTCTGCAAATGCTGATTTTGCCACAACATGTAAAATGTGCTTGTATCCTTACATTTTTCTTTAGGATAAACAACTTTTGAGCACATAAGCAAAAAGGAAGAGACAGTCACTTTTAAAAAAAGCATATACTAGACATGAAAAAGGCCATTGCCGAAAGGGTTGGAAGTGATAAGAGCAATTTTTCTTTGTAGGAAAGGAAATAACTTCGATTCAGGAAAAGCAGCTTGCTGACTCGGCAGTCAGTCACATGGCTCCCCAGGGGAAGTGAAGAGATTGGTTTTTTCAGGTCATAGTTCAATGGAAAGTGAAGTTGATGTTCACTTGAATAAAGCTTTCTTCAGTTATACTGAGTGTACTGTCAAAATGACCAGGAGGAACACAAAGAATGGGGTAGCAAAGCCTCTGTCTGTGTTCCAAGCTTCTAAATGTCAAGTCAGATTACTTACTGGAAAAGCAAACAGCTTGAGGTATAATGAGAAAGTGCATATAAGTTATTTATTTATTCAATATTCTAGTCTCACCTTCTTGCATGTAAATGCACATTTTCTTGAAAAAAACATCAAGAGTAAAAGGTTTTCAAAAGTGTGGCATTTTTCTGTGAATAACTGAATCAAAGGATCACTATAAATATACAGTATTTTTTTTACTTATAGCTGGCACATTATAAAACTAAAATCATTCTTTTGTATGTTGTTTCTGCTCAAGAAATGATGGAATTCAGAAATAGCAGAATTCAAGAAAGTCTCAAAATAGATGTGGACTCAAAGAGAATGAAGGAGAGCAGAGGTAAAATTTCTTAAGTGCCTACTGAACTTCAGGCGCATGGTGAGAGTTGTGGTGATGTCGTGACGCAGTCTCTGAGTTGTGCCCAGTGCTCAAGGAGCTGAGGTGCCTTCCACATCTGGAGAGGTCTGCCCAGCTCCCCAGGCCCCCTTCCATGTTTATCCCATCATGGTATTGTTATCAATGATCTTGGCTCTGTTCTCACTCTGAATCAGATCCAAGGTTAACTTGGATCTGAGAGTGAGTGAGATGAAAAAAGTGAAGGATTTTCTTGGGCACCTCACTATGTGTGGACTGCTTCCTCTCTTCCACGAGGCTCCGCCTCTTGGCTCTGTTTGGGAAAGCAAGCTTGCTGAACTATAATTAACCCATAAGAGGCTACCTAGATAACTTGAATTTTCTTAGAATTATAGGTTCCTTTATAATCCCAGAGGCTTATCTGTTCTACCTCATACCCAATATGGGAATCCCTCCTACATGGTGAAGCAACCAAGTCAAATATCTAGACTTGGGCACCAGATAAACTCAGCTTCCATCAACAGCTGTCACTTATGACCTGTGTCCTGAAGCAAGCTGCTTAACCACTCTGAGTGAAATGGGATGATTGAAATGCCTTCTTTGTGGGACTGTTACAAAGACTCAATGTGATACTATATGTTACATAGTTGGTATAGTGTTCAGAACTTAAATGGTAGTTGGGAGAAAAAAATGACTTGGATATTTCCAGTTACCTGAAACTCACTATTTAAATGTCTTTCATTTGGTTAAGTCCAAAGCTCTCTTGTTCTCCACACCACCATGAGGGTGGAATCTCTCTGACTCCTCCTCCTACAGCTGTCCTCTCTCCTCTTGACACAGTCCTGACCCTGACTTTTTTATCAAATGGCAATCAAACTTACCCCAAAATTTCTCTACTCAAATATGTTTAAAATGTGTTCTCTCCCTTAAGAACAGGTTGTAAAAGTGACCCAGTTGTGGTTTAGCATAGATAAAGCCCAGGGAGTTAGCTGGACAGTGTAACTCTCTTACTACAAGCCACCTGGCATATTACCTAAAGAGTACAAGTGATCTCTTTAATGAAATTTTATTATAAGACAGTATTTTTGTTTTTTTTCTCTGCAGTGTGATTGTGTTTACTCTTGACACTCTTATGCTGTCATTGAAACTTCTCCAGAACTAATTAATAGATTTAAAGGAACAGATTGATAACAATTAAACATATTATAAATCTGCTAGATTGATTTGTATTCTAGCAGGTCTAGGACTGCTGGGATACAAATGCCCTCACTAGCTGTGTGCTCTGGCGATCGTTTAATTTCTCTTTTCCTCCGTTACTGCTGTGAAGGTAAAGTAACATGATAAGTGACATAGAAAGGCGTACTCATTTAGCACACTACTGCAGAGCCATTGAACCCTCAGGGAATGAGCATAGTCTACAGACCCCCATCTGTAAGAGAGCAGGATGACCTGGCTTAAGGAAAATACCTGAATTATATTAAGCAGTAATTATGATCACCAAAAGAAGATATGGAAGGATGCTCAAGTATTGGCTTTAAATATTGTTCTATGTTCTTATTCTTTAGGTGCCGAAGTAAAGTCATGTTTTTTGGTAGTGTATAATTTATAACACTAAGTTTAGGTTCCTTTAGATCAAGGCTATTCTATGTTAAAAGCCCAAGTGCTATACTTATCTATTTCTGTTCTTCTCTGCTATTCACTCAGAGGAATGACCTTGTCCTTTGATTCATTCTTCCATGAACAGAACACTACCCACTTCATTGCAGCTGCCATTAAAATATACAAGATTCTAAAGAGAAACACAGAACCCATGTAGGCCTGTACTTTAAAATCTATGAAATAATGATGAACGTCACAAGCAAGTAATAAGACTACTCCTCTGTTTCAAGAATGATTTCAACTGGATAATAATAACCTCCACTAGAATCAGTATAATCTTTTTTACCATGAGCTTAAAGTGAAACACTTCATTGTTTCCTCTTCAAAACTCCTTTCTCACAACAAACTCATTTACTGACTTTCCTAATGTCTTGCCATTAGGTTGTGTTTTGGATACCGTATTTTCACTACAATAAAAGAATTATACCTCTCTGCAGGATCAGCATGATATCTGCATTGAAGCTCTGGCATTCATGAATGAATTGGGGCATGGAATTTGTGCATCCAATAAATATCCTACTTCCTGACCTCACCATCATATGGGGGACTACAGAAATCAGACTAACTAATCTGGAATCTCAATTCTGTCCTCTTATCTTGTCAAGCAATCCTTGCCAGCAAATATGAATAGTCTTGTCTTTTCTGTCACTGTAATTTTATTGTGAAATAGTGACTTAAAGGAATGGGAAATGGAGTCCAATTTTAATCATGGCTCCCCAGATGGATCTGAGCTACCCTGGGCAAAGTACTTAGTAGTTCTGTGTCTCAGATTCTGTATCTGAAAATGGGTATTATAGCAATAGTGTGTGCATCATGGGATTATTGTGAAAATGAATTAAGTAATTTATATTAAATGGCTGCAACACTACTTTGCATACATCAAGTTCTTAATAAATATAAACTGTTATTAGTATTGTTATTATTTTTTCAATTTACTCAAAACACAGCAAGCACCTAAGACAGGCATGATATGAAATGTCAACATGTAGACTAACCTTCAGGCTTCTCATTTTTCAGATGACCATGCAGGCTACTCAGGGAAAAAAAGCCAAAGTCTCTTCAACTGATATGTATGCAACATCTCCATGGAGGTACAGGAATGGGGAAAGATTCAAACCATGCCTTAAAAAACAAAAAAACATTTTTCACATTAATGAATTTTGTATTTGTGGCCTGTAGGAAAGTTTTGACTTTGTAGTCCCCATCATGTATTGCTGCCAGTACAGAGAAGAACCACCTAAGAACTGGCATGAAAAATATTCCTCTCAATTCCATGTCCCTCATTTTTCCCCTCTTCCCAGGACAGATAGAGTCACATCGGGGCAACTGTCCCTATTATAATGCTAAGTAAATAGTGTGTCCAAAAATTTAGGAGGACTGTTAAAATGAGAACTTATTTTAATCAGAAGGAAGGAAACCACCACTTCATTTGAGAAAGAGTTGATGTGAATACATGGCTAGGAAAGGCATCTATTTATTTAAACAAGGACAATAGGCCCCTTGGTATATATCTGACAATACTGTTGACTGCCTATCATGGGAAGAAGCTACTGCCACATTTTCCCTGAGATACAAGAAATTCAAACAGTAGGACAGTAAAGGCAAAACATACAAAACATTGATTATCAGATAGTTCAAATCCATTAAAAATACAGATCAAACGAGCATGTAAATAGTAGGTGATATAGTAAGTGATACAGAATATTGTACTGCAAACCTGAATGCTCTGAAGTAATTTGATATAAAACCTTATCATCAATTCCAAATAACCATTCAGATGACATCAAAAATGTACATGAAGTTATGACTAACTGGCCAGGATAATGGGAACTAAAAAGAGGCTATCTTCTTGTGGTAACCTGATTGCAAGATGTGTTCTATGTAAAAATGACAATGTCTTTAGCAGCAAACTACTTAGGGGAAAAGAAAAGAAAAAAGGAAGTCTCTCTTGACTCATCAAAAAAATATGAATGAAGAAAATGAAGTTTAAGGAATAGGTAAATAAAAAGAATATCAAATGTTACTGAGAAGAGAGAAAAGGTTCATCTATGAAATAAATTATTTAGCTCAGATGATCTGAAAGAGATAAAGAGTCTGGATGACTAAAGACATGTGCCTAGGGGTGACAGAAGACTAAAGGACAAAAGTAGATTCTGGAAGAAACTAAAAAATATGACTGAATATAAGAAATAGGGAAGTTGGTTTTAAAAATTGAGACAGAGAAATAAAAATGCCTTACATTTCATTGCACAGGATACTTTCCAGAGCACTCGACAAAAGCTGTCTTTCTTCATTCCTACTTCCAAAACTAGGTTTGTTTGTTTGTTTAATTTTCATTGTTGTCCCAGTACAGTTTTCTGCCTTTTACTCCCATCCCAGCCCCCCCCCCCAGAACCTCCCCACCTCCCTCCCATTCCCACCCCCACCCCTTGTTTTTGTCCATATGTCCTTTATACTTGTTCCTGCAAACCCTTCCCCTTTTCCCCTGAAATTCCCTCCCTTCTCACCTCTGGTCACTCTCAGCCTGTTCTCTATTTCAGTGTCTTTGGTTATATTTTGCTTGTTTGTTTGTGTTGTTGTGTAGGTTCCTGTTAAAGGTGAAATCATATGGTATTTGTCTTTCATTGCCTGGCTTACTTTGCTTAGCATAAGGCTTTCCAGTTCCATCCATGCTGTCACAAAGGGTAGGAGCTCCTTCTTTCTTTCTGCTGCAAAGAATTCCATTGTGTAAATGTACCATAGTTTTTTGATCCATTCATTTACTGATGGGCACCTAGGTTGCTTCCAACACTTGGCTATTGTAAATTGTGCTTCTATAAACATTGGGGTGCATGTTTAAATTAATGTTTCAAGGTTCTTAGGATATAATCCTAGCAGTGGAATTGCTGGGTCAAAAGACAGATTCATTTTTAGTTTTCTGAGAAAATTCCATACAGCAAAACTAGGCTTTCAAATTAGCCTCTGCTCTTTTCTTACTGGAAAATACCGTGAGTCTAGATAGAGATCCCACTGACACTGTGTAGAGAGTGTTCCTGGGAAAATGGGCAGAAAAGCATCAAAAGGGTGGTTGTCTAGCAGTATAGGAGAGTAGCCCAGATACAAATCTTTGACGTGTTGATGTAGAAAGTACATAATGACATAAAGAAAAAAGAGATAAGCAATGCAAAACCTGTAAGGATCAAGTGTCTTTGAAGTATTCCAGATACTCCCAAAACAGGACCTCAGCCTTTCCCTTAAAATAAGAACCAACTATCAGCTGATTTCTCAAAAGAAATCTTACAGGCAAAAAGGGGCTGGAAAGAGGTTTTCCAAATCATGAAAAGCAAGGACCTACATCCAAGATGACTCTATTCAGCAAAGCTACCCTTTAGAATGGATGGACAGATAAAGTGCTTCCCAGATAAGGTAAAGTTAAAGGAGTTCATCATCACCAAACCGTTATTATATGAAATGTTAAAGGGACTTATCTAAAAAAAAAGAAAAAGATAAAAACTATGAAGAATAAAATAACAATAAACTCACAACTATCAACAACCAAAACTAAAAACAAACAAACAAACAAAAATGAAATAAACAAACAACTAGAACAAAAACAGAATCGCAGAAATAGAGATCATGTAGAGGGTTATCAGTGGGGGGGTGGAGTGGGGAGACTGGGGAAAAGGTACAGGGAATAAGAAGCATAATTGGTAGGTAGCAAAATAGACAGGGGAGGTTAAGAATAGTATGGGAAATGGAGAAGCCAAGAACTTATATGTACAACCCATGGACAAGGGGGTGGGGATGGTGGTGGGAAGGGTGACACTGAGTGGAGGGGAATAAAGTGGGAAAAAAATGGGACAACTGTAATACTGTAATCAATAAAATGTACTTACAAAAAAAAAAAGAAGGGCCAACTCAGGGAGGAGTTAAGAATTCCAGGAGAGGGGGACAATGAATGAGGGAAAACACAATTGACAGGATTGGGTGGATCCTGCACCAGCCCAAGGAGGCAGGATTTTTTTATTGTCCTAGCATGTAGACCAAGTGGGATTTTGAACACAAGAGAGGCATTATGAAAGAAGCACGTTAGAAAATGTACTTTGATGGTAGTGTGCAAAAGGGCAAAGGGGAAGGAAAACCAAAACAGGACTCTGTTTCAATAGCCCTCCTATAGGTTGATAGGTTGAAGTAAGGTGGTAGATTAAATTGCTGGATTACACGCAGAAGTAGAGAATCAAGAGACTATGTAAGAAAAATGACTTGTTATTGGGGGTGGAGGAGAATGAGACTGAGCATCACTCTAGGATGGCTTGTCCTTCTCCCCTTATTTAAATATTTATTTGAAAGATCTTTCATCACTGTTGCTGAAGCATACTAAATTCTTAGGCATGCTTCTCTTTGTAATACCTCCTATAAGATTCTTATATAATTAAATGGAAGAAATATCTGCAACATATACTTCAACCAATGCTCTCAGATTGTTAGCAAACATTTTAGAAAACATTTTAATTATAAGAAGAGGCCTCTGAGGCCATCCTTAGTACTAACAAAGAATAAGGAATATAAATACCACAAGGAAAATACCACAGATAATCTGAAAAGTGGGATTTTTAAGCTCTAATTTGAATGAATACAGGTGGCAAGGCTGCTATCTGAATCCCCTCTATTAAAAAAAAGTCTTGAACAGCCAGTGCCACCCCATTTTCTGTTAACAAAATGAGGGCAAAATTAGAACTCCAAATTTTCCCTACAACCCTGTTATAAAAGGACGAGGGAAACACGGCGGAGTCAAAGGCACACTTGAACACCAAGGCCAAATTGTAGAAAAATCCTTTCTCGGGGTGGGTTGGATTTTCTCAGGCTATTGCTTCTATAGTTTTACCCTGTGGTGAGTCAGGCTACACCAAAGAAGACGAGAGTCTCCAGCAGAAACTGGGGACCTGCTGTGTCCCCCCTGTCTTCCCTTAACCACTCTCCAAGTGAACACCTTGACTTCCAGACCCTTCCTCATTCTGCTTGTGGTTCTCTGTATATGGTGCAGGTTTTTTTATTTTGCCTCTTGAAGGACACAGTCCCAAACTGTACCTGTGACATACCCAGACTGGATATTTTAATTACCATGCCCAGTTGCCTACCTGGGCAGTTAGGCTGTAGTGTTCATTGATATTGAACTTTCAGAGTACTGACAAATTCCAGGAATGAAATTCAAGCAGGTCACCTGCTTCTGATTCTTCTGCATTTGATTTTCTGAATCGAAGTTAGGATTTTGCATATATCCCTAGTAAGTAACAATGAGATTTAACTCTCATTTCTATACTCTTGAGATCTTTTCAAGTCCTTGGTCTGTAATACAAGGCACTAATTCTCTGTTACAGGTATGTGTCATCCAAACTCCTTAATGTTGATTGGATCCTCATTTTTAAAATCTTGCTTTCTTTCCTTCTAAAAATTACATTCTTCTTATTTTCTGTCATCTTTTTTTTTTTTTAAATCAATGCATGGTTGTCTCTTGCATGCCCCCTCCTAGGGAACCAGCCCAAAACCCAGGCATGTGCCCTGACTGGGAATTGAACCAGGGACCCTTTGATTCCCAGGCCCATGCTCAATCCACTGAGCCACACCAGCCAGGACTCTGTCATCTTTTTCAATTCTCTTTCTCAGTCTCCCTTTAGGCTTTCTTCTATTTACTCATTCACTCATTTATTTGCTAAGTCATAAAGTAAATATTTATTGGGTATCTCCTCTGTGTCAGGGACTGGGCTAGTGTCCTGGCTGGAAATAACAAAGATGAATCACAGCCTTTGTCTTCAAGCTCATTCCCCAACATCCCTTAGCCTTCACTTATTACTGGGCAATTTTACATATAATCATTGCTAAAAATGTATACTCTGCTAAATCCTAAACCAAAGTATTCAGCTTTATAATGTCTTGAGGCCTACATGCTTATTTTCATTTATTTACTAGACTTCATTTAATTATCCCACAAAAATTCTCAAATTCAACATAGTCAGAAGTTAACTCATAATTTGTCACTACTGCTAACCCCTTCCTGACACTGATCTTTGTTAACAATACCATCATTTGCCCAATCATCTACACTAGCCAATGGGGTGTCACCCTGGATTTACTTTTATTTACCTTTCACACACAATGGGTCACCAGGTCCTGTCAAGTCAATCTCATCAATACCTCAAATCCCTTTTTCTCTGCCTCCCTACTCCTACATTTTGGTTATCTTCTGTCAAATGGATTATTCTTATATTCTTCTAACTGTCTTCCATACTTCTTATCCCATTCTTTCCAAATCCATCCTCCATACTGCTTTCAGGATGCCAAAAGGAGTTAAGAGTTTTCCAAACCATGCATTAGATACAGTAGCAAGACCTCAATGAACAAAAGAAGTAACAAAACATGAGTCAAAAAGTAAACTGTGAAAATAAGATGAAGCCAGTGATAATATCTAACACTTAGTCCTTCTTACTCAGACCCTGGCACAGTTCTCAGTGCTTTGCGTGTGTCAGCTCACTCAGTCACAAGTGCCCCCTGAGAACAGATAAGGAGCTGAAAGGTTAGCTCATCTGAGATCACTCGGCTGGTGAACTAGCCAGCCTGAACCCCAGCTGTCTTTCTCCAGAGCTCATGCTCTTAATCGCTCACTATGCTGCCTCCGAAGAATAAAATGGAAGTATAAAAGTTATGCCATGAAACTTTATACACTTGCTACAGGGAATCAGCAGATTTAACTCTGAACTCTCTAAGGGCCACCACAAAGAGCAACGCAAACAGTTACAAGATGTACAGTATTGACAAGTAAAAACAAACCAGTTGCCCATGGAAATCACTGCAACATTTAATGTTCAGATCAATTTTAAAAAGTGGGCGTTAACTGACATAAGACAATTGGGATGCTTCAAACTGTCAAGTTCCAGCGCTCTCCCTCCCAGGAGCATGCCCACACCCTCCCCTTCCCTCCTCCTCTTCCTCTCCTGAGGCACATTACCTCTGCCTTTCTGTCTCATAAGCTCCCAAGGTCCTCCTTTTGCTTCTGTAACTTGTTTCCTGAGCCAGTGCAGTCCCGATGTTTCACTTGTTACCTCTGTAACTATCTAAATAAAGTTTCTCTTATAACTTGAAAAAAAGGTCAAGTTCCTTTGGTGGAATCTATAGCCTCTCATGATAAGAAGTAGATAGTCTTACAGGTTCTGTCCTCCCAACAGCCACACCATGCCACGTGGGTGTGCTGGGATGACACTTTTGTTCATTTAATAACAATGAGGCAGAAAAAGTAAATACAGTCAGACAAACTTATAAATTTGGGAACGGCTCAGCGTCTGCCTCAAGTACTCAGGCAAGCAGGCACCTTACAGGAATGGTTGACTCAACACAGATACAGCTTTATTCTAGCAGCCAAAGCAGCCAGCCTTCTAGCTGACAGGCCACAGAACCTTCTGTCGAGGACAGGACAACTTCTCATCCTTGTTGTGACACTTTCCGTTCATGCAAGGACAGTGGCACATTTATAATACTGCCAGCCAATCTGCCCACCTTGAATGCCAGTTGAACACCAGTGGGTACTTATTTCTATCACCTTTTTGCCAGGGTTTTTTTCCTTAAACATTTTGTACCATAGATGCATTTGGCCATCCGACAAAACCTGTGGACTACTTTTCAGAATAATGTTTTTAAATGCATTTAAAAAAATACTTCAAAGATAACCAGTTATAGTGGAATGCAGTTATCAAAAATAGCTTAATAAAAACACATTTCTCTTGTAAAGCATTGCATAACAAGGCCTAAAACCCTCTGCAGCTCTGAAGAAATAATGAATCTAATTTTTATTTTGAGATATTTGCAATAATGTAATGCTACGTGAAAATTGATCAGATCGCTGGAGAACCCCAAATCAAGACAAAGGATGCTCTTTAGTGCCCAGTGTTTCATGGCACCCGAAGATGATGGGTATCCATTTCCAAAGTAGACATAGTCCTGACAGAGGGACTGGAAAGAAAACAAGTCTTGGCAAATGTTCTCTGGCCAGAAATAACAGTGAGCCACTTTGTAACTTAGATGACAGTATTAACATACGAAAAGAATCTAGTAACTAATGGGGATCTGAAACCTATAGGATACTCAGAAAATGTGAGGCTGGAGAGAGCCAGCCTTTCTCACGCATACTATCCAGGGTAGGGCTCCAGAATCTTATTTTTTTAAAGCGCTTAGTTTTAGAGATGCTTTGACTATACCTATTTTTACCTATTGTGTATTGACTTTTGGTTTAACTCTCAAAATATGGTGGGGAGCTATGAGGGCTGCCTTTGCTGGTACCCCAATATTTCAATGACCTTCCCCATCAGGGGCACTTGACTTGGGTTCCATGGACCTCAAGGACTTCTGTGGAGTCTCTGATCCTTCTGAATACAGGCATAAAATTGAGCCCAAGCGAGTAATCTATAGCTATCACCAGATTCTTAAAAGGGAACTTGACCAGCAAAAAAATAAGCAATTTTTAGATTATTTTCCCTTCTTTGGCACACCTGTTGGTCTCCATGGCAATAGTTCAGCATCGCTCTCCTGGGTAGATCTTCTTTCCTTCACAAATTTTAATTTCCATCTTTCTTGACTTCATCCAGAAATCCCCTGCCCAGCCTTTCATTATGTTCCTTCTAGTGTATGAACACTAGTAATGAAGTGCCTCTCCCTGGCCCCACCTTAACCTAAAGGATTTTAGGGTAGGTGCTTCCTGAGTTTGGAAGCAACACAGGAAATGTATAAAAAGAAAAGCCTTCCAGGTTTTTCTCCTTCTAAACTAAGTATCATGCCTGGGATGAAGAATCTGGATGCAGGAAAGGCCGTCACCAACCAAACCGTCCCGCACACATGGGTGTTTGGAAGCATGCAAAGAACCATGAAGCAGCCCATGAGGCTAGAAGCAAACTGTCAATGTCGAGGAGGGGACTGTCACTCATGCACAAACTGCGGATCAGTCACTGCTGCCCTGGTGGCTCCAACCAACAGAAGTGTCTCCTTGTTGACACGGGTGAACCTAGAATAAAGAAAGTTGATGACATAAACATATCCTTTTCCCCAGCACTTGAATGTGTGTGATTTAACCTTTAACTCCAGCTTGTTGATGTAGGTGAGATGTCAAATACTTTCTATGGAGCTGTTGGCAGCTGTTAAAAGTGTTTTCATCACTCTTGCACTGAGGAGAAGCCAGTCCCGATCTACCAGTCAGTCTCACAGAGCCGCCGCCCCCACGGTCCCGCTCCCTCTCTGCCGCTTCCTCTAGACTGAGACAGGAAAGCAGTGACAAAGAGCAGGATCAGCCTGGTCATCTCTGTTAAATCTGCAGTTACTTAAAGTGTCACTTCCTGTTTTTTTGAAGAATATGCTTCTAGCAAAGAATTGAGACTTCAGTCTCATGACTGACTATGAACAAATTACCTAAATTGTGGCACAAACAATAAGGAATCCAGTATCAGAGACTGTAATTGCTTTTCTTATCCTCTAATTCCTTAGACTCAGAGATAAAGCCTCTTACTTCCTTTAGATCCAACCTTTGTCCTGAAAACACAACACTGTGCCTTCTACCCATGTTCATTCTTAGAGGAAACCCATCCAACTGTTCCTGAGGCTGAACCCAAACCCATCTGTCCACTCATTCAGGGCAAAAACTTTAAATGGATACATTTCTCTTTAATGTTTAAGCCAAAGTATAAAGTTCTTATTAGTTTTGCCTTTTGCAAGACAAAGGTCCTCCTACTACCAAAGCGGGGGAAAGCATAAAATTCTCAGCAGTGTAATGTCATATGTATTTTTTTTCCCTTAGTGGTCATTCTTGTTCTCTTAGAGATAGGAGACAATTTTGCTGAGAAAATTGACTCAAGCTACCAGTAAATCATAGCACATATGTAACATATACCTGGAGAAATACACTTGGATAAACTAGAGACAACCCAGTAGCATTTCGTCTTGTCAGTCTGGAGTTGCTGCTCATTCCTTGGAAAGGAAATCTCTGTTCATTAAAGAAAAGCGGTTCTGCCAATGCGCTAAAATATGAGTGGGAAGCGGCAGAGTGCGGGCAGGGTGGCGGCAGGTCGCTCCATGACTCAGAGAAGTTTGGCTTCTATAATTAATATTTTTAAGCCATCTTATTTCATTTTAAAAATACAGTTATATGGTCAAAGGGAAACTAATGCATCTCTAAAGTAGAGTGTGCCAAAACAACATATATATATATACACATATATAAATACATATATACATACAGTTTATTCATGCATATTCATATACGTGTACATATAATCACATATAGTGTCTGCTATGTGTTTATTGGATGTAGATTCTTATTTTAAGTATATTTTATTGATTATGGTATTACAGTTGTTCCATCTTTTTTCACTTTATTCCCCTCCACCCAGTGCCACCCTTCCCACAAGCATCCCCCACTCCTTAGTTCATGTCCACAGGTCTTACATATAAGTTCTTTGGCTTCTCCATTTCCTATAATATTATTAACTTACCCCTGTCTATTTTGTACCTACCAATTATACTTTTTTCTATTGCACAAGTTTATTCTACCTTTTTTTAAATTTTATTTTAATCATTGTTCAAGTACAGTTTGCTGTCCTTTACTCCCATCCCAGCCCACTCACCCTTCTCTCCCCACCTCCCTCCCATTTCCACCTTCCCTGGTTTTTGTCCACGTGTCCTTCATACTTGTTCCTGCAGACCCTTCCCATTCTTCCCTGAAATTTCTTCCCCTCTCCCCTCTGGTCACTCTCAGCCTGTTCTCTATTTCAGTGTATTTGGTTATATTTTGCTTGTTGGTTTGTTTTGTTGATTAGGTTCTTGTTAAAGGTGAGATCATATGGTATTTGTCTGTCACCTCCTGGCTTACTTTGCTTAGCATAATGCTTTCCAGCTCCATCCATGCTGTGGCAAAAGGTAGTAGCTCCTTCTTTCTTTCTGCTGCATAGAATTCCATTGTGTAAATAAATGTACCATAGTTTTTTGATCCACTCATTTACTGATGGGCACCTAGGTTGCTTCCAACACTTGGTTATTGTAAATTGTGCTGCTATGAACATTGGGGTGCAGAGGTTCTTTTGGGCTGGTGTTTCAGGGTTCTTAGAATATAATCCCAACAGTGGAATTGCTGGGTCAAAAGGCAGATCCATTTTTAGTTTTCTCAGAAAATTCCATACTGTTTTCCATAGTGGCTGCACCAGTCTTCAATCCCACCAACAGTGCACTAGGGTTCCCTTTTCTCCACAACCTCTTCAACACTTGTTGTTTGTTGCTTTGTTTATGATGGCCATTCTGACTGGTGTGAAGTAGTATCTAATTGTGGTTCTAATTTGCATCTCTCTGATAGCTAGTGATATTGAGCATCTTTTCATGTGTCTCTGGATCCTCTGTGTGTCCTCCTTGAAGAAGTGTCTGTTCAAGTCCTTTGCCCATTTTTTAATTGGGTTGCTTGTCTTCTTAGAGTGGAATTGTGTAAGTTCTTTATATATTTTGGAGATTAAACCCTTGTCTGAGTTACCATTGGCAAATATGTTTTCCCATATAGTTGGTTCTCTTTTTATTTTAATACTGTTTTCTTTAGCTGTGCAGAAGCTTTTTTATTTTGATGAGATCCCATTTGTTTATTCTTTCCTTTAGTCCCTTGCTCTAGGGGACATATCAGTGAATATATTGCTGTGTGGAATCTTAGATTTTCCTGCCTATGTTCTCCTCTAGTACTTTAATGGTGTCATGGCTTATATTGAAATCTTTTATCCACCTTGAGTTGATTTTTGTGTATGGTGTAAGTTGGTGCTCGAGTTTCATTTTTTTTGCACATAGCTGTCCAGTTCTCCCAACACCATTTGTTGAAGAGGCTATTTTTACTCCATTTTATGTTGCTGCCCCTTTTGTCAAATATTAATTGACCACAGAGACTTGGGTTTATTTCTGGGCTCTCTGTTCTGTTCCATTGGTTCATGTGCCTGTTTTTATGCCAGTACCAGACTGTTTTGATTACAGTGGACTTGTAATACAATTAAGTATCAGGTATTGTGATCCCTCCTACTTTACTCTTCTTTCTCAAAATTGCAGCAGCTATTCGGGGTCATTTGTGGTTCCATATGATTTTTTGAAGTGTTAGTTCTCTGTGAAATATGCCATTGGTACTTTAATAAGTATTGCATTGAATCTGTAAATTGCTTTGGGTAGTATAGACATTTTGATGATGTTAATTCTTCCCATTCATGAACACGGTATATGTTTCCATTCATTTGTGTCTTCCTTGATTTCTTTCTTCAGTGTTGTGTAGTTTTCTGAATACAGGTCTTTTACCTCTTTGGTTAGGTTTATTCCTAGGTATTTTATTTTTCTTGTTGCTATATCAAATGGGATTTTTTTCTTGATTTCTGCTTCTGCTGTTTCATTGTTGGTGTATAAAAATGTCTTTGATTTCTGAATATTAGCTTTGTATCCTGCTGTTTTGCCTGTTTCATTTCCCCCATTTTCCTTCCTGCCCCTCTCTGCTGATAACCCTCTGTATGATCTCCATTTCTGAGGTTCTGTTCCTGTTCTAGTTGTTTGCTTAGTTTGTTTTTGTTTTGTTTTTTAGGTTCAGTTGTTGATAGTTGTGAGTTTGTTGTCATTTTATTGTTCATAGTTTGATCTTCTCTTTTTTCTTAGCTAAGTACCTTTAACAGTTCATATAATAAGGGCTTGGTGACTCTTTTAACTTGACCTTATCTGGGAAGCACTTTATCTGCCCTTCAATTCTAAATGATAGCTTTGCTGCACAGAGTCATCTTGGATGTAGGTCCTTGCCTTTCATGACTTGGAATTCTTTCCAGCCCCTTCTTGCCTGCAAGGTTTCGTTTGAGAAATCAGCTGATAATCTAATGGGAGCTCCTTTGTAGGTAACTGTCTCCTTTTCTCTTGCTGCTTTTAAGATTCTCTTCTTATCTTTCATCTTGGGTAATGTAATTATGATGTGTCTTGGTATGTTCCTCCTTGGGTCCAATTTGTTTGGGACTCTCTGAGCTTTCTAGACTTCCTAGAAGTCTATTCCCTTTGCCAGATTGGGCATGTTCTCATTCATTATGTTTTCAAATAAGTTTTCAATTTCTTACTCTTCCTCTTCTTCTACTGGCACCCCTATGATTCAGATGTTGGAACAATTAAAGTTGTCCTGGAGGTTCTTAAGCCTCTCCTCATTTTTTTTGAATACTTTTTTTTTTTCATTCTGTTCCACTTGAATGTTTATTTCTTCCTTCTGGTTCACACTGTTGATTTGAGTCCTGGTTTCATTCCCTTCACTGTTGGTGCCCTATATATTTTGATCTATTTCACTTTTCATAGACTTCACTTCTTCCTGTATTTTGCAACCATACTGAATGATTTCTGTGAGCATCCTGATTACCAATGTTTTGAACTCTGCAACTGATGGGTTATCTATCTCCTCATCTCTTAGTTCTTTTTCTGGAATTTTGATCTGTTCTTTTATTTGGGTCATATTTCTTTGTCTTGGTGCACCTGTTACATAGTGAGGGGTGGAGTTTTAGGTATCTGCCAGGGTGGAGCTACCCATGTCACTGCATTGTGGCACTATCAGTGGAAGAGGGGTCCAAGAGGGAACAATGCCACTTGCTTAGGTCTTGCCCCACTTTCAGTCACATCCCCCCACTAATTGGGCCCTTCTGGTGTTGATTCCTGGGGAAGGGGAGAGGTTTATGTATGTTATAGGACCTTGTGGGTCTCCCCAGTGAACTGACTTGTGAAGCTGGAAGCTTCTCCCACTGCTTCAACCCCCACAGAATTTTATGGCCGGAGGTTTTGAGGCTTTATTTCCCCACACTGGAAACATGGGTTGCATGGTCTGTCTCACTCCCTAATTGTTCCTCCTGGTTTATCCACATGCAAATGTGGGACTGTCTGATCAACCAGCTGCCTTGCCCACCATTCTGCCAGCTGCTGCCTTGTCTGTTATTCTCTCTGCCCCTCCTACCAGTCTGAATGTTTCTTCTTTAGTTCTTTGGTTGTCAGACTTCCATACAGTTCAATTTTTTAGCAGTTCTAGCTATTTTTTTTTAATTTGTTGTTGTCTTTCTTTCAGTTGTGTGAAGAAGCAAAGTGTATCTACCTATGTCTCCATCTTGGCTAGAAGTCTTTAGATGTAGAATTTTAAATCATCCATGCCACATAAAATAAAATGATATTGGTAAACTGCCTGCTATGAGCAACTGGGTAAAATCTTTCCACAAGAA
Source organism: Tonatia bakeri (assembly GCA_004024845.1). Lineage (NCBI taxonomy): Eukaryota > Metazoa > Chordata > Mammalia > Chiroptera > Phyllostomidae > Tonatia > Tonatia bakeri. The sequence goes on along the minus strand of PVIA01000276.1, from coordinate 293,216 downwards.
TGTCTAAAATAGCCATTGGCATAACTCTTATTTCATCAGTCATTTAGAGCCACCATATCCACTCCCATACATAGAGAAGGAAAGGGAGATGGAGCATCAGACACTTTGGGGATCGTGGTTCCTGTCTCAGACACCATCTTTGTATCACTCTCTGCACTAAATAACTCAGCAGTCCAATAGTTTAAAGAGTTCATGTACAAGCCAGAAATGGCCTTAAGCATTAGCCCTCAAAGGTATCCCCTGACATAAAGAATTGCATCTGTAGAAAACACATCTTAGGGAATTGATAAAATATGGTGAACAATTGTTAAACGTTAGTAGTCCCCAACTCAAATTTAAGGCATTTAAAATTTCTTAATTATAAGTTAGAGAATATGAAAGCTTACACAACTAAGTGTGACCAAACAGTGACTATCCAGGGAGCTGAAATACTTTGTGAGTTTCATATTTTAACTTGTAGGTAGACAAGAAAAAACAAGAACAAAGGGAAGATGTAAAAAATATAAAGATGTATTGCTCTTTATGATCAGAGCAATACCGGTGACACAGTTTAGTCAAAAGACAAAATTACTTGACAGAATTTAACAGTTTTTAAAAGATAAAATTTAGTCAAATTATCTTCAATATGCAGGACAAACCTGCAACTCCTCAAATTATATACTGTTTATAAAAAGTATTCCATTAAATAGTTTGTGGTGAAATGTAAGTTTTGTGGCATATGTGAGTATCGGGGTGTTAAGACAGCAGCACTGTACTCAAAAAAAGGAAAGGAAACAAGAATCATGCTGGTAGAAGTTCCTCATTGGAGAAGCCTTCCATTATCAGGAGTTTGGGTATCAAATAAGCAGCAAAAGGAAATTTACCTACTTGACCATAAAGAATTTGAATCTGCTTCTTATCAAAGTGTTTACTGCTGCCAAGTCTTGCCAGGCATGTGTCTTGACCCCTTTCCTCTCTGCTTTTCCATTCTTTCTCAAATATTCTGGGGATCCCTCCCCTATTTGTTTCTGTATGTGTCTCCTTCTTGTTTTTTCTTCTAGACTCTATACTGTTGATGAAAATCTAAAATTCATTAAAATTACAATGATATTTTATTATTGAAGTCACATCCTTATAATTCATTTGTACACAGACTGAACACACACGTACAACTTGATCACTATTATAAATCAAGTAAATAAAGAATTTTTTTTTACTTACTAGACAAGTTAATTAACCATTACAACATTACAACTCACTTAGCATGTCACTTGCTACATTGTTAAATAGGGAACATACCAGACCCAATTGGATAAGAGACATTTTGGGGGATAGAGGAGAAATCTGAAGATAGTTCATTGCCTTTTTGCATGGCCCACATGGGAAAAGGCAATGAATCATTTTCACATTTCTCCTTTATCTTTCAGAAAGAATTCAAAACACCCAAGGGTACATGCATCCCCTGGCCGAGGAAATCTTGGAGGGCACCAACAGAATCTACTACCCATGGATATGATGGAAAAGTTGAGAAGGAGAGGAAGAAAGAGTGTCAAACAAATCCAGGTAGTCAGTCTCAAAAAGATACACTTTTCAAGTGATGCTCCCATGTCAACTTGGAAGAATGCTAATCCAGAGGGAGGCAACTCTATAGTCTCATAGAGTTGGAGACCATTGAATTGTAGGAAAACATTGAAAAATTCCAAAAAGTTTTTTTAACATAAAAGCTTTAAAAGTTTCCTTCTTAGATAAACCCTCTACTTGTTCTGAACCCTGAGAAAGTTTGAACAGCAGGTATATGTAATTTGCTCTAACACTAATACTTTTTCCATACACTCATGAGCCTTAAAAACAGCTGCTAGGGGTCCCCTAGAGATGACTTATTTTGGAATCAGATGAAAGGGCTCCTTGGTCCATTGGTGCAAATTACTGAGACACTAGAATAAGTAAATCTATAAACTATGCTATAAAAACTTCCACCATTCCTGGCTTTGATGTCTTTGTGTTGCCAGCAAATATGATATACTTTTCCGAATGTTCCTCCTCATTAAGTCGCACTCTGTGGCTGAGCTGTAGGGGACAGTGGGAGCATCTGTCTGGTAGCAGACTGCAGATCTTTTCAAATCCTGACCCCACAGGGTCAAAATCTGCTGCCATTTAATGAAGAAATCAATCAAATCTATTACTGGATGCTAGGTTGGTCCAAAAACTCCTTACTTTTTGACACAGTACGATCATATTGTGTAAAGTCCACACAGAGCATATTTTTCTCTCTAACTCCCTCATAATTTAAGGTGGAGAAATTCAAGGCAGAAAATGAAAATACTCACAAGTATTAATGCAGTGTGAGCAGAGAGGTTGGGGAAATTTTTTTGTTGGAAGTGCTAGGGAAACAAGAAAGAAAGAAAGGAAAAGTGGAAAAGAGACATTTGAAAAAAACATCTTTCTCTTTACTGAGTAATTTGTTTCCTCACTTTTTCATGGCTCCAGTGATAGTGTTCAGGAAACTTGGTGATGTCATTTCCTTTCCGTTGGCCAGTTACATAAACGTTGGGGAAGAGCCAAGTAAAACAGCCCTCAAACAGATGGCCATGTGTGTAAATGCCAGAAAGTGAGAACAGCCATTTGCAGTAATTTTTTTTTACCCCACACATGGTGTAATGTTTATTTTACAACCTCTCTTATGGACTTATGTGGATCATTCTTGTCATTTTTCTAGGAAAATAAATCCCAAGGGAAGCAGTCATAAAATACAAAAAACAAATCACGAAAGAGTGAAAGCTTAGGTAACGGGGCAGAAGTGAGCATTGCCCCGGGAGCATGCAAACCATCAAAGGGAGGTTCAGGCAAGGCTCCTTGGGTGATCACATGTGCTAGGGAAGGGATATCTCCAAAGGTCAGGAAAGTTCCAGCGAGGCAGATTTTACAACGAGGCAAATGGATTCACCTTATGATCCTCAAGAAGTTCAAAATGAAATGTATGTATGGCTTTTGCAAAAAGCCACACTTTCTAGGTTGTCTCCTATCCCTTCAAAGCAAATCCAAATGTAGCAAACAGAGTCCCTGCACAATGAGGGGTCTTCATATCTCCCTGTGCCAAGGACATATTGATGCAATCAAGAGGAGTTCACACTTGTGACTCTGAAGAATTTCAGTTATGCATAATAAAACACAGGAAGGAGTGTGAGGCCTTTCAGCCTCAAAAAGTGAATTCTGCTCTTGTTGTCTTCAGTGACTGATAACAGCATTTTCTGTCCTTGCTACCAATGAAAATAAAATGCATGTGTTGTACTTAATGCCTAAGACAGCACACATTATGCAAAGAATAGTAAGTTAATCTTTCATAAATCCTACCAATGAGCTTCCTTTGATATTTCAATATTTTAATTAAATGAGGACATGCAAATTATAAAAAAGAGTTGAACTTCTTTAATCCAGGTGATGTAGGTATTGGCAGGGAGGAAAACAATAAGAGTAAACTAATCATGACTCTTCCTTCTTTGCTAAAATGTTTCTTTCCCGCCCCCCATGAAGATCAAAGTATTTACTTTTACTTTATCCATCAAATTTCCACAAGTATGCAGCTATTCTTTCTAACCTCTACTTGATAAATAGCAGTAAAATGCCAGATTTATTTGTTCGCAAATATTTATTAAACACCAATTATGGGCCAAAGACTGTGCAGGAAATGGGTGATAAACAGATACCAAATGAAGGATCATTGCTGTACAAGTCAAATATTTCACAGACTGTATTTATATGTGAATTTGGTTTTTTCGAAGCTTCTACCCATTTTTGTGCTATTCTAACGCTTGGATCCCGGGAAAATATTTGGAACGGCACCACTTCCTGTCGGAGTTCTATAGCTCTCAGGTCAGGGAAGGACCATTCTAGAGACCCTGTCACCTTAAGGCAGGACTGTGTCCTCAAAAGGTTTTGATGCTTATTTTGGACTCTGCTGCCTGAACTCCACCAAGCAGACTAATAAGTTCCATATGCCCATTTTTTTGAAGAACACGTTTTCAAAGCAGCGAATGTTTTGACGGATTGGCTCTTGGAGAGCCTGAATACTGTTATACACATCGTTTAGCGTTTCACAAGGCCCCTACTGTTAAATTCTGGGAATGGGGCCAGGGTAACCTACCTACTGGTGCTCTGAGTAACGTTAAAATATTGAGAATTCTTAACCATCATGCTTTGCTAAGACATATTTGGAATGTGAGGATTTCTTTGCTGCCATGAAACTGTGTGTGGTGTGTGCGTGTGCATTACAAAATAAAGGAAAAGTCCCTTACAGTCAATAACTGAACAGAAAAGCTTGATGATGGAACTTTGAATATTAAAACTTTTAAATCTTTCATCTGCAATAGTTATTGAAATCTGATCTTAAATACATAGACAAGAAGAAATGGAAAGTGACAAAAATACAATAATACAAAGAATTTCATAAAGCCTTGCTTGTCTAATGTTACTCTCTGTGCATCCTATGTTACTCACATGAATCATTCATTCAGCTCAGTCTTCCCAAATTTGCTAAATATAATACACTTTCAGGACCTCCTCTTCTTTGTCCATTCCCACCCTGGCATTCTGAATCAGTAGATCTGGGTTGAACCCTAAAATTTCTAGTATTAAGAATTATTTCAAGTAAGAGTAGGAAGTATGAGTTATTTAAGTTTAACTTTTTATGTGGATTCAGAGTTTATTTATCAATGGAAATATGTACAAAAAAGCTTCAAATGGAATACTTACTGACATTCTTTATACATGACAGACACTTGGCTGAATGGGAAGATGATGTTAATAATGAAATGGTTTTTTTATTAAAAAATGACTTCAAATCTTTCAAAGGATCTGGTATGAAATTTATAGAAAATTCTGGGAAACACTTCAAAATTAAAAATTAAGATTATATTTGTGTACAGCCACAAAATATACTATTTCTAATTATTTTTCTTTTAATTTATTGACTTCTTAATTAATTACTTTCATGCAATCTATACTTCTGTTAAAATCTTTTTTTTCGGTTTCTTAAAATATATTTTATTGATTATGCTATTACAGTTGTGCCATTTTCCCCCTTTATTCCCCTCCACCCTGCACACCCCCTCCCACCCGCATTCTCCCCCTTTGTTCATGTCCATGGGTCGTACATATAAGTTTTTTGGCTTACATTTCCTACACTATTTTTAACCTCCACCTGTCTATTTTATACCTACCATTTATGCTACTTATTCTCTATACCTTTTCCTTCTCTTCCCTCCTTCAATCCCCCCACTGATAACCCTCCATGTGATCTCCATTTCTGTGATTTTATTCCTGTTCTCATTGTTTGCTTAGTTTGTTTTTGTTTTGGGTTTTGGGGAGTTTTTTTAGGTTCATTTGTTAATAATTGTGAGTTTGTTGTCATTTAACTGTTTGTGTTTTTGATCTTTTTCTTAGATAAAGCCCTTTAACATTTCATATAATAAGGGTTTGATGATGATGAACTCCTTTAACTTGACTTTATCTGGAAAGCACTTTATCTGCCCTTCCATTCTAAATGAAAGCTTTGCTGCATAGAGTCATCTTGGATGTAGGTCCTTGCCTTCCATGTCTTGGAATAGTTCTTTCAGCCCCTTCTTGCCTACAAGCTTTCTTTTGAGAAATCAGCTGACAGTCTTACAGGAACTCCTTTGTAGGTAACTGTCTCCTTTTCTTTTGCTGCCTTTAAGATTGCCTCCTTCTCTTTCATCTTGGCTGGTGTAATTATGATGTGTTTCGGTGTGCTCCTCCTTGAGTCCAATTTGTTTGGGACTCTCTGAGCTTCCTGGACCTTCTGGAAGTCTATTTCCTTGCCAGATTGGGGAAGTTCCCCTTCATTATGTTTTCAAATAAGTTTTCAATTTATTGGTCTTCCTCTTCTCCTTCTGGCACCCCTATGATTTGGATGTTGGAATGTTTTAAGTTGTCCTGGAGGTTCCTAAGCCTCTCCTCCTTTTTTTGAATTTTTGTTTCTTCATTCTGTTCTGGTTGAATGTTTCTTTCTTCCCTTTGCTCCAAACCATTGATTTGAGTCCTGGTTTCCTTCCCATCACTGTTGGTTCCCTGTAGATTTTTCTTTCTTTCACATAATGCAAACTTCATTGTTGCCTGGGTCTTTTTTGTGCTGTTGAAGTATCCAGAGAGTTCCTGAAGCATCCTGGTAATCAGTGTTTTGAACTGTGCATCCAATAGGATGGCTATTTCTTCATTGCTTAGTTGTATTTTTTCTGGAGCTTTGATCTGTTTTTTCATTTGGGCCATTTTTTTTTGTCTTGGGGCCTGTTGCATAGTAAGGGGTGGAGCCTTAAGTGTTCAATAGTTCAGGCAACCCATGTGGCTGCATTGTGACGCTGTATGTTGGGGAGGGGTCCTGGAGGGAACAATGGCTTGCTCCACTCTCTGCTGGTTTTCAGTCACTTTCCCTGCTACCCACAATCAAGTTGGGCCCTTTGGGTGCTGATTCTCATATAGGTGGGTTTGTGTACAATTTAGGATCCTGTGGGTCTCTCCAATGAACTCTCCTGTGAGGCTGGGAGTGTCTCCCACTGCTGCCTCAACCCCAACAGGGGTTTTCAGTCAGAAGCTTTGAGGTTTTGTTTCCCTGTGCTGGAACCCTAGGTTGCATGGTCTGTCTTGCTCCCCAGTTGCTCCTCCCAGTTTATTTGCATGCAAATTATGGGGCCACCCTATCTGCCAACCACCACCTCAACTGGTCCTCCAGCCACCACCCAGCCATGAGTCCTATCCACCTAGCTTCCTGTCTCCACCCCTCCTACCGGTCTGGATGAATATTTCTTCTTTAGCTCCTTGGTTTTGGACATCCATACAGCTCAATTTTCTGTCAGTTCTGATTTATTTGTTTTTAAATTTGTTGTTGTCATCTTGTTGTGGGAGGAGGCACAGTGTGTCTACCTATGCCTCCATCTTGGGCAGAAGTCCAAAATCTTATTAATATTTCTACATCTGATTTTTCTCATTATTCCAATATCTGTTTTGCCTTAGTCCATATGTAACAATAATCCCATAGATGAATGGCTTATAAACAACAAAATCATTTCTCACAGTTTTGCAGGCTGGAAAGTCCAAGCTCAAGGGTGCCAGTAGATTTAGTGTCTAGTGAGGATTCACTGCCTGGTTCATAGAGGGTATCTTCTAGCTGTCACCACACATGACAGAAAGGGGTTTCTTTTATGAGGGCACTAATCCCATTCACAAGGGCTCCACCCTCGGGACTGAATCACCTCCCAAAGGCCCCACCTCCACATGCCATCACCCTGGAGATTAGGTTTCAGCATATTACTCTCCTTGGTATACAAGTATTTGGTCTATAGCAAGCCTATTTTTAAAAAGTATTGTCTACAATGGTCTGAGTGCTCAGAGTGATAAAATTTTAAATTACTATTTATGTTACAGTATGGTAACATATTTTCTTACAGATTTGGTTCATTAGGGAAAGTGTACATAAAGATAAAATATTAAGAATTATTTCTCACTGAAAAGTAATACAATTCAATAGTCTCTTACAATGACACAATGGGCATGTTTTACTTCATTTATTAAATGTAGAGTGTATAAGGAGGCAAAACAGCAAGGAAATGCAGTCTGTGTCTGAACTGGATTTCCCATTACACTGAGATCCTGGAGCATGTTGCTTCTCTAACCATTTTTTCCTCATCTGGTAGAAGGAAGATCTACCTCATGGAGCTGATTTGAGACTTAGGGCAGTAAGGGCAGCAAATTACTGCCCTAAGTCTCATATCAGCTCCATGAGGTAGATCTTCCTTCTACCAGATGAGGAAAAATCTATCTGCAGTCTTACATGTAGTTAGGTGAAGTTAGATACCCATAAATGTTTAGGTGTATCATCATTATTACTAATATTGAAATATTAATTGGTGACCTACTATTGGCCAGACATGATCTAAGTCTTCTGTTCTGTGGAGAGCCTAGTGGAATGGGCAGGAAGTAAACAAGTATTGAATGTCAATAAAACAGAATTTCAGATATTCCTAAATGCTTGGAAGAAAACAAAACAGAGTGATGTGCTGGGAGTAACCAGGAGGCATGGATATCAGCTGAGATGGCCAAGTGAGCTCATTCCAGGAGGTGGCACATTGCTCTCCTAAGAGTGAACAATGAATGGCAGTCTGTTGTCCAAGGAGATGGGAGAGCTTTCCAGGAGGAGGTGCAAAGATGGTCTAAGTGGGTGAAGGGGGAGAGTGCAGGGGGACGAGATGGAGTGGGGAGTAGGCAGGGATTAGAGGCATGCTCTCCAATTCAGTTGTTTATTTTAAAACTGAAAACATGCATATTTATATTTTGGATCATTAAAAGGAAATTATTCTTAAGTGAGAATGGGGGCAGGAAAAGTACTTTAAGTTATGTTTTCTTTAGTTTGGCTTAGTTAGTTAAGGCTTGCTTCCCAGGTGGTTATTCTCTGTGGTTGGCATCTATTCTGACAGGTGGGAGCCCATGCCATACACATTGCTACATGTTTTGAAAATCACAGCCAGTATCACAGATGAATTTTTAAACCTAGAATAGTGAATGTGCCCTGTGACTTGTCAGTGAGGGAAGAAGTCATAAAATACTTACATTAGTCAGAATGTCATGCTCGACACTCCCTCCCCCAGTCCACCATTTTCACGAGTAATTTTGTTGGGCTGCTGATGGATGTTCAGCTTTCTAAGCCCAGGCTTTTAAGTCACTGCCCACTCAGTGACAAGGACATTCTGCTCTACCATAAGGAATGTTGCTTTTTAATACAATGAACAATGACTTATGTATTCTTAGGAATCCTTTCTATACATTATTATAAATGAGAAACAGCAGGTAGCAAAATTACCAATTGTACCACTTCAGATTAAAAAACAAAGATTTTTCATAGAATTATAAAATGTCAGGGTTTGGAGATTGTCATTGAAGTTTATTATTCAAAGTCATCATTATAGAGATGAAGAAAATTAAACCCAAAACAGCAAACCACTTTCACACACACACTTAATCAAAAAGATACGGTTCTAACTAAAATTCGAATTACTTAATTCCTTGGCTTGTTCTCTTTCTATACATAAACACACAGAGACACATATGTTTGCTATGTATGAAGGAAATTGGATTCTTCTGGAGACTTTAAAGGAAAAATAAATTAAAGCTTTCATTCAGTCCTTATTATATGAGTACAGTTTATTGAATATTCGTCTAGGACCACATAATCTTTGTTGATCCAAACTTCCAACAGAATGGGCTTCATAATGTAGACATTTCATATTTTAGTAGTTCTAAAATGTGAAAAATGAAAAACTAAGTAGCAGGGAGCTGGTGCCCCCTACTTTGCAAAGATTTGGAGGAATTTGGAATAAATATGAGCAGAGGTCTTGGTTTTCAGACTCTGGCTGGACTCCATTTTTAAAACTGTGAGAGACTATGGCAATTACTTGTAAAGTCTTTCATGAGGTCATAGCCAGAGGGCATGGTGCCTACTTAAAGAGGAATATGGTACTGTCAAAACTGGGACCCTCATTTTTTTAAGGGAGAGGACAAACTTGAAGACATTCTTTTGAAATGTAAGAGGGTTCTCCACTGATAGGTGCTCTGTCCCAGCTGGTGAGTGGTGGACAGATGACCACCGACCTCCCAATGCCATCATTGCCATATCAGCATGTCCTGGCCTCTGGAAAATGGTGTACAGAAATGGTTTGGTTTTTATGCTCACTAATGCAAATTAGTAATAGGTAAAGAATGCTGATGATACCATTCTCCAGGGTAGCTGGATCAAGGGGTTTTGGTACCCTATGCTTGGCTGCAGACTTAGAGACTAAGGGTGCCCCAAGTCAGATCATAAACAGGTAGCACTCAGCTTTGTCTATATCTCAAAGTTGGGACAGATGGCTGACAGCATATTAGAAGCAGGCAAACACAGGTTAGCAGGGAAGAGAGAAAGTACATGAATATTTATTAAATGTTTTCTATGAGCTAATGTCTATGGGAGTCATTTTGAACATTATACCATTTAAGTTTCCCAGCATCCTTTGTAGGATAGATTATAGCTATTTTATTATAACAGGTGAGGATCAGAGAGGTTAAATAACCTCCTCAAAATTAGATGGTTATTCAGTGGAGCAGCCAGAATTTGAACCGGTTCCAAGCTGAAGCTCTGTCCAGTCAACTGAGACATGAGTGCGTAACCCGGTTCTATACTCAGTGAGGGCATCCAGGTATGAGAATCAAGACAACATTTATGGGCTTTTTCAAGTAATCCCAAAGAAGGGTTTGTGGGCTGCTGTTTTTCATTTTATTTTATTTTATTTTTACTTTTATTTTTAGAGGCAAGGTTTTACATAGTTTTGGACATGACAATGGTGTTATTTGTTATACCTGGGATTAAATGTTTTTGCTCCCCTTTGTTGTAACATCAGAAATGTGGTCACGTTTCAGAAAAAATGTCTTGTCCCTGAAGTGATGTTGAAATATAAAGGGGTGCTTGTCTCAACTGCTGACATGACCAGCTGACACTGCCTCATAGCTGTTAAACCCAAAAACATCCTGCATCTTCCTATCCCCACCAGGAATTGCTGCTACCTGACATTGGTTTCATAAATTTTTGCTTCTCAAGTTCAAATTTTTAGTTCCTATAACAAGCAAGTTAAATCAGCTGGTATGTGGAGAATGTCAGACTTTGGGTGCAACCCATTGGCCCAACAATGGTTATCTTCACAGACCAACTAAGCAAACTTTATCCCTGCTCCAGTGAGTAAGAATAAAGATGGGTTATGCATCAAAGACTCGCATAATAAGGCAGGAAATTAAATTCTGATGGCTTCTCTCCTTGTGGTCAGGTACCAGCCAGATCTGATAATGAAGATCTGAGGACATCACTGCATTTTGAGAGTCAGTACCTCCAAGATGCATTTAATGCAGTGTCTCTCTTTTCTTGATGAATATTAATCAGAAGTAGTCCTGTTATAGCAAGAAGATAATTATAACACTGTCCAGTATTTATTGAGCATTTAGCTTGGACACTTCACATTTGATTCTCATATGGGCCACTAGGTAGGCATTATTATCCCTGTTGGTAGTAAGGATGCTCAAGTTCAAAGATGTTGTATAACTTCTCCAAGTTCACAGAGTAAGTGGCAGCACAAGCCATGCAGCCCAACTGGAACTGAGGTCGAGCCTCAGCCACAACCATTCAGTGGGCCCAATTTTGTCTGCATGAGTCAGATATTCAGAGTTTTACAACATGCCTACTGTTCCAGGAAACTCAGAATCAGGAGGCAGACTGTGTAGCAAAATGTAAAAGACTAGTATTTGATGGTGAACATAATCTTGAAGATCCACCTAATGGGTCAAACCTATTTTCCATCCAACCTGGTGATACGCCTCTGTCTCTGCCATTGTCAACCATGAGCTAACCTGAAACCTTCTTCAACTTATTATTGTTTTCAGTCTCAACTGCCTCTTTGATTATTTCAGTGATACACAATACAAATGCCCATAATAATGAAAGCGGTTAATACTTAATTTGGTGCTTAAACTCATTCTGTATGCATAATAATCTTAATTAATCCTCACAACAGCCCAGTGAGGAAGATACTGCTCTTAATCTCTACTAGAGATGAGGACATTGGGGGTTAAGTGAGTTAAGTCACTTCGCCAAGGATACACTGTTTGTAAATGATAAGGGGGTATCTTCGTCCACCTCTGAGTCAACAAACGATTCTCTAAACCCTGATATTCAGAGTGTGATTCCCCAGACCAGCAGCAGCATTAGCATCATCTGGGCACTTGTTGGAAATGCAGGCTCTTAAGCCTCACCCCAGACTCACTAAATGTGAAGCTGAGTTTTAACAAGATCTGCAGATGTTAAATGTGCAGACTAAAGTCTGAGAAGTACTGCTTTAAAAGACACCCTTGATGACAGGCAGGGTTGTGGTGAACTGCCCTGGCTCCCTCAGGTCTGAGGGCTGCTTGGGAACCTGGGCTTTTCAGTGCTAACATGAGGCAAGTCTCAGGCAGGCCTAGGCAGGCTGGTCACCCTGACTAGTAGACTAGTGCCCTGGGCCCCTCTGCAGAGAAAACAGTGAGTACTTTCCCCTTCTGTGGGCTTGGAGCAGATCCTGGGCAGGCCTTCAGCCTGCCCTGTGGCCATAGAAACTTGCTGAGTGTGGCTTAAAGACAGTGCCCCTGACACACACGATGAGGACAGGGACCACCATTGAGGAAAGATGGACCTTCTACCTTCAGATTCCTGGGAGTTACCGTTGAGCACATCTGGGGTCCTGAAATGTGACATTCGCCCTAGGTGATGACAGAAAAGATCCTTTTCCTTTTCATCAATCTTCCTCACTCCATTATAATCTTAAATCAGCACATTATAATTGCAAATCAAAACACTCCCTCTCACTATCATGGATTCACTCAGTCAGTTTGTGAATCTGTTTTTCTAAAGCTCCAGTAAAATCGGGATATGTGAAAAACCCTCATTATTTTAATGTGAATGATTTCCACAAGGAAAAATGTGATCCATGTGTTTACAATTCACTCAGACATCATCATGTTGCTGCTTTGTAGAGACTATTAATTCTTAAGCTGTTGCTACAGATTTCTCCTCATGAAGGAGAAGTTGTAGAAATTGGGACCCAAATGGTGGCCCAAAGAGGTTCTTCATCTTCAGCAAAGATGATAGGTAAGTTCTATGTGTGGGTTCTAGAAGGTTTCTTTGTTCCAAGGAAAAACAGTTTTAATAATTTATACAGTAATGTTTATACACAGAAAATATAGTGATATTTGGTAGGTAAAGCAAAATGATTCCCTTCTTTGGCTTTAATTTACTTTGTGGATACTGAGAGGGTCTATCCACTATTCTCAACTGTTAATACCCTGTGGAAAGACCTCTAAAATCATCAGGGGCCAAGCTAAATATCCCTGTCTTTTTTTTTTACTTATTTCTCCTATGACATTTTGAACCAATTGCTCAGATCCTTGACACTACCAGTGATTCCATTGCTGTGATATATTTAGGACTTTTTCTTGCCTCTCAATCACACTGAGGAGTTTTAACGAAATCACTGTCATTCATTAATTTATTCAGTAAACATTTATTCAGCACCGACTCTGTGTTAGGTCTTGCATATAGTACAATTAAAATGTCAACAGTACCCTAAGTAGCTCTTAAGCCAACCTGTAAGATAAAACTCAGAAAACAACCACAACCTGCTACAGAATATTTAACTGTCATTGCAGATGTGCATAAAGAGAATTTAGAAATTCAGATGTCCAAGAGATGTACTCTTCCTGTAAGATCAGGGAAGAATATTAGGCAGAAAATCATACTTACTTGAGCTCCTTATGAGATTTATAGAAAAGAAAACCATAGACAAAAAGTGCCAGGGCAGGAGAGAGTAGGGCATGTTACAGGTGTAAAATATGTCCAGTCTAGCTGGAGTGTATAAAGAAGACCTAGGAGAGATGAGATTTCAAAGGAATTTCAAAACTGATCATGTGGTTTGGGATGTAATTCATTAAAGCACAGGAAGTCATTGAACATTTCTGATCAATGGGTTGTCTCGTCTGGCAAAACTGTGTTCACTGCACAGAACAGAGCAGAAGGACAGGAGCAGGAGGCACCAAACTGGTTATGCAGAACTTATTTGAAGTCATTAAAACAGACACAGGAGAAGTAATAAAACCTACATCAGGATCTCCTTCTCCTGCCCTTAGCCACTGGCTCCTTTCCCTGAGATCCACCTGACTAAGACTTACCCATCTGGCTCTCAGCATCTTTGAAGGGATATTTTTTATTTTTGCTTTTCTTTCAGCAAGGAGTCTTCAGATGTTTCTCATTTAAGAAGAACACAAAAGTGTAGGTCTAACCAAAAACAAAACCCACTTTCATTTATTAAGGACACATTGTCACACACTGTGGGCTGGGTTTTCTGCCCACAGATCCTTTGTTTCTCAAAACGGCCTCCTGAGGAAGCTATTATTATTTTGATTTTACAAATGGGGAAACTGTGCTTAGGTAGGCTAGTTCTGTACATTACAAAGAATATTGGCTTAATGTTGTTTTCCATAGGAAGAATTCAGAAGTCTCTCACTCTGAGTTTGTAACCTTGCTCTATTCTTAATTCTAGCTTTCAGTCAGAACAAAATCATAATCAGTGTTCATTATTCCCAAGGGAACCCAGCCAGAGAGGCCATGAGGCAATAGTGACAAGGAAGCAGGGACTGGCTGGTTCTCCTCAGACACCGGGCTCCAGGAGACAGTGGGGGGAAGTGGGGCAGGCAACTCAGAATGGTGATGACATTAATTTTAATATAAATAACTCCTTATACTATAATTATAGGTTTGTATAGATATAGTGAAAACTGAATTTGAGGTCTTTATTTTAGTTTTTAATCCTCTCCTAAAGATATATTGATCTATTATAGAAAAAGAGGAAAGGAGAGAGAGGGAGATAAAGAGAGAGAGAGAAAGAAACATCGATGTGAAAGAGAAAATATTGATTGGTTGCCTCCACTGTGCACCTGGACCTGGAATCAAAGTCACAACCTAGGCATGTGCCCTGACCGGGAATGGACCCACAACTTTTTGGTGTGCAAGATGATGCTCCAACAAACCGAGCCACAATGACCAGGGTGAAATTGAAGTCTTTGAAACAAGTATTCACAGCTGGATAAAACTCACTGGACTGAATGGACAGAACTAAGGTAAAGTTCAATGCTCTTAGGGTAGTGAAATAGTCTTCAGGTTTCTGTCGTCACCTGTTTCTGCCATCAAGCACCCCATAGATGGTCTCCACAGTGGGTCTACTCCCCATCATGCTTCCCTCCTAACTGCACATAAATTGAGGAAACATATTTCATCCTTCTGAATTGACTGTAGCCATGCAGTGTCTGGTGAAACCAGATCAGTTTGAATAATGAAAGCAAGAAAGGTTACAATATGTAATAAAAACCAGGCAAGATCAAAATCTATGAATTTATTTTATCAAAATGTCCCCTTGGCCAAATTTCATATGAAAATAATTGTGGACTTTTTTCTCTTGGAAACTCTAAATATTCCCTTTTCATCTGCAAAAGTAAAGAAACACTGACATGCACTCCAGCCGCAAAGCTCGATGGCCAGCCATGCAGTGAAAGAGCCCGTTTTCGCTTTTTCTTGTGGTTAGACATGTTGCGGGGGTCTCTCTCTCTCTCTGCAGCGCAACTCACACTCACTGTAGTCTGTTTTAGATCTGAAAATAGCACTGTGTTTCTAGAAGTCAGTTTTTAATTGCACAATACAGTGTAATAGACTGCCATACGCATCATGCTTTTCCACTTTACAAGGCTGAAAGCTAAATGTCAGAGCAAAGGCTCCCTCAGATTTTTATGGGTTGGAAACTTTCTCCTGGAGAGGAAATCAGACTAAAAATAATTTATCCAGTATTCATCCATCCATCTATTTCCCAAATAATTATTACCCCCATGGCACTCAACTAGGGGCTTTGGGGACACTTTTGAAAAGTAATTATGTGCAATCAAAAATTATATGTGACACATTCAGGTGGCCATGCACAATGTTTCTGGAGACTGACACAGAAATGACCTAAATGTTGAAAACACAGCCCCAGACTGGGTTTAACTAGCTGTGTGTTCATCAGATGATGATGATAACCAGGATAACATATGCTCATGGCATCCACCAGTGGGCTGTGGCCAGGCCATTTCCAAGTGTTGGATGTGGGATCAACCATCTATTTTGCTTCTAAGAGATGTGTCTCAGATATAATTATTTTTATATCTGGGTATATGATTTGTTATATGTTTGTAATATTATGCCATATGTTACATGAAATCACACTTAATTTATATGCATATCTGCATGATTGGTAGGTCCAGAGAAATAAAAGAAAGGACAGGAGGAAGGAAGGGAAGACAGTGTGAAAAGAGAGCCTGTGTCTTTCTAGACTATTCCTTTCCTCCTTCCCCTATAGAGTGAATGCATTTGTACACAAATTAAGGCACAAATGTTACATTTTGTTCTTTAAAATAATCAGTATTTATTGCCTCAGTTAACAAGGTTGATGAGAAATACTATGCAAGTTGTTCTTGCAGTCTTGGAGTTCCTGATGTCTGGAAAAGTGGACTTTCCATCACCATCCACCCTTCTATGTCTTCCCCTCCCAAGACCCTGGAGCTAGCCAGGCATGGTCCTCATTCATGGGTCTCAGACCATGACCACCAGCACAGATGTCTTCCCAGGCTGCATCTGAGTGGTGGAGGGTCCATGGGAATCATGGGAAGCCCTGCCCTCAAAGCCACCTGAGAGCCAGCCACACCTGAAAGTTCGTTCTCTAGTCCCCAGTGTCCAGCCACCTTCTTGAGGTCAAACCACTCCCCTTTAAGTCCTTGGGAACACCCTCCATTTTAGACAAGACAGTTTAGACACCTTTGCAGGTTAAAACTTGAAAACAAAAATTTTTTAAACTCAAGTATCCCATGAATTAAGAGAAATCTAGACTCAACAATTTAAAAGCTTATCTCTCCCCTTGGGTGGAAGATGGAAACATCTCTCATTTTTTTTTATATTGCAGGTAATTATATTATCAATATCTACTTGTCTACATACATATATCTATATATATCATCATAATCCACATCTTTATTCTCTGTCTCCATCTTTATCTACCTATATCACAGATTATTTCTAAATGGATCATTGCCATATTGCACTTTCAGTGAATCTCTCAATACACTTCTTAGACCCTATTAGCCACACCATTGTCTTGAAAACCTTGCAAAATCAAAAGAAGTATAGGGCTGAAAAGTATGTCAGAGTTTACTTACTTGGTATTTCCTAAACTTTGAATATTCCAGTGCCACATTCACAACTTTTGGCATACTCACATGACATGGCCTGTTATTTTCTTGATATATTTCTTTAAATTAATTCATTTATTTTACTAAAAGGCATTATTTTAAAAGTATTATTAAGTGGAGAAAACTTGAAAAAAAATGACTGAAAAGAAATATAGTGAAAACAAAACATTGTTCAGTCCTAGCACCTACACTAGGCAAAGACTGAACCTAACACTACTCCTTGCCCCATTTCTTTATGTAACCAAATAAAGGATTTAAAAGGAAATCACTTTCTCATCATGTGATCTTTTTAAAAAATATGGTTTATTGATTATATTATTACAATTGTTCCATTTCCCCCCTTTATTCCCCCCTGCCCTGTATATTCCCTTCCACCCACATTCCACCCCTTTGTTCATGTCCATGGGTCGTACATATAAGTTCTTTGGCTTCTACATTTCCCATACCATTCTTACCCTCACCCTGTCTATTTTCTACCTACCATCTATGCTACTTATTCTCTGTACCTTTTTTCCCTCTACCCACCTCCCACTCCCCCTCTGATAACCTTCCATGTGATCTCCATTTCTGTGATTCTGTTCCTGTTCTAGTCATTTGCTTAGTTTGTTTTTGTTTCGGGTTTTTTTTAAGGTTCAGTTGTTAATAATTGTGAGTTTGTTGTCATTTAACTGTTTGTGTTTTTGATCTTCTTTTTCTTAGATAAGGCCCTTTAACATTTCATATAATAAGGGCTTGGTGATTATGAACTCCTTTAACTTGACCTTATCTGGGAAATACTTTATCTGCCCTTCCATTCTAAATGAAAGCTTTGCTGCATAGAATAATCTTGGATGTAATACTTCTTTCTAGCCCCTTCTTGCCTGCAAGCTTTCTTTTGAGAAATCAGCTGACAGTCTTATGGGAACTCCTTTGTAGGTAACTGTCTCCTTTTCTCTTGCTGCCTTTAAGATTCTCTCCTTCTCTTTCATCTTGGCTAATGTAATCATAATGTGTCTTGATGTGTTCCTCATTGAGTGCAATTTGTTTGGGACTCTTTGAGCTTCCTGGATCTTCTGGAAGTCTATTTCCTTGCCAGATTGGGGAAGTTCCCCTTCATTATGTTTTCAAATAAGTTTTCAATTTATTGGTTTTCCTCTTCTCCTTCTGGCACCCCTATGATTTGGATGTTGGAATGTTTTAAGTTGTCCTGGAGGTTCCTAAGCCTCTCCTCCTTTTTTTGAATTTTTGTTTCTTCATTCTGTTCTGGTTGAATGTTTATTTCTTCCTTCTGCTCCAAACCATTGATTTGAGTCCTGATTTCCTTCCCATCACTGTTGGTTCCCTGTACATTTTCCTTTATTACACTTTTCATAGCCTTCATTTTTTCCTCTAATTTGTGACCATATTCAATCAATTCTGTGAGCATCCTGATGACCAATGTTTTGAGCTGTGCATCTGATAGGTTGGCTATCTCTTTATCATGTAGTTGTATTTTTTCTGGAACTTTGATCTGTTCTTTCATTTGGGCCATTTTTTTTTTGTTTGTTTTGGTGTACCTGTTACCTAGTAAGGGGCAGAGCCTTAGGTATTTGCCAGGGCAGGGAAATCCATGTTACTGTGTTGTGATGCTGTATGTGGGGGAGGGGTCCTAGAAGGAACAGTGCCTCCGCTGGTTTTCAATCACTTCCCCCTCTACCCACAATCAAATTGGGCCTTTCTGGTGCTGATTCCCAGGCGGGTGGATTTGTGTATGTTCTAGAACCTTGTGGGTCTCTCCAATGAACTCTCCTGTGAGACTGGGAGTTCCTCTGGCTACTGCCTCAACCCCCACAGGTATATTCATTTACAGGCTTTGAGGCTTTATTTCCCTGTGCTGGAACCCTGGGTTGTGTGCTCTGTCTCACTCCCCAGTTATTCCTCCTGGTTTATCTGCATGCGAATGTGAGACCACCTGCTCTGCCAGCTGCCACCTTGCCATGAGTTCTGTCCTCCTGGTTACCTGTCTCTGCCCCTCCTACTGGTTTGGATCAATATTTCTTCTTTAACTTTTGGTTGTTAGACTTCCATACAGTTTGATTTTCTGGCAGTTCTGGTTGTTTTTTGTTTGTTTGTTTTTAAATTTGTTGTTGTCCTTCTTTTGGTTGTGTGAGGAGGCACAGTGTGTCTACCTACACATCCATCTTGGCCGGAAGTGGTCTCACTTTGAGAAACACTGATCAAGCTTGTTCTCACTTTGTTCAAGAATTGGGCCCTGGGGAAAAACAGGTTTATATCGTGCTCCTGGCAGAAAATAGTCTTTGGACTTCTTAACCTCCAGCTCTACACACTTACCTGCTTCATCCACCGGCCCTGCCACAGTTGAGATGGAAGCATGCATGTGTCTGTGACCTCCCTCTCTAAAGGATGGTGAGCTCACTGAAGTCAGGAGCAAGCATGGTATTCTTTGTATACTTTCCTTTCCTATACAGGGAGTCTTTTACTCCATAGATGTTAGATTTGAAAAGTCTAACTTGATGTGAAATGCTGGCAGTGTCACTAGGGAATGTTTTTGCAAGGATATCAGGATTACCTTTCTGTGGCCTCCAGCTTAGGATAAATGGCTCTTCTTGCCAACCCGTGTACCTAAGACAGCCTCTGCCACCAGGAAATGCTTGGTGGTGGCAAGGAAGACAAGGGATGGGAATGGGGAAGAATTGCACAGATATAACTCTCCCAAAGGCAAGAAACACAATTTTGGTGCTCGTTACAAAGAATTTAAGGAGCACAGAGAAAAGGACTATTGTGAGGCCAAAAACACATCAGGAATTAAAGGGGGATATGAGGGAAAGTGCAGGAGAAGATGAAGAATCAGAGAAAGAGAAGTACATATTGGTTCCAGAGACTGGACCTGGTGAGAAAAACTGAGGGACACCAGCTCAGCTTAAAATGAAATGACAGAGGAACCGCAGCTGCAGAATTTGGATTAAGAGTAGAATACCACACCAGGGGTACCTAGAACAATGTAAATCAGTATGAGTGACTCCCAAAACCTATGTCTAGTCTATGGAACTGGGTTGGTCACATTGGTTCACAGTTTCTCACCTACTTAACGTGGCTGTGCTGTGATCATGTTGGTAGACTACTGATTGCTACAGGACATACTCTGGAGAGCCAAAGGGGACACTGGTAGCATGGATCCCCCCCCAAGTCTTCAGATTAATAGAGCAAATTTTGAGGAGCAGTCCACCAGGCCACTGAGATGGAGCCAACTGTTCAACCTGACCCAACAGAAAATTACCTTCTATCCCTTGTAGGAAATTTCCTTGTTTCTTTACTTGCCTAAAGTCAATTTATTGGCACAAACTTACATTTCTGAGAAAACATGTTCCTTGGGTAATATCCATCATCAGTTTTCCTTCATGGCCATCTTACTATAAACAGGAGAGAGCTCAGGGCAGCTGTGTTGGCAGAATCTGTTAGTACTGTGCTTTGATGAAAATCTAGCAGCTTCTCAATCCCCCTTAGTTTAGTCCTCCCTTGCAGCTTCCCACCCTCACACACTTGCCGCCCATCCCCACCCCTGCTCCTTCTCTGAAATCCTCTTATTTTTCTTGGAGATGTTCTTTTACATGTCAACCAAATGCAGAAATTGGCCCTGATGTTTTAGAGCCTTAGGAGGCCCTTAGAGAGGATTCACGGTTATGTCAGAAGGAGATTATCCAAGTTCACTCCAAGAGAACTAACTAACCCCTAAAAACAAACTGTCTCCAGGGAATGCAATGGTCTTGGTGTTTGAACAGAAGTCCTGGGCCAGACTTTCCACCTCTGATGCTCATTTTATTCCCACTAAGAAATCACTCTTTTCACACTCTTCTTATAGACTTAATGACTTCAGTATCTTCTGTCATCTAGTCGAATTCTTTGTCCTTTGAGTAATCCTACGAAAGAACACAGGGGATGCAGATGAGCTTCATTTCAGAAACTACCTCTCATTCATCTCTCTACCCCCAAATCTAGTGCAGTAGTTGGTACAGAGCTAACGCTCAAAACAGAATGTTTGCCAAATGAATGATCTGTGAGTGTCCAGGAATATGCCAGAGAGTTAAATATACAGGTAAAGTAGATATTTAGATATCTGATAATTTCCTAATAATTTATCCCATGGTTGAAGTCATATTACCAATAGATATCCTGTGGATTATTCATGGTTGAAGTACTTATAGCCTATATGTGACTTCTTGGGAACCTTCTTGTTACTACTTTATGAATGCTAAAGCACAAAAGTATTGCTTTAACCTATATGATTAGTTTAATTAAAAGTGCATTTAGCTTGTGAAGGCACTGTTATTGCTTGGAGAAGTCAACTTGAGGCTTTCTGAGCTGTTGCTGGCCCAGAGCTACCTGGAAAAGGAATGTATGGATAAGCAGAGAAGGCATCTCAAAACAAAGGAAGATGGAGAGCTCGAGCCTGTCCATAGGACAGGCCTCAGCACAGGAAGACGAAACAGGTCAAAGCACCAATCCCAAACTTCCACACCCAGCCGGTCTTTTCCTGGGCCAGCGTTGCTCTTCAGGAGTGTCAGCTCCAGCAGACAGACTGGCAGTAGGTTCCTGGTTGAGGTGCTTTCTGAAGTCAGATGACCAGCAACCAGGGATCAGGATCATGATTCCAAGTGATCTCTCTGGTTTAAAGCTCAACTCCTATCAACAGCTAGGGATGCAGGTTGGAAGAAGCAGACATAAAAATGGGTTGGTGAAAACTTGGCAAGAACCCTGTCATGGGTTGAATTGGGCCCCCACTCACACTCCACCCATAAATTGAAGTCTATCCCAGTATCTGAGAATATGGCCTTACTTGAGAATAAGGTCCTTGCAGATATAATCAGGTAAAATGAGGATGACCGGGGTAGGGTGAGCTCCTAATCCAATAGGACTGATGTCCTTATGAAAAGGAGAAGGTTGGACCCAAACATAATAGACAAGGAGAATTCTACATGAAAATGGAGGCAGAGATTGGAGTAACTAAGCAGAGGCCAAGGCCACCCAAAGATTGCCAGAACCTCACCAGAAGCAAGAAGAAAGTTAAGGAACAGACCTTTCTCTTCACAACTCACAGAAGAAGCCAGCCACACTGACACCTTTATCTCAGACTTCCGGCCCAGAACAGGAAGACAAAGCATTTCTACTGAGCTACTGGTTTTGTGATACATTGTTGGGGCAGCCTTAGGAAACTAATACAAACCCCCAGTCAACTGGCAAAGCTCCAGAGAATGGGGTAAAAACTGGGACCCTGGACTAGGCAGATGTGGCAGAAGTGAGGAGATGGCTGCAACTTGTCCAGACCACCTCAGTATCCACTCCATGAATCCTAAATGCCAGAAGCAGAGCAAACCTGTTCTCACACACTGCCCACTGGCCAACCAAACCTCTTACACTGAAAGCTTTGGCTAGACTAGTCCAAGGCCCTGGTGGGCTGGGAACATAGGTTGACATCCTTTTGCCTGTAGGGAAAGGTGGAAGCCACAGGAGGTATCTTAGGGGTAAGGTTGAATCAGATGCCATTGCCAGCCAACGCTGAGTTTGTGTTTCTTTTCCTAACACCCTCTTGCAACCACCCTCAAATTTTGTTTATGATACCTGACATTCCTTTGGTTCTTAAACAGGCTTAGTTGTGGGGGTTTAGATCTGAGTATGCCTGCCAGGAGCTTAGGCCCTGCAGACACTCCTCTTGCAAACCCCACTCCCAATATTTGTTTTTAATACTTGAAGTTCCTTTGGTTCCCAAATGGGCTGTGCTGTGGGACATTTGATCTGGACATACCTCCACTAGCACATCCCACCTGTGTTCCCATTACCCCTTCTGCCATTTGGGCTCCTTCCTCCCACCTGCAGTTAATGTGTCCTTCTCCTTGACCTCCTGTAACTGACTAGCCACACCCCCAGACACAGTTTCTGCTGAGTTCGGTCCCAAGGGCCAGGACACCTCCCAAACCAGGGTCCAAGCGACAGATTGAGAAATCCTCAGGCTGAAACAGCTGCTTGCAGGTCATTGAAAATCCAGCATAGTACAAGGATGGAAAATCAGAGCTGTCTAGAAGCACAGGATTTTAGAGTAGGAAAGAATTTTAGAAAGGTAGCTAACACAACTCATTATATAAATAGGGAAATATGCCCTGGCTGGTTGGCTCAGTGGATTGAGTGCCGGCCAGCAAACTAAAGGGTCACCGGTTCGATTCCCAGTCAGGGTACATGCATTATCATTTATAGTAACAGCATTAAGTATTTGCTAAAACATTCACAGGCAGAATTAATATTGGATCAAATTTTGCAGAAGAGGCTTGGACTGTCAGTGACAGGGAGTCAAAGACAGAGGACAATGATTTAAGTTCATTCCCTTGCTACAGTGTGTTCAGTGACAGCCATGCAGTGATTTGAGGATTTCCTGTAACCCCAGAAACTGACAGCACCCAGTTTGTCAGTACCTGAGCCCTTCAACCAGCTTTATCAGCAGAGCTTCCAAGCAGAATGAAAAGGCAAATTGTCCTTGGTTGCCAAGAAGTGAAACTGGAGCCGTGCAGGACCTGGACCAAGAGCAAACCTGACCAAGCCCAGCACACACACACGTGCACGCACACAGACTTGAAAAAGAAACCCACATTGTTTTTTTAACCATCAAAATGTAGAAATCACATGGTTACTACCTTTGCAAACAGCTAGCACTTAATCATTTTTAAAGCTGATAATGTTTGCTTTAGTGCTTTGGACTACATTAAAAATTTTTTTAAAAAGAAACCATTGGGTCTTCATTGAAATCATCAAGAACAATGAACTGGAATTATCTATAAGCCACTGCCCCCCACCTTAGCCCTCTTTTGCCCTATGTGTGGAAAAGCATATATTTTTCAAAACATGGAAGAGTTTGCGACCCTGTGAAAATTTCATAAATTGTTCCTGTGAATCATCCTCGAGTCATCCGGAAGGAGGCCTCTCCATCCTGTTCCAGTAAATGTTATTCCAGCTCATGACAGTGTTTGCTGGCTGCTGAGAGATCCCCAGGAAAGACTTGGACCTGGTGGACAGTCCCTTGGGGTAATGGCCTTCTCTGCCTGCTGTAAGTTCAGAAACAAAAGTCATCTTTTGCATTTCTGTTGTTGGGTTTTAGTAACCAATTGTGTCTGCTGAAGACATCTTGACCTAAATATGAAAATACCCATTTGAAACTGTTCCTCTATCATCGTCACGAGTTTTTTCACAGATCCACCCAGGAGTAGATATCTTGAGCTCAGCACTGCACACACATTACCTGGAAATGAGCATCCTATAGGAAATATAGAAGACCTATACCAACCCAACAATTATCGGTTTGTATAAGCACAGACATGTAAGTGTCAAAATTAGGTAGGCATTCAAATTGTAAAATGTTTTCTCATTTTTATAGTGTATTAAACACATAAATGTCACTATGTTAGAAATCACCCAAAGAGGGGAAATACCAAGCTGTAAAATTAATCTTTGGTTCGTACAACCAGGGCTTCAAATGATATTGAATTCTATTAAGCAATATTAGGCATAAATTAAACTTGTAAATAATTCTGTCCCTACATTTTTAACCCACATTGGAGGGACCTTTGTTTAAAACTGATATGTGTCTGTCTATAAATGCATTTGCTGTTTCCTAATATATGTTCAGATCAATAGGTTTCTCATTTTATATCTATTGGGTGACCTTCCTTTGACAGCAGTAGAGGGAGAGCATATTTTTAAGATG
The DNA here is from genome assembly GCA_004024845.1 of Tonatia bakeri. Classification (NCBI taxonomy): domain Eukaryota; kingdom Metazoa; phylum Chordata; class Mammalia; order Chiroptera; family Phyllostomidae; genus Tonatia; species Tonatia bakeri. The sequence goes on along the minus strand of PVIA01000276.1, from coordinate 268,624 downwards.
AAAGTTGTCACTAAGTGCACTTGAGTGAAACAAATGTTAACTTTGATCTAATAAAAATGTATTCACTTAATAATTTTATTTAAAAAAATTGGGCCCTAGCTGGTGTGGCTCAGTGGATTGAGTGCTGGACTGCGAAGCAAAGGGTCGCTAGTTCGATTCCCAGTCAGGGCACATGCCTGGGTTGCAGGCCAAGTCCCTGGTAGTGGGGCATGGGAGAGGCAACCACACAATGATGTTTCTCTCCCTCTCTTTCTCCTTCCCTTCCCCTTTCTCTAAAAATAAATAAATAAAGTCTTTAAAAAATTGGAAGGTTGAATTTATACAGGTTAAATTTAAACTGTTCATTGAGTAGAACTGTCCATGTCTCTGTGACTTGGTCACTACATACCTGTGTTATTTCAGGATTGCTGAGAAGTAGTTGCCCAGGCAGAATCATATGTGCAAGAGACTGACTGGAGTAGGAAGAAGGGAAAGACAGGGAGATGCTTAAAATGGGGATAGAAGTCTGCTACTAGCAGAAGGAGAGAGGGGAAAAGGGAAGATTGGGTTGGAAAGTTGCAGATGGCAGTGTAATTCCATAAAAGGTTTGGCAAAGCCAAAGGGAACTTCTTGGGCCTGTGCCTCACAGGAATTGGTTTGTCTGAATCTCTCCCACTCCCTCCACACCCTGTGCATGGTCACTGGCTAGGAGCAGCTCTTGGGAAGCATAAGTGTAACCAAACAAAAAAATGGAGGTTCTGCTGCCTGTCACCACAAAAGCCAAACTCATGAGGCAGATGCTGGTGCAAAAGGCAAAAGGTTTTATTCAAATGCTACACAATCTGGGAGAATGGTGAACTCCCATCTCAAAACCTGTCTCCTCTCTCTGTCCTGGAAAAACATCCAACCGTCCTCAGCAGGACCAATACAAGAGTCAGTATCCAGAGTTTCTGCTCCAATTTAAAGTACAGTCCTTTGGAGCCCACAGGCAGCTGCTGAGCAGTCATCATCCTCCATCCAGGTGGCTTGGCTTGTTCATGACTACCATTCATTTAAGGCTCCCTCCTGGAGCCTGTGTGTGGAGCCTGCACAGCCATGGGTCATGCAGCTGCTAAGGTCACACTGTCATGTGATCCCAGGCAGGATAGTGCATGAATACACAGTGAATGTATCAGCAGGTGGGCAAGGCAGAGAGGAAAAGGGACTCCTTTCTGAAGGCCATGAGCCATGGGGAGAACAGGCGAGTGCACTGCATGAGACCTGGTCACAAGCAAGCTAACCACAAGCAAGAGAAAGTTTCTTTGCTCCCCTGGGATTACATTAGTTTGGGTGTGGGGTGGACAAGGTGTTTTCTCAAGAGAACCAATCAACCTCCCAAACTTTCCCATGCATTGGGTAGATCCATCTCTCAACCAATCCCTTCTTTTCCCAGGCTAGACTAACAGGCCTCTTTGGTCCAGCACCTCCACCTACACCATTTTGACTTCTATGGTGCATGTGCCTTCCTTCCCCTGGTCCCAACCCTAATATGGTACCAAAAGTGGGCGAGGGCTTTTTCCTATTCAGTTATATTGCTAGCTTGTCACGTGTTCAGTATAAAAACCTCCCCCTGCTGTCATCTTGGCCTATGGGGACACTCACTGGCTCTCCAGACAGGTTGTCTACATGACCTTAGCACAAATGTGATGATGGATTCAGAGAGACAGCACCTGAGACCCTCAGTCATTGTACTTTGTACAACAGTTGACACGAGCAACACATTTCAATGTCTGCCACTCTGTCAACATGAACATCAAGACTAGCAAAGCTTGTAAAATGCATTTGTTCATACATTTATTGAATGAATCTTTTCTGAGCCTTATCAAGCACCATGTCCAGTATCATAGATGCCACAGGAAACGAGATATAAGTTCTGTCCAGAAATAGTCCAACTGCTGTTAATATAGCAAGAACAGTTTTTGTGAAATCAGTGTAACCTAGCAGCCAAGGTGAGTGGACTGGAATGTGTGTGTGTGAACAATGAAAACTTCACTGTACCAGTCAGGGGGGGTGGTAGATGCCATCAAGTGAGCACGTGTACTGTGCAGTCATCACATTCAAAATGACTGAGTGAGTAGAGTAACAAATCAGCATCAGATTTTCTGTTAAGCTTGAACATTAACCTGTGGGAACCATTTGGATGATTCAGAAGGCCACAGCTATGGGTAACTGGTGATTGGCAGCTTCATCATGACAATGTGACTGCTCATGCATCACGTCTTGTGCAGTTTTTTTGGCAAAACATCAAATCGCACAGGTGACTTGCGACTTCTGAATTTTCCCAAAACTAAAATCACCTTTGTAAAGGAAGAGATTTCAGATCATCAATGAGATTCAGGAAAATACAACAGAGCAGCTGATGGTGATTGGGAGAATTGTGTGAGGTCCCAAGGTACCTACTTTGATGGGGACTGAGGCATCACTGTCCTATGTACAATGGTTCTTGTATCCTCTTCAATAAATGTCTCTATTTTTCATATTGCATGTCTGGATACTTACTGGACAGACCTTGTATGTCTCTGCCTTCATCTAATATATTGTATGGCATATCCCTTGAAAAACCTGCCTGGCAATTGAGGACCTGCTAAGATAAAGATATCTGCCCACTTATAATGGTTAAGAAAATGACTATTTAGGGATCTTAATTAATATTGCCCATTTTGGAGTTAAATGTGTTGTCATTTACTTGTTAAATCTGCACAGAGATTCATCACAAACATATGAAATGATCTTGCCTATGCTCTACCTGAGTCTTTTAATTTCAATACATTGGATTGAACAATTGCATAAGTCAGTTGGTGTTTCTTAAATATGTTTTTCCACACAACCATGCCAACCCCCCTGTGTTTGTGAGTTTCCCCTCCAATAGTTGAATCTAGAATAGGGGATTACAGAGACATAGAGATGAGGGACAATAGGAGGGATGAGAAGACTTCATCCTAGTTGTTTTATTCTAACTCATATTCTGTTCCCATGCCAGCATATGTTCACTGAATGCACTACAGAGTCTAAAGTTCCATCATTAAATATTAATCCCTTTGAAATAAGGATTGGCCTCTCCAGGCATTCTTTTTTTTTTTTTTTTCAAATTTCAAATTTTTTCAGAGAACTAATATACCATCCGTTAACACTTATGTGTGGGTCAGGTGATCAGCCCACTTTTCCTGACTCATGGGATGAGGGGAAAGAATGTCACATTGGGATTACTGATGCCTGGAAGTGAGGGGGTCAGCACTGATAAACTCTAAGTTTGTCTGTGGTCAAAACAGAGAATGTGAAAAAACACAAAGTTACAACATCCTCAGTGAGATGGATGGTGATGGTAAGCTTGGTCTGCAGATCCCAACAGGAGGATTATTTCTGAACATTTTCTGGCATCTTTTAGTGCTGTCATTGCAAAAGTATGCAAGGAAGTATGTGTTTCTAACTCATCCTGATTTTGCAAAGCAGTGAAAAACTAGATAATACCAACCTTCCAAGTTCAATAACTATGGCTGTTTCCGCTAATACCTTCAGCTTTATCCTCAAGTAAAATTGTTATATGGATGAAAATGGGCTTGGTGTGCCCTTATTTTTTTATTTTGACACTCACCTACTGGCCTCTGTCCATCCACCTGAAGATATGATATCCTGAGCTCTATCCAGGCCTTCCTGACCAGTGTATTATGTTCAGGAATGTTTCCAACTTCCTACATAATAATAGTAACAGCCAGCGCCCTGCTAGGTGTCTAGATTCTGTTACTATCCTAGAGGCTCAGGAAGGTTAGATAACCTGCACAGGTTAAAATGCTAGAACACAGAAGATCTGGGTATCAAATCCAGACTTGTATGGCATTCAAGCCCATACACTGACCTTATTCTTGATCAATTTTGGCTACATTTTGGGGAGTGGGACACCAGGCACAGTCCAAAATATACCCTAGCAAGAGTTTCCTTCCCACATACTATTTTGAATACTTTGCGTGCTTTTATGTGGGGGTCTACACATTGTGCACAAACTAGACACAGGACTTGCCCTTGTTGGATAGGACTTGAGAAACCTTGACACAGGATCTATTCCATGTCAGTTAACCTTGGGCCATGCATTCCCGTCCCCGAATTGGGGATCTATGTGGGTGTTCTCTAGTAACTCAGAATCCTGCCCTCCAAGCTTTGGTACCTCCCTCTCAATTAGGTTTCTGAGTAAAAATTGCAATTTATTATTTTATTTCTTTGGGTGAGAGCATCACAAATGGCAAATGATCTCTATCATGAACTAGTTTTATTTCCAAGCTGATATGACCAGGCCACTGGAATGGTCAGTGTGCATTTTTAAATCTGAGTAAAGATGGTCATGTCCAGCCGTGTGATAAGTTAAATGATAAGCAGCTACTGTTTGTGCTGCATTGATTCATTCGACTCATAGTCATTGAAGACCTTCTCTGTGCCAGGCACTCTGCTAGATTCTAGGGACGCAGTGAGCAAGGGAGACATGTTTCTTGGCCCCACTGAATATACAATTCATAATCCCAATGCCCAATATGTGCTCATAATGACCATATTCTCTGAGTACTTAAGGGCTTGGTGCTTTACAGAAATTAGCTGTAACTTCCTAATGACTGTACGTAAGAAGACAATAGCCCCATTTTACAGATAACCAAACCAAGGCTCAGAAAGCTGAAATAATTTGTTTAGTGTCATGTGCTTATAAAGGACAAGAGCTGAAATTCAAAGCAGCTGTGTTTGAATAAAGTCTGTTCTTCCCATTATGTGAAACCTATAAAGTTGAAGTGAGGGAAATGACTGCAGCCCAGCCTCCTTCTCCCTCTCTCTCTCCCTCTCTCTCTCTCTCTCTCAAAAAGTAGCTATCTTAGAGCCTAAGAAAACTCCTCTATCTCTTTATGTTTTATCTATCTTAACTGAAAAATGGGAATGATGATTGTACTTTTACAAGAATGATAAAAATCCTACTAAAATGCTGTAAAAACATTTATAAATACTAAATGTCATTATTAATTTAATAATCTGCTCTAATTTTATAGGTCCCCCAAATTTCCAATTCAGGTGAATTAGCATTCCTCTTGTAACCTAAGTGTGTATGGAGAGAAGGCTCATCCAGTCTCATCCCACTTTAACTAATGTTTTAAGCAAAAATTAAAGTTGCCTTTGGCTTCTCAAAAGGCAAACCTCAACTTTCTGGAAAACTGTGCCAACAAGTATGATTCAGTTGAAAATCAATTTGACTAAATTGGTAATAAAACAAAATTTCTGGCCATTTCAATAAAACATAGTAAAAGAGAACATTTAAGTATATATAAAACAATTAACACTGCATCTGGCACACTGGATTTGCTGACTAAGTTGGATATTTATATGGTCCCCATTTCCCTGGCAGAGCTCTAGTTTATGCTGTAGTAATAATAGCTTTCACTTTTAATTAATAATGTGATTATCAATTAATTAACTAGCAGAGTTGCCAAACCAGAAGAAACCAATCTGGGCTATAGCAATTTTGCTGAATTTTAAATCAGAATTGGATAGATTTTGCTTTAAAGACTGAAAAGTGATCTGTATGATCAGAAACCTAAGGAACTGATTGAGAAGCATCTGCCTCTTGTCGATACCCTCTCTCTCTGGGGACCACGGACAGTTTCAGTGAGGACTGGCACAGGCTTGGTGGCCACAGTTTTGGAACGTTAGAGTCATGAAATCGTAAAGTGCCATGCCTATGTTTAAACCCAGAGTCTCCACTCCCGCCTTCATTTAATAGTATCAAATAAAGGTCAGAGAAGCTGTTTATGCTGAAATACTCAGCACTCCTGTTAAAAAACAACATGCATCTCAGTATTGATGAATCATTTTTCACCAGCACCCAGAAGTGTTCTTTTAGGAAAACAGCAGCCACATATACCTTCTGCTTCTCTTGGAATAATCAGATTCAGTCACTAATATTTGGTTGGCTTCCTTAGTATTTGAGAGCTAGAAGAATACTCAAGCATCTAGTTATTGATTGGGGGGCCCTAGTAGCCTAAAGAGTAAATAGCATGGTTTTCAAAGTGTGATGCCCAGAATCACAGCAGCATTACCTGAAAACTTGCTAGAAATACAAATTCTTGGGCTCTGTCCCAGACTCACTTAAACAGACCCACCAGACAATTCTGATGTAAGCTGAAGTCTGAGGATCTCTCAGTTCATGCAAGCCCCCACCATTTCTGATTTATTCTCAGGATGTAAAACTTTTGCATCTTAATTTGGGTGCTATGAAATAAAAAGTTCAGCAACAAACAAAGTCTGGTTTGATAGCAAATCAAATTGCTTGATGGAATCTCTGTATGAAGTTTCAAAATATGGAAAACTGAGCCCTGAAATGTTGTGATGTTGGTATTGGCAACCAGTACTGCTGAATTGCAGAGAAATACAGGATCCTCCTGCTGTTTCCTTTTTGCTGAATTCCTTTCTGGCCTCTTGGAAAGGTTCCCTTGAGGCATTTCTGAAAATATAAACCTCCCATGTAAATGAGTTGTTTACCCTCCTGATCATTTGTTAGAAAGCATTGAATTTTGCTGAATCAGGACTAATTGCTTTTGACAAGCACACACATAAAACAGTAAGTGATACTGCAAGCACGTGGTGTGAGTCTCAGAACTTGGAACACTCTAGACTCTTCATATGGGTCACGCCATTTGGCACATCTTTTCATGTAATCTTAAACAAAATCAGGTCGACCAACAGAATAATGAAAAGTGAGTATAAAAGTTGAACCCAGTTAGATCTTATCCTGGTAGAGAGAAAGAATACAAGGCATATAGGAGACTTTAAGATAGTGGGCAGGGGGAATAGGAGGCTTTTAAATATGAGATGTTTAAACTCAGCCTCAATACTACTCAACTAGGAAAAAAAGAAATCTATAGAGAGAAAAACTAGGCTCATGGCAGTGGATGATTTCTATTTCCAGGAATAGAAAGAGGAGGAAAAAGTAATTTTTTTAAATTTGTTTATTTTTATTTATTTATTTTAGAGAGACTGTGGAAGGGAGAAAGAGAGAGGAGGGGAGAGAGAGAGAGAGTCATTGTCCCACTTATTTATGCACTCATCGGTTGATTCTTGTTTGTGCCATGACCTGGGACTGAATGAGCATTCTTGGTACATCAGGACAACATTCTAGCCAAGCTACCTGGCAAGGGCTAGTAAAAAAAGTATTAAAAGCAAATGGCATTATTTTTTAAAATATTTTATTTATTTATTTTTAGAAAGAAGGAAAGGGAAGGAGAAAGAGAGGAGAGAAACATAGATGTGAGAGGAAAACATTGATTGGTTGCCTCTTGCACCTGCCCCAACTGGGGACCAAACTTACAAGCCAGGCATGTGCCCTGACCAGAAATCAAACTAGTTGCCCTTTGCTTTGTGGAATGATGCCCAACCAACTGAGCCTCACCAGTCACTGCAACATTATTTTTGAAGGAAATGTGTTATCTTTCCAATGTAGTTGCATCCTATCTTTTAATTATTTTAATTTATGTATAATTTAACACATTTTCTTTACTTTTTAATTATGAAAGTATTAAATTCAAATATGGAAGAGAAAAAAGAAAAAATTTGCTCCCCATTCATTACTTTTTTTCTATTTGTACTCTAAGAGGTAGCCACTGAAAATTATTTGGTATCAATATTTCCAAGCTATTGTATATGCACATCTATACACTTGAATCATATTTCTGCTCTATCACATGAAATTGGCTGGATGAATACTCACCAAACTTGGTGAAGTTTTGAAGACATCTTAGGTGTAATAAGGAAACAGTACCTTAACTACGTGCCCCAAATCAAACATGAAAAGGGCACATATTCTATGTATTTTTATGTGGGATTAAGCTATTTCTCATTTGGGCACTGGGCTCTAGCATGAGCCAAGATAAGTTGCAGCAAGTATTAATTAATGTTAATAATGTTTTGGTGTCTCTTGAGAAATAATGGACACAATAGTTTTATGTTTATTGTAAAATAAGGCACTGCACATACTGTCGTGGATTTTTTTCCACTTATCTTTGTTTCTGTGAACAACTCTGCATGTCAAATTATACAAATTTACTTTATTCCTATGGAAATAGGAAAATGTCATCCTGAAATGATGACCGTACCATGATTTATTAAGTCTCTTTCCTGTGGATAGACTTTGGATTGTTTTGATTTATTTGCTATTATAAACGATCCTTCAATAGATGGTCTTGTATGTTAACCTTTGGGTATTGTGGTGGGCATTTGGGTAGGGTAGATTCATAGAGGTGGACTTTCGGAATATAAGGGAAGGAACATGTAGAGTTTTGATGGGCACTGCCAAAGCACTCTGAGACGGCAAACGGGGATGAGAGCAACCGCATCACCATGCTGTCACCGAATCTGAGGTGCATTGCTGCTAGAATGCTTTTGTTCTAGTCTGAAAGGGGTGTTTTGCTTCAAGATTCATTTTTTTTTGTTGTTAGAGGATTTGAAAACCCATCTGTGGTTTGTATTTCACTTTTTGGCAGTGAAACAGAACAAGTTTTAATTCTGAAGAAATCTAATTTATCTTTTTCCTTATGTTGTTTATATTTTGGGAATCATTTATGAAAAAAACATTGCTTGACCACAGGTCAAAAAGATTCACTTCTCTACTCTTTCTTAAGAATTTTGTAATATTAGCTCTGATGTTTAGATCATCGGTCCATTTTGTAATTTTGTATGTGGTATAATGTAGGAATCCAGTTCATTGTTTTGCTGGTGGATTTCCAGTGGTCTCAGCTCCATTGGTGGAGAAGACTATTCTTTCTTCCTTTGAACTGTCTGGCACTTTTTTTGGAAATCAGTTGAATGTGAAGGTTTATGTCTAGATCATCATTCCCATTCCATGAATCTACGTGCTGATCTTTTTGCCAGTCCCATGCAGTCTTGGTTGCAGTAGCTTTGTAGTAAATTCCAAATTGAGAGATGTGAGTACTTTCACTTTGTCCCTTTTCAAGACAATTTTAGCTATGTAACTTCCCTGTGTGTCAGCATGAATTTTGTGACCATTTTGTGAACTTCTACAAAGCTGTCTGGGATTTTGATAGGGATTGCTTTGAATATATAGGCCAATGTGGGGAATATTGCAATCTACAGGTCCTAGTTTTTAGACAATGTATTTGTCTAATGACATGTCGACCAACTTGAACTGTAGCTTTATAGGTTTATTTAATCATTTAATGTGCCTTTTGCAGGTTCCAGATTCCACCACTCATCCTTCACCTGCTGCAAAAGTGACTTGCATATCCCTGTGGCTCTGCTCAGTGACTTTCTCCTAAACCTTTTGGTCTGGGTGGGTATTTAGAATAGATGTTAATCTAGGAGCACACACATGCATTCCAGTACTAAAATATGAACTAAAACTGAACCTGGACCAAAGAATAAACTGCCCACCCAGAAAGCCATATAACCCACGCTTGAATTTAGCAGGAGAAGAAAAACAAACCCTTGCCATTTCCTTTGAGCAGGCTGTAGAAAGAATGTGGAAGACTGTTGAATCATCTATTCACTTCTCAGCTTGAAATGTATTTTTGACTAATCGCATTCCTTTCTAACTCTCTCCTCTTTGCTGAGGGAAGGAGACAGAATGAATACCCAGAGCAACCATAGCTCCGGTAGGGTGGAGTGAGTTGGAGAAAGGCTTCTCCCCCATGTCCTGGCAGCTGACCTGCTGGGCTGTGGCAGTGTGCCACGAATACATTATCCAAATGGCCTGGGACATAGCCAGCAACCGCGCCTGGGGGCAGCCGAGTTACCCTAGAAGGGCTCACTGTACCCTCTCAAGAGGGACATGGCCCCACCCACGCTCACTGGCCAGCTTCCCCGTATCAGGGACTGAAAAAGTGTGGCTAAGTCTGGTTTCTTCTTTTAGAAGAAACGTTTATGCTCTTGGGTTAACCTCCACTTAAATGGCCACCCCAGTCCCTCAGACACAAGGGAACATTGCTGGTTCCAAACCAATCCGAATAAACTGCTTTGACGGCTGAGGAAGCTAGGTGCCCTTTCCATCTCGGCTGAAATGCTGGGCTTGGAAAGAGACAGCTTTGGAAGTGGTCCTCAGTCCTGTCTAGCCAGGGATGAAAACATTTCTGAGGCACACACATCAGTTTCTGAGGTGCACACTCTTTGCTGTTGCTCAATCAGAACTATTTTCCAGCCCTCTTCAGCCCCCTCTCCTTGGTCTATCCTTTCCTAACTTTAATTGCCACCCCCCCAACACACACACCTTTAGGACAGACCTTGTGTTAATTGTACTCTGATTTCAGCTCTATAAAATGTTCTAGCCTGTCTTTATTTCAAATTTTGAGGCAGGGATTTCATTCAGATTTTGTTTAACATGGATTTTTGCATTTTTTTTGATGTTGCATTTAAATAGTATTTAGTTGATAGGTGATGTTTTGGGGACCAGGCAAGTGGCACCCTGGCCTTGCCCCAGTCCTGGCCCTGGCCAGCAGGGTTCCCTTCAGACACCGGGCAGCCCTGCACTCTCTCTGTCACAGCCTCAAGAGCATTAATACAGCTTCTTAAAAGTATTAATACAGCTATGGAGATGCGGGGTTCCAATGAGAATCTCCCTTGTTCTATAGTCAGTAGTCCTGGAACCCAGAAAGACAACAGCATGCCTACCTCCCCTCCTACAGCTGTGTTTCTGTGGGGTTCTTCTACGAATATTCTAGGAAACACTTGAGTACAGCATAAGGACACATTCTCTATGACAGCATTTCTTTTTTCTTGTACTGAGAGTTGCTGTGAGGTGCTCCTACAATAAGTATAAAACTGTAAAGCACAAGGAGGAGAATATCTTGAGGGACATTATTATTTATTCTGAGATAATAGTCTCCTGCTGGTATGTGAATGCTGATCAAGCCAAGTGGAAACCTTATGGAAAATAAATGATGAAGCAAAGCTGACAAGTTTATTTTCAAAGCAGGAGATGTGGATCCTATCATAACTTTCCGCCATGGTGACTGTTTCTATTATTCTACATGATTGATGTGTGTTTAATGATTTTTATCTGATGCGTCCAGGGTTGTGGAAATGCCATTGCTTAGGTTAGCATATGCTGCTTCTTAACAAGTGAAGATTGTTTTATCTGCAAAGCAGAAATCTTGCTTTGAAACTCAAGTGACTCAGAAAATCAGTTTGTGTAGCTCCTTCAGCTGGAGCAATGCAGTCCAGTCACCAGGTTGGATGGGATGATACCTGCTCACCTGAGAACCTCTACATTTGTGGGAAACTCCGATGGGTGTGGTTTTATTCACATGTTCATAACACCATTCTGCAGTAGGTTAGACAGTTATTAGTTGTGGTCCAGTTTCACTGGTAAGGAAAACAAGGCAAAAGAAAGGATACATGGAAACCTGGCTTCGGGCTGAGTCAGCAGAGGGCTTGGGATTATACACATCACTCCTCTGAGTATGTAGCTTGGGCTTTTCCTTTATCTAAACAGAAGTTCCTATTAACTTCTGTGCTTAGATTATTAATAAATCCACAAACCTGTGTTTATGTGTTAATGATGTCCCTCTGTGTTTTCCTATAGCACAAGCCAAGTCTAAGAGCTCTCCTCTTTCTATTTTTTCTGTGATTCCCACTCCATTCATCCTACTAATAGGTCCTCCTGTTTTCAGGAGAATTCCAGGAGGGGACTGGATCCTGGGCAGCAGAAATATGAGTGACCTTCCAAAGTGCCTGTGTCTGAACTGATCTTACCAGAAACAGGAAAAGACAGTCAACCTACAGGATCAGATTTATCTTCAGAATATTTTTCCTGCTATATTTGTAATCACTCCCTCTTGTTTGTTCTCATCTTTTTCCAGGACACAAATGATTCATATTTGGGGATTACTTCTATGACTTACATATATTATTTCTTCTGAAATAATTTTTCTTTCTTTGCCCCTTCTGATCCTGGATTATATTTTCAACCGTGTCTTCCAACTCACTCCATTTTCCTTCAGTTTTCATTGTGCTAGTTATTCTAGTGTAAATGTAATCCTGTGATCATGGCTTGCTTTTCTCTTACCCTTTCTCTATAGCATTTAAAATGTCCTATTTATTTGGCTCCCCAGCCATAACAGTTTTTGCTTTTAAACCCAATTCTGTTGTTATATCATTTCATATTCAATCTTTTAATTGATAAAATCCATATGTTCTTAATTTTTATTAAAAATCAAAGCAGGTACTTGTGCAAATGCTTGTTGTCCCCCCCCTCCACACTGCCCTTCCTTACACAATCTTCTATGTTATCAAAGCTTTTATTTGACCCCTTGTTACTCATGTAGGAATGAGAAGGTGTACATTAGGGAATTCCTGTAACAGGGGAGTCAATGTTCCTAAGTTCCGAGGTTCCTCTTAAAAATCCTTTCTCAGATATTAAGGGAGAAGTCTGACATATACGGGTTACTAGCTGCCTGAGAAGTAGAGGGGGAGAACCCTAAGGAATGAGCAGTCCCCATGATAGACTCTGTGCTTGTGGCCGTCCCCCCTGCTGCAGACTCACTCTTGACCGGAGGCCTTGCTGCCTCATTGACTTGTGTGTCAGGGGCAGCCCTGGCCTGGCCACCCTTCTATCCGGTGTGGCCGCCTCTTTTCTACAAGGCTCTGCTCATGCTTCCTCTCCAACTGCTTCTCACTGCTTCCTTTGCTCAGTTCACGAACCAAGCCTCCCAGGGGCACTAAAATTCTGCCCAGTTCCCAGCAGTGAAATAGAATCTGAGCAGTGTGCCCCCCAAAGTAAGATGTTGTGATGTAACTATGCCAGAGTGATATTTTGATGTTAGCAGTCAGACAACACAGTCCTATGTTCAAATAGACCTCGTGAGAGTGTAAAATCAATTGTTCTCTATTACTAACTAGTCTGCACAAGATTTTTTTAGCCCAATGCTGAGTATGGTAGACTTTAATATTTGTTGTAGGGATTTTATCAATTTCTGTATTGCTATTTTTTTCTCCCAAATATGAAATTCTAAAGAATCAAGAAGTACATTGTCTCAGTTCAGAGTGGGGCTCCAGAGTCAGATCTTTGGATTAAATCCTGACCCCCTCACTTACTAATTGTGTGACCCTATGATATGCATGTCTGTGTGCCTCAGTTTTCTCAGCTATAAAGTGAGGAAAATAATAGCACCAAACTTAGTAAGTATTTTTAAAAGTTAGAATAAGTGAGTTAATGTATGTAAGGCTTAAGAATGGCTCCTGATACTGGCTAAACACTCAACTTATTTTAGATGGCATTATATTTGTTGAAGATTTTTTATAATTAATAAACAAATTTATGCTTTCTGGAAAAAAAAACATGTAAAATATTCAGAAGACTATGAGATAAAAGAAATAAAGTTCACATTCCTGACCCTTCTGAAGTGCATTCCATTTCATCATAAACTGGAACAGCACAATAAGGAATTGGGGACAAACCCTTTCCTAGGACTACCTGGTGCAACTCTAGCGTAGAGTGTACGTGTGATCAATGTTAGCTTATACTTACAGCATCTGTCAGTGTGATTCCAGGGCTTCTTATGCATTTCTGGCCCACAGATCATTTCCATACGGCACAGAGCATCCTAGACTGACCACATATCCTAACCAAAATTATTGAGACATGCTGTTTTTAAGGAGACGTTAATGAGGGCTATAAAGTGATTTATTCTAGACTACAAAGAAAGTATAAATGTGGTTGTGTTTAAATGCTGAAATTACAAGAGACCATCCCAAAGGCCACCTGGAGGATCCTGAAGGCCACCAGTGGTTATCGGACCACACTTGGGGAACCGCCGATTTACGTCTATTTATACATCCCAATAGCAAACTTACTTCTGCACTGACCCTGCCTTATTACTCCATGCTGGTCAGTTTGAGCCTCCTTTAGACTATGTCAGGCCCTTTTCCTGCTCTACAGACACAGAGCAAGTTTAAAATGAATTTATTACTCCACCTCACTTTTTATGTCATTTAAAATATAGTATATAAAGATTCAAGCATAAGTCAACAAATGCTTCTATCGATGCCATTGTGAAAGCTGAACAACTCCTGAAAAAATAAAAGAAAAAGAAAAAAATTTAATTGCAGTTTCTTTAAGCTTCCTTCCTCCTAGCAAGTTCTCTTCTTTTCCCTGTTTCTGTGTTTTGGGGCCCAGCTTTGAAACTGGCACTGAGCGGTCCAAGTGGCCATTGAAGGTTCCGTCCGACTAAATGTGCAGAGCAAACATAAATGCCCAAGCCCTGAATGAACACACTGCCCGAAGCTCTGGGAGGCAAGGAGGGGAGAGGCTTGAATATCGCAGGGCCACTGGGCCTCCCCTTCGATGGCGTCTGGATCTGAGGGACAGTGCAGATTTCTGGAGTGAAGGTCCCCAGTCCTGGAGGCAGGAAGCCTGATCCGGAAAGCTTGAAAAACTAACATTCTGTAGGATATAAATAACGGACATTTTCTCTCCAAGTATTTCCTGTTTTAAAGAAGAAGTAGCAGAACAACTAAATTTGCTGCCCTCTCCTCAAGTCTCTGATGTTTTATTTTTAATATTCAAAACAGTTTCTAGGGCACAAGCCTCAAGGAGGAGACTTATGCTAACTGAATTTGGGGGAGGAAGATTTTTCCCTAACACCTGACAATTGTTTATGATCACTATTTATAATTTTTACTGTGATTTTTTCCATTGCCATTTAGTCCCCTTATACTCCCCTCCCCCACTTACAGTCACCACACTGTCATCCATGTCCATGAGTCCTCTTTCCTTTTTGCTCAATGCCTCCATGCTTACCCTCTTTTCCTCAGCTATCACCCTGCTCTCTACCTATAAGTCCGTCTCTATTTTGCTTGTTAGTTCAGCCTGTTCATTAGATTCCACATATGAGTGAAATCATGTACTTATCTTTCTCTGACTGGTTTATTTCACTTGGCATGATGTTCTCCACGTCCATCCATACTGTCACAAAGAGTAAAACTTTCTTCTTTTTTACAGCCAAGTAGTAAACCACTGTGTAAATGTCCCATAGTTACTTTACCCACTCATCTACTGATGGGCACTTGGGCTGCTTCCATATCTTGGAGACTGTAAATAACACTTCAACAAATGTAGGGTTGCTTATGTTCATTTGAATTAGTGTTTTCTGTTCCTTCAGATATATTCCCAGAGGAGGGATCGCTGGGTCAAAAGGTACATCCATTTTTAACTTTGTGAGGAAACTCCACTCTGCTTTCCATAAGGCTGCACCAACCTGCTTTCCCATCAACAGTGCAAAAGTGTTCCTCTTTTTCCATATCCTCACCAGCTTTTGTTTTTTGTTGATTTATTGATAATAGCCATTCTGACAAGTGTCAGATGCTATCTCATTGTGGTTTTAATTTGCATTTCCCTATAATTAGTGACATTGAAAATCTTTTCATATGTCTATTGGCTATATGTATGGTCTCTTTGGAGAAGTGTCTATTCAGGTCTTTGCCCATTCTTAATTGGATTGTTTGAGGGTTTTTATGTTTTCTATTTTTGCTTATAGTTTTTTTAAATATATTTTATTGATTATGCCATTATAGTTGTCCTATTCCCCCCTTTATTCCCCTCCACCCTGCACACTGCCCCCACCCACATTCACCTCACCCCTTAGTTCATGTCCATGGGTCATACATATAAACTTTTTAACTTCTACTTTTCCTATAATATTCTTAACCTCCTCCTGCCTAGTTTCTACCTACCATTTATGCTACTTATTCCCTGTACCTTTTTCCCCATTCTCCTCCCTCCCCTCTCCCCTTTGATAACCCTCTATGTGATCTCTATTTCTGTGATTCTGTTCCTATTCTAATTGTTTGCTTTTGTTCTTGTTTGGGGGGAGTTTGGTTGTTGATAGTTATGAGTTTGTTGTCATTTTACACTTGGTATTTTGGATCTTATTCTTTCTCTTAGATAAGTCCCTTTAACATTTCATATGAAAAGGTCTTGTTGATGATGAACTCCTTTAACTTGACCTTATCTGGGAAGCACTTTATCTTCCCTATCATTCTAAATGAGAGCTTTGCTGGATAGAGTAATCTGGGATGTAGGTCCTTGCCTCTCATGACTTTGAATACTTCTTTCCAGCCCTTTTTTGCCTGCAAGCTTTCTTTGGAGAAATGAGCTCATAGTCTTATGGGAACTCCTTTGTAAGCAACTGTCTCCTTTTCTCTTGCTGCTTTTAAGAATGTCTCCTTATCTTTCACCTTGGGTTATATATTTATGATGTGCCTTGGTGTGTACTTCCTTGGGTCCAACTTCTTTGGGACTTTCTGAGCTTCCTGGACTTCCTGGAAGTCTATTTCCTTTGCCAGATTGGGGAAGTTCTCCTTCATTATTTTTTCAAATAAGTTTTCAATTTCTTGGTCTTCCTCTTCTTCTTCTGGCACCCTTATGATTTGAATGTTGGAATGTTTTAAGTTGTCCTGGAGGTTCCTAAGCCTCTCCTCATTTTTTTTTTTTGAATTCTTATTTCTTCATTCTGTTCCACTTGAATGTTTATTTCTTCCTTCTGGTCCAAACCATTGATTTGAGTCCCAGTTTCCTTCCCTTCAGTGTTGGTTCTCAGTACCTTTTCCTTTATTTCACTTCTCATAACCTTCACTTTTTCCTCTGTTTTATGACCATATCTAACCATATCTTTGCACATCCTGATTACCAGTGTTTTGAACTGTGCATCTGATAGGTTGGCTATCTCTTCGTCACTTAGTTGTATTTTTTCTGGAATTTTGATCTTTTCTTTCATTTGGGCCATTTTTTTTTTTTTTTTGCCTCAGTGCACCTGTTGTATAGTAAGGGGCAGAGCCTTAGGTATTCATCAGGATGGGGCTACCCATGTTGCTGCATTATGATGCTGTATGTGTTGGAGGGGCCAAGACAGAACAACGCTGCTTGCTTGGCTGTTGACTGGCTTTCAGTCACTTCCCCCATTACCAATAAGCTAATTAGACACTTCTGGTACAAATTCCCAGGTGGGTGGGTTTCTGTACATTCTAGGACTCTGTGGGTCTCTCCAACGAACTCTCCTATGAGGCCACTGAAACCCCCACAGGCTTTTTTAGTCAGAGGTTTTGAGGCTTTATTTCTGCACAATGGAAACCTGGGTAGCTCAGTCTGTCTCGCTCTGCCAGCTGCCTCCTAACCCAGTCTGTCAGTTGCCACCTTTTCTGCCACAGCTCTCTAGCCACCACCTTGCCATG
Source organism: Tonatia bakeri (assembly GCA_004024845.1). Classification (NCBI taxonomy): domain Eukaryota; kingdom Metazoa; phylum Chordata; class Mammalia; order Chiroptera; family Phyllostomidae; genus Tonatia; species Tonatia bakeri. The sequence goes on along the minus strand of PVIA01000276.1, from coordinate 251,404 downwards.
AGCCCTCTCCATTCACTGCCATCTCTTCCCCTCCTACAGGTCTGGATGAAAGTTTCTTCTTTAACTTCTTGGTTGTCGGACTTCTATACATTTCGATTTTCTATCAGTTCTGGTTGTTTTTGTTTTTAAATTTGTTGTTGTCCTTCTTTTGGTTTTGTGAGGTGACACAGTGTACCTACCTATGCCTCCATCTTGGTCAGAAGTGAATTGTTTGTTTTTGAAGTATTGAGTTTTACAAGTTTTTAAATAAATTTTGGATATTAAACCCTTACCAGATGTATTGGCAAATATGTTCTCTCATTCTGTGTGTTATCTTTTTATTTTGTTGATGTTTTTCTTTGCTGAGCAAAAATTTTTCAATTTGATATAGTCCCATTTGTTTATTTTTTTTCTTTTGTTTCCTTTGCCTGGAGAGATACATCTGATAAAACATTGGTATGTGCAATGTCTGAGATTTTGCTGCCTATATTTTCTTCTAGGATTTTTTGGTTTGGGGTCTAACATTTAAGCCTTTGATCCACTTTGAATTTATTCTTTTGTGGTATAAGAAGGTGGTCTAGTTTCATTTTTTTGAATATATATGTCCAGTTTTCCCAACACCATTTATTGAATAAACTATCTTTAGTTCATTCATAGTATGTTTTTTCTTCCTCTATTGAATATTAATTGACTATAAAGATGTAGGTTTATTTCTGGGCTTTGTATTAAGTTCCATTGATCTATGCGTCTGTTTTTATGGCAGGACCGTGCTTTTTTGATTACTTTGTCTTATAGTATAGTTTGATAATAGGTAGCATGATTCCTCCAACTTTTCTTTCTCAGGATCAGAGAAAGAAAAGTTGCTATGTGGGGCTATGTGGGGCTTTTGTGGTTCCATATACATTTTTGAAATATTTGTTCTAGTTCTATGAAATACATTATTGAAATCTTGATAGGAATTGCATTGGTCTATAGATTGCTTTGGGTAGTATGGACATTTTAATGTTAATTCTTCTTATCGTCAACACAGTATGTATTTCCACTTATTTGTATCATTTTCAATGTCTTTCTTCAGTGTTTTATAATTTTCAGAGTACAGGTCTTTTACATCCTTAGTTAGGTTTATTCATTTTGAATCAATTGTGAATGGGATTGTTTTCTTAATTTCCTTTTCTGTTAATTTGTTATTGACATATAAAAATGCAACTGCTTCCTAGATATTAATTTTGTATCCTGCTACTTTGCTGAATTCATTTGTCAGTTCTAGTAGTTTCTTGGTGGAACCTTTGGAGTTCTCTATGTACAGAATCATGTCATCTGCACATATAGTTCTACTTCTTCCTTTCCAATCTGGATGCCTTTTATTTCTTGTCTGATTGCTGTGGCTAGGACTTCCAGTACTATGTTGAATACGAGAGGTGAAAGCAGACATCCCTGTCTTATTCTTCATTTTAAGGGAAATGCTTGTTGTAGCTTTTGCCCATTGAGTATGTTGCTGGTAGCAGGTTTGTCGTATATGGCCTTTATTATATTTAGGTATATCCCCTCTATTCCCATTTTCCTGAGAGTTTTCAGCATGAATAGGTGCTAGATTTTATCAAATGTTTTTCTGCATCTATTGATATGATCATGTGGTATTCATTCATTTTGTTTATGTGGTAAATCACATTTATTGATTTGTGAATGCTGTACAACTTGTATTTCTGGGATAAATCCCACTTGACCATGGTGTATGATCTTTTTGATTCATATATTCAGTTTACTAATATTTTGTTGAGAATTTTACCATCTATGTTCATCAGGGTTATAGGCCTACAATTTTCTTTTTTTGTTGTGTCTTTATCTGATTTTCGAATTAGGATAATGCTAGCCCCACAAAATAAGCTTGGAAGCTTTACCTCCTCTTGAATTTTTTTGAAATAGTTTGAGAAAGAGAGGTCTAAGTCCTTCCCAGAATGTTTAGTAAAATTCACCTGTGAAGCTGTCCAGTCCAGGGCATTAGTTTGTTGGGAGTTGTTGTGTTTGTTTGTTTGTTTTTTATTACTGCTTTAATTTCACTCTGTCTGTTTAGATTCTCTGATTTTTCCTGATTTCGGTTTGGAAGTGTATGTTTCTAGGAATGTCTCCATTTCATCCAGTTTGCCCATTTTGTTGGCTTACAGATATTCGTGACATTTTCTTACAACCCTTTGTATTTCTTTGGTTTTAGTTGTTACTTCTCTTTCATTTCTGATTTTATTCATGTGGGTCCTTTCTTTTTTTTCTTGATGAGTCTGGTTAAAGGTTTGTCAATCTGGTTTATATTTTCAAAGAACCAGCTCTTGGATTCATTGATCTTTTGTATCAGTTTTACACTCTATTTCATTTATTTCTGCTCTGATCTTTATTATTTCCTTCCTTCTATACTCTTTGGGCTTTGTTTGCTGCTCTTTTTCAAGTTCCTGTAAGTGTAAAGTTAGATTGATATTTGAGCTTTTTTTTTTGAGATAGGCTTATAATGCCATGAATTTCCCTCTTAGGATTGTTTTCCCTGTGTCCCACAGATTTTAGATTGTTATGTTCTCATTTTCATTTGTTTCTAGTTATCTTTTGATTTATTCCTTGATCTTCTTGTTGATGCATTCATTGTTTAATAACATGCTATTTACCTTCCATGTCTTTATGTGTTATTCAGTGTTCTTCTTGTGATTGATTTTTTGTTTGTTTGTTTGTTTGTTTCATAGCATTGTGGTCATAGAAGGTGCTTGCCATGATTTCAATCTTAATTTTATTTGGACTTGTTTTGTGTCCTAACATGTGGACTATCCTAGAAAACATTCCATGTGCCCTTGAAAAGTATGTGTGTCCTGCTGCTTTGGGATGAAATGCTCTGAAAATATCAGTTAAATCCATTTGATCTAGTGTGTCGTTTAAGGTCACTCTCTCCTTCTTGATTTTCTGTCTAAAAGATCTATCCATTAAATTTAATGGCATGTTGAAATCCACAACTATGACTGTATTTCTATTGATCTCTCCTTTTACGTCCATCACAATTTGCTTTATATATTTAAGTGCTTCTATTTTGGGTACATAAATGTTTACCACGGTTATGTCCTCTTGTTGGATTGTTTCCTTTATCATTATATAATGTCCTTCTTTGTATCTTACTATCGCCTTGGTTTTAAAGTCTATTTTGTTGGATATAAGTATTGCTACCCCAGCTTTTTTTTTTTTTCATTTGTATAAAATATCTTTTTTCCATTTCTTTACTTTTAGTCTGTGTGTATCTTTTGATCTGTGGTGGGCTTTTGGAGGCAGCATATATATGGGTCTTGTTTTCTTGTCCATTCAGCTACCCTATGTCTTTCGGTTAGAATATTTAAGCCACTTGCACTTAAGGTGATTATTGATAAATACATATTTAGTGCCACTTTATTGTTAGACTATTTTCTTCTTTTTTTTTCTTTCTCTTTTTTTTTCTTTTTCTTAAAGCAAAAGCAAGCCATTTAACATTTGATGCAGCACTGATTTGGTGTTAACAAACTCCTTTAGTTTTTCTTGTCTGGGAAGCTCCTTATCTTTCCTTCAATTTTAAATGATAGCCTTGCTGGGTAAAGTAGCTTTGGTTGTAGGGCCTTGTTTTTATCACCTTGAATATCTCATGCCACTCCCTTCTGGCCTGAAATGTTTCTTTTGAGTAACCACATGACAGTCTAATTGGTGCTCCCTTGTAGGTAACTACTTGCTTTTCTCTTGTGGCTTTTAGGATTCTCTTTTTGTCTTTAGGCCTTACCATTTTAACTTTGGTGTGTCTCATAATTACGATGTCTCGTAATTATGATGAGGTCTTTTTGGGTCTAACTTATTTGGGACTCTCTGAGTTTCCTGGACTTGTATGTCTTTTTCATTCACCAGATTAAGGAAGTTTTTGGTAATTATTTCTTCAAATAGGTTCTTGATCTCTTGCTCACTCTCTTCCCCTTCTGGTATTCCCATGATGTAAATGTTGGTATGCTTCATGTTGTCCCAAAGGTTTCTTAAGTTCTCCTCATTTTTTTAAAGTTCCTTTTCTTTTTGAGGCTCTGCTTGCACGTTTTTTCTACCTTGTCTTCAAAATCATTGATTCAATCTTCTCTTTCATGTAAACTACTGTTCATTCCTTCCAGTGTATTATTTATGTCAGATATTACATTCTTTATCTATGACCGGTCCTTTTTAATGGTTTGTATGTCTTTTTTCATGTTTTTGAGTAACCTTATAATTATTACTATAAACTCTCTGTCTGATAAATTGCTTGCCTCTGGTTCATCTAGTTCTTCTGGAGAATTCTCTTGTTCTTTCATTCGAGGTCTCTTCATTAGTCTTTCCATTTTGGGTGCCTCTTTTTGTTTGTTTCTATGCATTAGGTAGATCTGCAAAGACTCTGGTATAGGCCTATTTCAAACCTTGCCTGTGACTGACCCTGAGTAACCTGTTTGGAGCTATCAGTGATCACAGTGGGTGATTCCCTCTGCTAGGCCTTTCTGTGGGCAGAAAGAACCAGGCTGCATACCAAGGCCAGCTTTTACCAGCACCAGGCTCACTGGATGTTCAGCTAAAGTCTCAGAGTTCCCAGAAATCCACCTCTGTCTGCAGGTTTTCAATTGGGTTTAAAGAGTGAAAGTTTTCCAGCTGTACTCTTCCATAGCAGGGATTAAGCACCCACATGGTAGGGCAGATGAATACCTGTAGGTGGGGCTATTGCTTCCCCTTAAGCTGTTGTCATTTAGAGGGGAGTGCTCTGCCTTAGAAATATCACTCCTGCGGTATAGCAAATGACCCAGCACAGGGATCCTCATGGCTGACCATTCACTCCTCTCCCCAGAGCCACTAGTCCTAGATTCTCTTCCTGCGGCATCTATAATCCTCTGCCAGAGTCCAGAGAAAGTGACTACAAATAGAATTTTGTGTGTTGGCCCTTTAAGAGGTTTACTGTGTCTCTAGCCATCTCTCTCTAGTATACAGAAACCCTATTGCTTTACATATCCATATGCTATTTAGTTTCCTTTTCTGACTCTGGTACTATCAGCTAGAGAGCCCAGCTTGGGGTTTAGACTCCACACTTCTCAGGGGGAATTGCTGGCCCCTGAAATATTCTTCTGGAACTTCAGCTGTTACCTGTGTGTGCCCAGCCAGCCATTCCCCATCTCCTCCACACTCCCTACCAGTCACATTGTGGTGATGTGGCTTCTTCCATCTGTTTGTGGTTATTAGGCTTCTCTCCAGAGTGATTTTTCTATAATTTAGTTGTAACTCCTGTTTGGTCCTGGGAGGAGGTTAGTGTAGCTCCCACTTACTCCTCTGGCCTCTTGGATCTTCCCTAACACTTCACAGTTTCTAAGAGCACTAGAGGAAGAGTCAAGGTCATTGTTTCACTACTGTGAATCTTTGAGAATTCTATGAACCACTGCTGAACCATATTTTTAAATCAGAAACTTGAATTTTTTAATGGGAGAGATTTATTGTAAGGGTATTTTCTAGTTTAGATCTTCCTTTGTTCTTCTAGTCACAATACTATTCTTCTAGTGACTTCATATGCTCTGAAGTTCACAGTACAATAGTAAATAAAAAAGCAGGATGATATTAACATCAAACTAGTGTAGATATAACACTCATTTGTCTTCTAAACTCATATCAATCATTACATTGGTGAGAACCCAACTTCCTATTCTTAAAACTCACTGAAGAGAAGATTGGAGAATTTATATATATAATATTAAAATTTATCTCCACTTTATACATATCTTCAATTATATATTTATATACTATTATAACATGCATATATAATATATAATCTCCAGTCTATATATAATTGGACAATACATATATAAAATCTTCAAAAAAGCCCTAGGTTTCAAAACATGTAAAGGGTTACAAATCAATAAGTAAAAAAAGGGCAATCTTATAGATAAATGCTCAAAAGACTTGAAGAGGCATATCACAAAAAAAGACAACTAAATGGCCAATAAACATATGAAAAAATGTTCAACCTCTTTGGGAAGCAGGAAAATGCTCATTCAAACCATGTTCAGATTATACAGAGAGGAGCAAAGCTAAAAAGTGTCATAATGCCATGACGAGGATGTGTATCTGGAGAAACATTCACACGGTGTAAGAGGGAATGTTATGGGTAGACAGTCCATCTGGAGTGCCAGGAAGTCTACTCCTTTGTCCAAGATGGCAGCAGGGGGAGGTTTTTACATTGAGTGCACGGAAAGCTAGAAATATCAATACACAGGAACCAATCACAGACATCTAGCAAGATAACTGGATAGAAAAAAAAGCCCATCCCTCCCCCTTTAGTACCAGATTGGGAGTGGAACCAGGGGAAGACTGGCACACGTGCTGTAGATGTCAAAATTGTGCAGGGGTGGTGCTGGGCTAAAGGGGCCTGTCAGTTTAACCTGGGGAAAGAAGGGACTGGTTGGGAGGTGAACCTACCCAAAGCATGTGAAAGTTTGGGAAATTGGTCATTTTGAGAAAGTACCTGGCCCATCTCACATCCAAGCTAATATAATCCCAAGGGAACAAAGAGGTTCTCTTGCTCATGACTGAACTCACACAGTGCACTCACCTGTTCTCTTGATGAGCCATATGGCCTTAGCAGCCATGTAGCTCACTGCCTCCGGGAGGGAGCTTCTCATCCTCTCTTATCCACCAGGTGATGCACTTGCTGGTGGTTTTGTGCACTGTCCCAGAAGTGCACAACCTTGCAGCCCTAGCAGTTGCATGACTCCTGGCCATCTGGGCTCCACATGCAGGCTCCAGGAGGAAGCCTAAAATGAACAGCAGCCAGAAGCAAATCAGGTTACCTGGATGTGGACTATGACTTTTTAGCAGCCACCTGCAGGCTCCAAAGGAGGAAGACCTCTGAAGATTTGCTTTTGTCTTGATCTTGCTGATTGAAATGGGCTTTGAGACAGGAGTCTGCCATTGTCCTAGATGGCATAGTACCTAAATAAAACCTTTCTCCTTTAGCACCAGCATCTGCCTCATGAGTTTGTCTTTTGTGGTGACAGGTAGTCAAGCCTTACTGTTTTTGTTTGGTTAAAGAAGGATAAATTTGTATGACTCTGGAAAACAGCTGGACGTCATATGGTAGAGTTGAAGCTTATGATGTGGAAGCACTATGATCCAGCACTTACACTCCTAGAGATATACCTTAGAGAAATGCATGGTGTGTTCCAGAGCACATGAACAAGAATGCTCAGCGCATGCTCATAATAGCCCTAATCTGGAAACCGTGCAAATTTTAATCAACAGCCGCACAAGTTGTTTCTATACACTGGAACATCGTAGGGCAAAGCAGAAGAAAAAGCCACAGCTAAGCAACAAGAGGGATGGAGCACAACGTTGAGTAAAGGAAGCCAGACACAAATGAATGTACTATGGTGTTCTTGGTGTGAAGTTCAAAAAGAAGTGAAACTATTAAAAAAATCAGAGAAATGAATACCCTGAAAGTCATTACAGTGGGGGAAAGAGAGTGTGGTAATGAGGAAGGAGCAGAGGAAAGGGTTTCTGAGGGCTTATGCTTTGTATTTCTGACCCGGTTGTTCTTTACAACTACTGTGTTATACCCTAGATTTAGATTGTTTGCTTTTCTCCAAGTATATATTATATTTCAACATTTTTAAATTTTAAGTTCAAGATAAAAAATAAAAAGTAAGAGACTAGTTGGTTGATGTGTGAAAATTGGAATATGTATGGAGAAATCAAACTCTTGGCAATTGAATGGGTATGGAACACATTTGGGAGTCAAAAACCTGATGTAGGAAAATTCTAAAATAAGGATACTTTTTACTAAAATTAGGAGTATATTTATTTCCCAGAAGAGGGCAAACTATGAGTTAGAAGTGTTCTTTTTCTTTTTTTATGTAAAAGAATTCAGAAATTTAAACTGGCTGTATATGCCCTGACCAGTATGGCTCAGTTAGTTGGGCATTGTCCTGCAAAGTGAAGGGTTACTGGCTCGATTCCCAGTCAGGGCCCATGCCCAGGCTGAGAGTTTGGCTCCTGGTCAGGGCACGTACAAGAGGCAACTAATCAATGTTTCTCTGTCACACAAATGTTTCTCTCCCTCTTATTCCCTCCATTGTCATCTCTCTAAAAATAAATAAAAAATCTTAAAAAATATTAACTGGTTGTATGTGCAAAAGTATATTGAGGGTAACTAGACTCCTTGGTTAAAATGGCTTGAACAACTGATAAATATTAGCATAATAATTAATGTCTCTAAAAATGTCTGTAAAGCCAGTAATAATGCCAGAGAATTAGTCAAATGGATCTTTGAAAAGCAAAGGTCTCACTGTCTGTAATTCCTGCATATGATTCACCCATTTGAATACCTATGGACAACCCTGGGTCAGTATTTCTTTTCTTCTGTTTTTCACCAGCAGTTGATTATGTTGCAGTTTACCTAGTTCCTCTGTGTTTCTGTTTAATGTGATCTATCTCTACTGATGGTAGAAATGGACAAGACAGATATATACATGACTTCAGTTTCTTTCAATAATAATACAACATCCTCAGCCTTCCCTGCTTGAGCTTAAAAAGTCCCAGTTTTTGGCAGGTTGCCTGTAAATTTCAGTAGTTGTAGGACTTCTTGTATTTCTCCAATTATTTTTTTTGTTCATTTTCTGCCAATCTTTACAACATCTACAACCATAAGGCAGCTGGTTTATTTTATCCTTATTTTGCCTTAATAGGCAATCCACGGATTGCCTATTAAAATTAAAAATGTGAATTACTCAAAAAATACCCAGAGGTCATGCATCACCAAAAATCATGACATGAGATAAATTCATCTGCTTGAGCAGATTGCTGGTCACCGGCATATGATGGCAGTAGTCCTCACGTGCAGCCCACTGGAAAGTCACGCCACACGTAGACACAAATCTCTTTAGTAAAAGATGGAGGGGGAAGAAAGAGGGGACAAAGAGCAACCAAAACTTTGTTTCAGATGTCTGTAATTTTAAATGTTTATATTTCCTAATAATTTATTCCAAAGTTATAGGGAAACTTTCTTTCTAATCCTACATCTACACTTATAATTACTGTGTTTTTCACTACCTGGTTTAAACACTTTCTCATTCCACTTTCTCTGTTGCACCCCGAGGTCAGCTTGGCCATCTCACCATTCAACTCTCCTTCGCTCATGCTTAATAATATGACATTCTCATGCATATTTTGCATATTTGAGGACAGGCCATCAGAAAATTATATTTTGCTTCAGACTCACAGAGAGAAGGAAATGCACAAAGATCATTGTCCTTGACGTGGAGTGGACCCTGAGATCTGAAATCACCAGTGTTGAGGTGATGAGAGTCCCAGAGCCTGACTGTCTCTATACCCTTTCCCCAGCCTGTTCTTGAAGCTGGATAAGAGCATCTCTGCCACGTGGGCAAGGTGTTGGGGCACAGCGGTGGGGAAGGGGAGGCCTGTGAAGGGAGACCTTCTTCTCCTTCCCTCTCCCACTCCTTCTGTGGCAGCTTTGGAGGGGACACTTGTACGACTCCCTGCCAGACAGAGGAACCACAGGGAGTCAGTCCCTTTCCCCCAAGGACCCATAAACCAGCTCTTATTTGACCTATTTCCTACACATATAGATACCTGCATATATGGAAGTGAGAAAAAAATTATATTTTATCCAATTTTTGACTCCTTTAAAACACAGAAGAAGAGAGGTTCCAGTGTCTTTTCAAACGCCTCTGCCAGTGTTCTGCTCATCCAAACCCTGGCCTGGTCTGGTTGAATAATTACTGTGCAGAGTTATTCTTTCACTGTGGTGATGACAAAAAGGTAAATTGTTAACAAAAGACTAAGTGAGTCCATCATTGTTGACCTTCTCTGATGTGCCTTGAGGCCACTGGGTCATCAAGAACCTGGTGTGATAGTTACAAACAGGCCTGGAATGTCCCCATTCCATCCCTTCTTCCTGTCTAATCTCTGCAGTTAAGCCCCAGATGTTTCTTGCAGGCCTCAGCGTCCTCTCACTCCCATCTATCCCCCTGGAGGACTTGCTCTGTGAACACAAGTTAACCTTGGCTATGGCCACCACAGTTTTCTCTGCTCATTGCAGTTGGCTTTTGTGTTGGAGATTTCACATGTTAGTTGAAGGAGTTAAGTTTCTTCAGAAAGGTTTCTCTTCCGGTCAGCTAGAAGCTGGGAATCCCTGGTGCAATCACGGGAGCATTCTCACAGGCAGCCTTTCTTGATTAGCTCACTGGGGCTGGACAGAAGTAAAGGAAGAGTTTCTCGTGCATGTGCAGAACCCAGCTGTGGTTCTAGCAGGCGTTTTCCGCGTGTATGAATTATGATGTGCTCAGACTCATCCTAAGAAATATTGTCTATTCTGGAAGATAGAATGAAGGCATGGCAAGAAGAGAGGTCAAGAAGTAAAAGAGCCAGAGGCTCTTTATTAGGGGATGTCAGAAGACAGAACCTCAATAAAAGTCTGACCCATAAACCTCACCAAGGAGGGGCAGCCACGGGGTTGGTTGGCGGTGAGGCACACACTTCTGAGGGGTGCCATCCAGCTTCTGAAAGGATGCTCTGAATTCATGGCATTTCGTAAGGCCATGGAAAATGCCTTGTAATCATTTGCAGCTGCAGCTCAGCCATTTCCTTTACATTCCACGGCCCTGGAAACAAGAAGAAAAAATTCTTTATACCTGTTTTTTATTTCGGGATCGTAGTGTTAGCTGTAAATCCACTCCACTGCAGTCTCTAAAATGTAGTTTAGGTTTCATTGTTGCCACTTCACACCAAATCATAAAATTTTTAAAAATAAAATAATATGCAAGCAAGAAACAAATAAAAACAAAAGGAAGGTTCTTTGAAGGAAATTGTCCCTCAGACTCAGTAAATGCTCAGTAATTCAGGTCTATCTAAATGAATGAAAGTCTGGACTGCAGGCTATTAAGTTTTAATATTCAAGTTCTTATCATATTTAAAAATATGTGTGCATGTCTGTCTCAGGGCATTTATCTTCTAAGGTATGTGGGGCTGCTGAGGGGAACAAATACTACAGCTTCTGGCTGTCCAGAGCTCCAGTAAAAATTGTCAATCTGTCAGCCTCAGCACACACTGTTACATCTGTTTATGGGACTAAATAATTTTAAAATTTCTTGGAGTACTGCAATCTCAATAAGCTGATGGAGATCCCAAAGGAACCCACTTTTAGGAATGCTGAACTGTAACCAGCGTGGGGTGTATAATAGACAAACCTGTGCACTGAAATCATCTAGGAAGATTTTCTCAACTCCCAGACCAGGGGCCCACCCTGTCCATTGTCTTCACTTCAGTCTGCAGTGGAGCCAGGAACAGATGCTGGCTTAGAACTCTATTTGGTAATTTTGGATATACACTCCTGTCCAAATGTCCTTTTCTGGGGTCTCTTTCGCAGGATTTATTTCTTTAGGCCATCTTATTTCCAGAAATATCAATGGTAGATGTCATCGGAATCCCTGCTCAAGTTAAATGTACACATTTCAAATGACTACAGGGTAAATAAAATGATCTTAACATTGATTGAATTTGCAGCTTTATTTCTGGGACCAAGACATTGCATTTTTCAGATAACCACAGAACGATGTCCAGTCAACCCTTCCAGTTTCTCAGGCCAGAAACCTTGGACTCGTTCTCAGCCCTTCTCTTCCCCTCACTAACCTCACACAGAATGTTCAGCCAAGTCTGCCGACTTGAGCTTCAGTAATGATGGCTTCTCCCCACCTCCTCCGCTGTAGCCTGCACCGGTTACTGTCAGAGCCACCTCGCTGGTTTCCTGCCACAGTCCTGATCCCCACTGTCTGTCGTCCACACGGCAGAGTGGAAAATAACATTTAAGCTGGATCATGACATTCCTCCGAGTGCCCTTGCAAGTTAATCCCAGTGAAAGCAAAGTCATCAGAAGAATGTCCTGCAAAACCCCGACACTGCCCCTGTATCTCTTACCAGCCCTGGTCTCCTTGTCCTTCAGTTGGCACTGTGCTCCTGCTGAGGGTCTTTGCGTATGCTGTTCCTTCTGCCTGTGATGCCAGTCCTCCAGATTCCCACTCGGCTATCTCTCAGACCCTCTTCAAGTCTTGTCTCCAATGTCACCTAATCAGCAAGCACCCTGTCAATCACCACTCCCATTCGAATGAACCCTATTCCCCATCCTGCTTTCCTGCTTTAGTTTGCTGTGTAGTATGTGTTGCCGTACAGCATAATATGTAGTTTGATTATATATCTTGTCAGTCCCAGAGGACAGGGATTTTGGTTTCTTTTGCTCACTTCTCTACCCCCAGCATTTAGAACAATGCCTAACTCATTGCAGATGCTCAATAGATATTTGCTCAATGGAAATAAATGAATGAATCGGCCAATAGAAAGCATGACTCAGTGATTGGAGGAAGCAGCATTATTAGTAAGCAATGAACAACCAAGCCAATGTTTTCTGGGAATTTACTCCCCACACTTCCTTCTTCACTTCACTCTTCTATAAAATTGACTAATTATTCTTCCCTTTCATCAGCTCACAAGGTTGCATTCAGAACAAATAGTGATTTGTTTTAACACTTTGGAAGAAATGTTCCATCTTATATAAATAGTCAGGAAACAATTATGCAATTTGCTAATTATGTCATTAGCCTCTCCTTTTCTTTCCCTACACTATCTCATTTAACAATTTCATAAAATATAAAGAGTCAGAATGAAAGTAAATTTCAAATAAATCCATTTTACCTTATTCATTTCTTCATAACTAAAGAGAAGAAAGTTCAAAGTATTAACTCAAAACTGACATGGAGATTATCTATTCAATATTTTCACTGTTCCCTTAGATAGAGTCATCATATTTTACAAATAAAATATACTGGGGGGATTTCAAAAATAATTTTGGGGGAGTTCCTGGATATGAAAGCCTAGAATAAGTAATATAATATAAAATATTTGAATTTAATAATATGGCTAATGTTTATGAATATTTTCTAGGTATCAGCCATTGTGTGATAGCTTTGAGTACATAATCTTATTTTATTCTCACTTAAACCCTAAGAAGAAGGAACACACTTAAAAAAAATTGAGGCTTCAAAGAGTAAAACATCTTACCTAAGTTCACCAGCCTAGTAGGTGGCAGAGCTGTGATTCAAATTTCAGTCTATTAAAAGTGGTTTATGGTAAGATAAAATATTTCAAGTCAGGATAGTTCTAAGAAAAGTAGGTCATAAGCGTAGAGTATTTCACACTATCCTGAATGTTTCAGTGTTGACTGTGCAAACAAAAGATATTATCATAAACAGTCAGAAGAAGAACTGCCGATCACAGGGCGCCGCTCCCCCGGGAAGTGCAGAGTGCTTTCACCACGCACACCCACGCAGCAGACGTCCCCAGCACAAAACAGAGTGGGGAGCCAGCATCTGCCTAGTTAACTGGGTCAGTGAGACATGCAAACTGGATGACTCAGCTCTCAGAGTGATTTACTTTTTAATTTGAATGATCCAATTTATCTGTCTCCATAGATCAATGAACTCCAGCTGGGCCGCAGTGCCATCTCTTGACTTCCTGTCTGGACAGTAACTTATTTCCAAGTAAAGGCAGTTTGTCAGCTTAGCCCATCATGAGATGTCTTTTGTAACCCTGTCATTTGAAATGAAATGCCTGTTTCTCTGCCTGCTTTGGAAAGGAAAGAAGATAAAGAGAAAGAGAGAGAAAACAGTCGAGGCACACATATGTGGTGGTGGTGATGGTGGTGGAGGAAGTTTCTCTAGCAACTCATTTCATGTCAAGACTGGGCGTGTATAATGGGGGACAGTGCGATATGGGGGAATCCTAATTTCTCCCTTTTGATTATTTCCCAACAAGATCTCAGGGATTCTTATGGTCTTAAAAATATTTTACAACCAAAACATGCACCACAAAATATCCTTGTTGCCTTTATTAAGTCTAAAGTCTTTGCTTTCTGCCCTGGCTGGCATGGCTCAGTGGACTGAGTGCCAGCCTGTGAACCAAAGTGTCACCATTTGGATTCCCAGTCAGGGCACACGCCTAGGTTGCAGGCCAGGTCCCCAGTGCAGTGTGTGCGAGAGGCAACCACACATTGATGTTTCTCTCCCTCTCTTTCTCCCTCCCTTCCCCTCTCTGTATAAATAAATAAATAAATAATCTTCAAAAAATAATAAAGTCTGCCCTGGCTGGTGTAGCTCAGTGGATTGAGCACGGGCTGCGAACCAGGCATCACAGGTTCGATTCCCAGTCAGGGCACATGCCTAGGTTGCAGGCCATGTCCCCCAGCAGCCGCACACTGATATTTCTCTCTCTCTCTCTCCCCCTGCCTTCCCTCTCTAAAAATAAATAAATAAAAATCTTAAAAAATAATAATAATAAAGTCTTCACTTTCTTTTTCTTTATAAATAGTTTATGTGACCATATTCTGAATATTGTAAAATTATTTGCTGCCATAATTGGAAAAGTCTTTCTTTCTATTTCACTTTTTCTCCTTAGAATTTTTCAGTTATTCTTTCATATCCCAGTAGAACTCTCAATTCAAAAGCTAGAAAACAGAGATTGAGAATCAATGTAAATTCATGAACAGAAGATGAGGAACTTCGGTGAACCTAAGAGAGAGAAGAAGGTCCATGAAAAATCAAGGACGTGTCAGGAAAGTAAGGAGTGGTGATGACAAATGGCTCATATGCCACTAGACAATAGCCTGCGTGCCATCTTTGGGTTATGAGGTGAACAATATGATGTCTGCCACAAGGAGGGCTGTCTAACTGTCATTTATATCCAGAGGCTTTGACCTTGAATTAAAACTTTTACCTCTTTCAGTGTGTAAATAATTATGCTAACCTTTAGCCAAGAAAAATCCAATACATAGAGAGCCCTCATATTTTTTAAACACTTGACACTAGAGAAACAAATAATCTTAGAATTAACTGGAATGAGAACATACGATATCTTTATTATAAAGAAAATACAGCTTCCATTTGGGGGAAAGCAAATGTTCTAATTAATATTATTGAAAAAAACTACTAGCTTTGAAAAAAATCCAATACATCTACAGGAACTGTCTTTGTAACTAAAGCTAAAGTGTGCAGTGGTCAAGTCTTTGGTTTTAAATGCCCCTTCTGAGTTCTGCTTGAGAGTGGAATAAGACGGAAGCAGGTGCAGGAGGGCGGAGTCAAAGCAGAAGCCAGAGATTTGCCTACTAATGAGGGGTTTATGGACACAGCCAGAGATTCCAGAGTGACTAAGATCGCAGCCTCTGATGCCAGACTACCCAGGTTCAAGACCAAGTTCTCCCACCTGCTAGCTGTGCTGTCCTCACAGAAATTAATTATTTAACATTTAAATCATACCTCGGTTTTCTCTTCTAGAAAATGGAGATAAAAATGAATTCTTCCCCATGGGTTTTCATAAGGATCAAGAATTAACATATATAAAGCACTTGGAACAGTGCCTTGCACAAGAGAAATGCCATATTTTTATTGTTATAGAAAAATAAACAGAATGGAAGCTGGAGGTGTTTCTACTGTCTATAAGTCACCCCTGTGACATGAGGTGTCATGAGCCAAGGTGATAAACCAGGGTGGTGCATGGCATAAGATAGATGATGAATAAATATGTGTTTAGTGAATATTTTAATAAGTGAGAGTACTGACTGCAGGCCAAGAAGATCCAAAGCAAATGTGTGTTTATCTGTGAATGGCCCAGAGGCTGAGGCAGACCAAGGTGACCAAGACTGGGTTTGATTGTCATATGTGCACCTGGAGTGAAGCAGATAACTTGAAGGAACACTGCTGAGTTTGTTGCCAAAGAAAAAGAAAGAAAAAGAAAAATATAAAGTGGTAACCCTAATCACTCACTGTTATGAAGATTTGTGCTTTGATGTAGGTAATTATCTTTCTACTCTAGTTTTAGTGATTTGATGCATTTAAAAGGCTCAAAAACAGTGCAAAATGGCATTGCAAATCACTGGATAATTTTGGTACAATAACAAATAAGGAAATGTGACTAATCTGCCCCCGCCTTATCTTGTTCCTGTAGCAATAAACTAGCTATTTTGGGATGGTTGAATACCATCTTCCCTTCGTCTACCCTCCCTTTCCTAAAACACTAGTAAGGGTTTTGTTTTCCAGAAGAAGTCTGTTCTCACTATTTCATTCACAACATGTGTTCTACAGGCTTCTGACAACAACGATTCCCTCTTGTACTTACAAATAGTCATGTCCAAGAACTCTTACCAAAAAGGCTTTCCAGTGTAATGGTTCATACTGTCTCAAAATTTCCATCTAGTCATTGCCATGGTCTGGACAAATCAAGTAAAAAGCATGTAAAAAGAATGGCATACTCATCCAAAGACAGTTCAGGATGTCCATTGGACTATATTGTATCTCAGTCCACTGGCCAGTGGTGTATGCAGGGGTTACACCATTCAGGTTGTCAACAAGAGCTCTAATGAGTTAAATAGAATGACGAGAGATTAGGGAGCCACGACCTTGGCAGTGCCCAGGCCCTCAAGTTCTCTGATACAATATAGAAGATACAAATACTTTAAGTGCAGATTAAATTGCAAATTAAATTTAAATACAGATTTAATTGGGATGCAGAATCTGAGTAGTCTACAGGGCAATGTAGTAAATTTCAGACAAATACGTCAGGAAGCAGGGCCTGGCTTGGAGTTAGCAGAATGGCAAGGATTATACCTGGGCTTCTAGAAATCTTCTGCTTTCCTTTCTCCAAGGACAACTGAGGCATCCCTGCTCAGTCTCTGCACTTCTGGCCAGGCTTTTCGGTTCAGGGGACCTTCCATCTGTTACATAGAGGCTTCATCACCATTTCCAGCGTTGGACAGGTATACTGTCCTACAAAAACAGGGAAAAAAACTAGTACGTTTGGGGGAATAGGGCTTAAGTCACAGACTCTCCCTCTGTTGCCTGTTATAACCAAGAAACATCCTAAGGAAGGTCAACAGTCATGGAAAAAAATTAATTTTAATGTTAAAATTTAGTGTATGCTTTATTATAGTTTGGGATTTTTGATCAAGAGAAGAAATAATGACATGTAAATTTTTTTCAACTGACATGAAATTTTTTCATTTCAAAAGTCAAATGAATACAGGCCAGAAAGTCTCCAGCTGAAAAATTGGGGGTCTGATTTAAGTCAGTGATTCCCCATCCTGGCTATGCATTAGGATTGACTGGAGGGCTTATGACAAATTTACAGTTCAGATAAGTTAAATCAGTCTCTGGGAGAGAAACCCCCACCACTGGTATTGTTAAAGGCTCCCCACGTGATTTGGTGTGCTGCCCGAAAGGAAAACTGCTGGCGGTTTTCCTGATTGGTTGGTCCCCTTGACCAAATGTTCCTGAACAGGGCTGTTTAAATGCTGTTGCAAACAGATTCCTACACACAGAGGGATTGAATCAGAGATTTTAGTGGTGGGAGTGGGTGGAGGAGGGGGTTGGTGGTGGTGACCATGTGGTCATAAAGAGCAGAAATCTGTATTTTAAGGGCACCTTATGGGAAGTCACCTCACTTGACTATCGGCACTCCTAGGAACCGCGGCATATTTCAGGTCTGGTTTGCTAACGTGGGCCCTTTACTAAGTCCTACTAGTTTGTTCAGACTGTTTTCATTCTTATTGTGAGTTTATCTTGACTTGACTTATTGCAAAACATTTCAAGTTTATCTTCTGTGATGGCTTTTCTCTGTCAGGATAATGAGACTACTTTGGTAAATCTGTGAGTTAGGACTTTGAAATCCCTTGCTGGATATGCCATAGTATTGCAAACAGGAAAAAAAAAAAACAAAAAAAACAAAGACAGAGATGTTTAAAAACTGAGCTCTTTTACGTGGAATTTTCAAGCTCTGAGATACTTAATCTCCCCAACATTCCAGTCTCTCTCTATGGACTAACTCTTCTGAAGTTTTCTAATTATCAAGAACCAAAGACCACTTTTCTCTTCCAAGAAAACTTCAGTGTACCACTCGCTGACACCATGCCTGGAGCAGAAGTTCTGTGTCCTGATTTCTAAATGCGTTTATTCCCATTGTCCGGCAATATTTCATTCTTTGTGGTTTTGCAAGCCTCTTAATTCACTCCCACCCTGTGATGAAAACAGTGGAGAGATATCCTCTCTGCATTTTTCTCTCGTCCTGAGAACAACCACACTTCCTTTTCCCTGGGGACGTTTATCATCTGGGCAGAAATGTCTGCTTCCCACTCACCCCTGACTTTCCCTTCCTGGAGCTCACGGATTTTAAGCTCTGGGATTTGGGGATGGACCCACGCTGCCTGTTTCATTCTGGGCGGTCAGTCAACCTACCAATACTCTAAGTAGAAACCCTACAAGTTCTGGGCAGAGGGTAATATTTTAGAAACAACATTACATTAAATACCTTTGATTTGACCTCAGCTTTACTGAGCAGTAACAACAGACCTTTGTGGCAGACAGTTTTTAGACCAGAAATTCAAGAAAGACTTGGCCTCTTAACCCAGGAACGAAATGTTATTTACCCCTGAAAAGTACACAACTTTTCTAGGCCTGTATGTTCAAACTTTTTATAGAAGAGTGGGCCTAAATTAGTGATGATATCTGCCTACATCGAGCAAAAACACTTCCAAATTGCTTAATTTTATACTTCATAACCATAGTTAATGTAGTTTTCTTATAAAAAAAGAAATGTACATAAGTGGAACTTTTCAGACAAAATGAAGCTTAGGGTCAGAGACAAGAAGACACAGAATACCGCAGTCTTCCAGAAGTTCAGTTTATACTCACAGAGAGAAGATATACACAAATGAGGAAGTGATTCAAGGAAGCATTTCATCTTTCTTTAAAAATATGTAATCTTTATTACATTTTTTCCACTACCATTTTATCCCCTCCCTCCCCCTAGCAATCACCACCCTGCTGTCCACGTCCATGACTCCTTTTTCTTTTTGGGAGCATTGCCTCTTAAAAGCATTCATTTCATAGTGTATCCACCTCAGGGCAAAACACAACAAATCAAAAGGGGAATCCTGAAGAACTTTCGAAATTGAGTTGTCTTCTTTAGTATCCTTAAAAACATTAGTCTTTATAGGAAGATATGGCAGACACCATAAAAAGTGAAATAAAAACACAGTGTTGTCTAGGCTATACACTTGAAACTAATACAAGATAATATTGAATATAACAGTAATTGAAAAAGAATTTTTAAAAAAGAGGCATAACTTCAGGTTCTTAAATAAGGACAATGTTTCCATGTACCAGCAGGATAAAATACTTGTTTCAGAACATCTTCAGAGGAAACATTGTTCTTTGGACAGAATAAGGAAAGAAAGAGAACATTAGGCCAAATAGTAATTATACATACAACTGATTACAAATAGGGAAAATCATATTCCCACAGATCGTAACTGAAAGTTGTTCATGTTTACTTTGACAATGAATATCACAATACATTAAATGCTGTTCATTTGGTTTTGCCACCAAAAAAAAAAAAAGCCCCCAGTGTCACGATGGATTAGATTCTAAGGAACTGGAGGAACAGAGAGCCAAAACTGTAACGATTCAAGACTCCGTGGCAGGCGCTGCCTTGAATGTGTGGGATGCAGCTGGGCCTTCAAAGATAGGGTAACGTTTCAAAATAAGGAACTAATTATACCATGAAAAATAATTAAATGATTGTAACTATCATAATCTCACACTCGCTTAAAATAAAGAATGCTAAAGAATGTGTTTATTCCCATGTAGCTGTTTTGAATTACTCTGTCTTCATACAGCATGTACAGGCTGGGGCTGAAAGCTCCCCTGCACTCGCCGCAGATCTGAGAGTCTCGGATCCCATCGGCACCGCTGTCGAGCCTGGTCTCGGTACATGACACTGACCATGAGCTCTCAGCCTGCTCCCCACTCAACTCACCAAGCTAGATCCCAAACAATGGGAACAATAAATCTGTCTCAAAGGAAAACATCTACCAATAATGACAGCAATTGAAAATATGTGTGTGTGTGTGTGTGTGTGTGTGTGTGTAGCAAATTTCAAAAGAATTGCATAAAACAGAATTCCAAAATGGTTTCAGGCTGGGTCATCCCCACTGAAATAAACCCATCCCCTTACTCTGAGTATGTGATGGGGACACACTTGGATCAATGACCTCTGACAATTTTTTAAATCCAGGCCCTTTGTTCTTTGCCTTATGTAAATGATGTGATCTTAAAGCCCCATATTTTCCCGCTGATTTGGGGGAGATTAGACAATCATTGCTCCTTGTTTACGTTGGCGAGCCCACAGTGTGGACACAGAGCCGCATGGTGAAATGGGCCTAAGATTCTTGGAGTCGTACTGATCATTTGAACCCAGGATCTCTACCACCTGTGAGCTGTGTCAGCTTATAAACATCACTTAAACTGTCTGAGCCTCGAACACCTATCTGATCATAGGAATACTGTATAATATACAGCAAATACATTACAATGGCGATATTATCTAGTAGATTTTCAATACTCAGGAGTACAGTTTGGGCATCATTTGCTTGTATAATTATTTCTGATGAGATTCTGGACAAACATTCAGCTCTTCACAGGCTTCAGCTGCCCTGCTCGAGCATGGATGGGACCTCATGACACTCTCCTCACTTCCCTCCAGTTCTAAGATTATAAGAAGGAAGTCGCATCTGCCCCCCAATATAAACCACAAACACAAGTTATGAATTTATGCTGAGACGTAGTTCTACTTCTGCATTAATGGAAATTTCACAATTAACAAAAAATAACAGAGCGGTGGAGGCAGAGGTTTTTCTAGCCGCAAAGTTCTTCAAAACGCACCTTTCCGTCGGCTCTAGGAGGAGACCCAGTTTACGAAAAGAAGAGATTACCATCTTCTGGAAACAGCAAAACAACTGTGATGGCTTCCATAGGAGTTTCCTCTTTGGTTTATACAACATTTACATAATTTTTAGTGAATTTCTCACACAAGATTGTACATAAATTGGGGGTAATATGGCCAGAGAGAGCAGGCCACGAGCTTTGGAAGTGAGTTCTTGCTTTGATCCCTAGCTGCCCTACCTGCTCACCAGGTGACCCTGAGGTCCCCTTGTCTTAGCAGCAGGAATAATAATTTCCACATTTAAGGGCACTGTGCATGGGCATGCAGCAAGCCTGGCACATAGCAGGGACTCTATCCCAGCCACCCTCTCTTCCTCACTCCTTGGGGGTAGGGAGCTACCAGCACTGCGTGGTCAACTAACAGGTGTTCGATTACCACTTGTCCAGTTGAGATGACATACATTTTTCGGGAGTCAGTGGACCTCCAGAGAAAACTGAAATCATTCAGTTCTTAACAATAATCACGTGACTATTGACATTTTATCCAGCATCTGGAGTCAGGCTGATTGAAAAGTAACACTTCCCAAATGAGCACATCAGAAAGTGGTCTGGGAGAAAGGAGTCTCACAATCAAATGCGCTTGGGAAAACCTGGCATTCTGAATATGTAATACCACCCGCACACACATGGGGATTCAGTGTGAAATAGCAGGATAAGGGCTCTAAAATGCTGCAGCAAGCAACTTCTTTTGCTGTGTTTAAACCATCATTTCCCCACAATATTTCACCAAGGAACCCTGCAAACTCCAGTGGAGAAATGGTACTTTGTCAAGAAAGGGAAAAGAAGTAACAAGGATGCATAACATATTTAGATTTTGGAAACCATTACAAAATCTGTTTTAGAACTTAGTCTCTAGGAGTACCTGCCGTATTTAGATGTGAATAAGCAACCTTGTTAAAGGCTGAAAAATAGAAAACTCAGTGTTATTAATCAGTGGGCGCTGCTATGCAGAAAATAATGTTCCCAGATACTTCAGAATCTTTCCCCAAACAGGTGTTATCATTTAATGGCTGGAGAGATTATGAAGAAGAATAAGCTAGCATTGATTAGTAAATAATAAATAAATATTTTAGAATAAATTAATAATAAAAATCCATTTTTGTGAGTAACATTAAACTGATTTATGAAATTACAAGACTGACAAGAAAATAAATATTTAAAGATTTAATAAGTTTATGTGTGGCAGATACATTGTAATATAAGCATTTAGAGCTAAATATCTAAAATTCATTCAACCAACCTATATTCATTGAGCACCTGTTATATAAGTCAGATAGGGTGCTGGGTTATAAAAACAAATTAGTGGGGATAAAAAAAAACCCTTTGCTTACATGGGGCTTACAGCCTATATAAGATACAGATGCAAATCTAATAATCATAAAAGTATGTGTCAGATTGTGCCTTGAAAGTCCCAGGAAAGGAAAAGAGCTTGTTCTCCAGTTTCTACCTTGGACAATCAGACCAGGAGCCATGAATTATTCATTTCACTGTTGTGTCCCAGAGCCTGGCCAGAGCCCAGCACAGAAGAAGACAGCCGTTGAATTATTTGAACAAATAAATAAGAGAATGAATGAGTGAGTGAATGAGATTGTATACTGGGCTATGACATAGAGCTATCAGGGAAGAGGAGCCCTCAACGCAGCTGACTTCTGAAGGATGCTCAACAGTAAAGAGGGAAGAAACACACGCCAAGGAACACAAGTGCAAGAGAGGAAGCATGGCTCGTGTGGGGAAAGGCAGGAAGGCCAGGTGTGGTCCTAAAGGGAGAACGGAGTCCTCTTGCCTGGCGGCAAGATGGGGCGCAGATCCAGGCAGGAAGGGACAGACCCTCTCACACCAGCTAGGGAGCTTTGTTTTTATCGTAAGGCCCAAGGGAAACCACTGAGTACTTTAAGGCGGAGGGAAGGGTAACGTACTCTTGTTTAAAATTATTTATCTGCTTATTAAATTGGAGTAGGAAGGGCAGAGCACAAGGAGATATTGATGGACTGCCTGCCTGGAAATCTACTGCAACAGTGCAGAAAAGAGATGGTGGTGACTTGGATTATTGCAGTCATGGGGGATCAAACTGACTCGAGAAAAGTTTAGAAAGTGAGATCGTAAAGAAAAGGACAAAGAAATGAAGGAAGGAGAGGCATCGGGAAGGTTCCCGGATTTCCGGTTTCCATAACTGAAAGGGTGGTGTCTCATTCGCCGAGTTACGACATATGGGGGACTGCAGCGTACCTAGAAGGAGGGCCTTAAAGAGAAGAACTGGGTTCCGGTCCCACCACTTACTAACTGTGCACCCCTAGTGAAGCAACTAAGCATCAGTTTCCTCATCTCCAGTAAAGAATAATAATGGTACCTTCTTCACAGGGTTGTTGTGAGGATTGAAATAACTATGGGCCTTCAGTAAGTATTTCCTAAATGTTAGTGACAGTATTATTCATAAAGTCATCACTCCGGGAGGAGGTTGAGTCTGAAGGCACAAATTAGCTGAAGAAGGATTTAGGTAACTTCATAGTTAATGGGTGACAAGTATTGTCGTTATCAAGATGGATGATAATTTTTGAGGCCGAGGCATGTCACTATGATATGTGATTATTGAGTTTAACTCATTAAATAACTTGTACTGGATGTTCATTATTTCTCATTAGTCTATCTATCAAGCTGCCTCCCCCAATACCGGTGTCAATGAAATCGTACCAATTCCTGGACACTGAGGACTGAATCTGACAGAGGCCTCCATTCCATGGGAGAGAATGCAACTGCAGGACTATTGTAAAAATGGGTTTGTGCTCAAGTTTGGGCTTCTGTAATAATAGGACTTTTCTCCTCCATTTCTCTCCCAGTGAAGTGCTTTTTCGTCCAACATTACAGATGCATCAATTACCCATATTAAAAAGCACATGGAGAGAAGAGGTTATACTCAATCCATCTCAGTGAACATGCAGTTGACAGATGGAGGGAACTCTGAGTCTTTCTGATATACTGTGTGCCCCACAGGCCCTGCTGAACCCAAGGAAGGAAAAAGGTCCTTAAAAAATAATTTACTTATTGACGTCAGTAAGTCTGAAGTAAAACAGTTAAGTGCTTTCAGTTCATTTATTGAAAACAATTGTGCATTGAGAGTCAGCTATATGTCTGCAATTGTCCTTGCAGTCCTACCAGAGCAAGAAGTTTCAGACTCAGTCCCTAGGCCTGAGAAGTGGATGATTAGTTTGTCTGACAGTTCATACGCCCCTGAAACCCAGCCATGTGCAGGGCGCTGCGTGACTGATTGCCAAAGTGAAATGTGTGGGAGTTAGCAAAGGAGGGCAGAGATGAGCAGATGGGCTCAGAGGGGAATGACATCTAAGGAAATAGCATTTGATTTTGGCCTTAAAGAGTAACCAGGTTTGTATGAATCTAAAAATTGGGAGGTCATTTCTGACAGAAACAACAAGAACAAGCTTAGGGGACAGGAGGGATGGTAAAGGGATATGGCATGAGTTTGTATCTACAGAAAATCATGAAAATTGGAGACTAATACCCAGTTCAGTATGGTGAGGCAAGATCATGGGAAACTTTTGATGGCTGGCTGAGGAGACAAATGGGAGAGGACAATGCATGAAGGAATAGGTGTGTGAATGTATGTACGGCTGTCTGTGTGTTTCTTGAAGAGCTGGGAAAATTGTTGAAGCTTCTTTCTGTATAACACCAGGTGATGAAGCTAGCCTAGATGCCCTGTACCTGCCACATGTAGCACCTAAGCCTCGTCAGCACAAAAGCATTCTGGAGTCAGAATGTGTGTTCACTCTACCCTTCTATCCAGGAACTCATATACAGCAATGTATAGAGGGACTCTTTTGGCTTAGAACTTCTGTAACTGATGGACTTACTGAGAATAATTGCATCCACACTCTCATAATAAGAATTGTATGCACTTTGATTTCCTAACTATAAACTGGGATCTCTAGAAGACCATCAACATGTTTCATTCAGCAGCTAGCAAAAAGACTTCATTGGTGTGGCCAGGGGCTCTGGAAACATTCAATCCTATCTGATGTTTTTCTGAGTATATGCAGCAATCTGCACAATAGGATGTCTGGTTGGGGCTGGAATGTCCATTTCTTGCTTCAGGATTCTTATTTGTATGTCTAGATTACTAGCATGCCATGGCTAGCTCAAAGCACCATCTTTATTGATCGAGTCCTTCATTAAGTTCTGCTTCCCTCCAATAGGTTCCTCAAATGCTGACGCTGGCTGTGCTGTGTCACTGCGTGTCTGTGTGTGCCTTTTCCCCGGCAGCTGTGTTTCCTCTGGGAGGGCAGTGGTCTTCCATGTGCTGTGGCAAGCAAGTCACTTCTTCTTGTAGTGAGAACTGAAACCAGAACCACCAAATGCCATTTCCTGGACACTTCCTATTCGAGCCCCCTGTCCCTCACCCACAAAAGCTGCAGTGTACTGGTTAGGAACAAAGATTCTCGAAGCTGAACACCAGCATTGCAAGTCACCCACAGCCTGCTCTTGGGCATTTCACATTTCTGTACCGCAGCGTTCTTTTTTTATTTGAGAATGGAATAATAATAGTGCCAACCCCTAGAGTTATTATGAAGGTGAACTAAGTTAATATATGTAAAGAGAGACAGAAGAGTGTTTGGCACTTAGCAAGTACTCAGTAAAGGTTGGTTTATTATTATTATTATTATCATTTAATCTCTTCACACCCCAATATCATATAGATTACATATGCACATTACTCACCAACTAAGTTTATTCACAATGTTCAAATAGATTCTAACATTACAGTCTTTATCATTGTCACCTGAGTGTTTGAGTATCTATGCATATTTGCTTCCATGTGTCATATGAATGGGAACACCAAGCATGACAGAGTTCTACATTACCATTTAGTCTCAACCTTTCTCATTACTTGGGGAAAAAAAATGCTGATAATTAAGAAATGATAGCGTGTTTTAGTACCTGATGCAATTACCAAACCTAAAGTTTCAAAGTAAAGGAAACCTGACTTTCTTAAGTGCATTTGCTGCTACGCCTTTACGTAACTTCTAAATTTATGAAGGCTCCATCAAAGAGGCCGTCAGTTAGCTGACACATCCCGAAACCCTGTTCTGGAGGGAAGCAAAACAGTGCATGGTGTGCACAGCGATGCGATTCTTATTGGTGAGCTTATCATAGAGATGAGATTTTTGTGTTTGAAAAAACTCAAAGCAATACAAAACGGAGGGTGTGTGGGCAGTCAGGAAGGAGTGTGATCAAATAGGCTTAAACTGTAGTGTGAGGGACAGAGAGTACAGATCAGGAAACAGTCGTGAATAGTAAATGTTATGAAAATGAGGTCATTACAATCTCCTTCCCCAAGAGCCCTTAACAAATGTGGATTTAGATGTAATTCTGTTTTAGCTCAATAATTCAATGCATACTTTAGAGGCAAAGGGAGTGGATTTAATTATCTTGTTAAAGTTTCTTTGGTCCTCTGATGCTATAATTCTGAGAGAAACCTCTTGGTATTCTTAAATCTCATGTTACTCGACAAACTCTGTGTCTATACTACCCTGCCATCTTCATGCTAGAGGTGTTATGAACAGCACGGATACAATGCACTTATTACTAATCAGGGCAAATCGATGACTTAAGAAAAAGGAGACACTCTAAATTTTTAGATATTTAGGTCTTTCTTAACATTTCTTGACCTTAGAAACATCTACCTGTAACTGAAAACATCCTATACTATTTTAAAAACATATTATAACTATTTCAGTAACATTTCTTTAAAGAAGAATGCTGGCTAAGGAATCAGAAACTAAATTTTTAGACTAAATCAACAGGTGTTTATTTTTTTAAAGCATGAAATACATATATACTACTGATTCCATGAATAACCTTGGCTTGATTTGTAATGGCACTGTGAACAAACTTGCATAATTATTAAAGGAATCCTATATGTGTCTCTTCTACTGTGACTTTGTAGAGAAAACTCTCCCTTCTTTGTATTTATTTGGTAATTATTTATTGAGCACATCAAATATGCCAGATGCTGTGTTGGACATGACCTAGAGAGAGACAGATACTGAAGAGATTCACGAATAAGAAGCTATGCCATAATGACATGTGCCGTGATGAAATGGGATGATGAGATGGGGCATGTCTGGGCAAGGGGACCACTCTAAGTTGGGTACTATGCTTGTCTTTGATCTGATTCCATTCAGATTAATTTCTCCAAGGGATCCCATGTTAGCCAACATTTATGGGTTAACCAGTGTGACCACTGACATAGAATGGGCTCGGCAGAGGGGTTTCTCTCTCCTGGCCTTAGGTGATGTCAGCAGAGACTGCATCTCCTCTCCGGCTCCCAGCTGTGTCTGACGTGGTTCCAGCCTCAACTGTGGCCCTGCACTATAGTAACCCTCCCTTCTCGTTCTGTCCCTCCAGTCTAAGGTTGGTGGTGGCTTTCTGTTGTTGCTAACCTCTGGTTTGGTTTGTTTTTCATTTTTTTTAATGATATCCTTCTTGGCTTCTCAACTCTTCTACCAGATCTGTAAAAAAATGTGTTAAAATTTGTGTTTTAAATACTAATGAGTGCTTTCATTTCCGGGGTGGACCCTGGACTGTGACAGGTATCAGTTAAGGCTCAACTGAAGAAGCAAAATTTAAGATACGATCTAGAGAACTAAGAGAATCCAGACATATGATGCTCAAGAAAGTCCAGGCCAACAAACATGAAAGTTCATAAAGCATGAACACCCTTGGCCTCTTCAAGGAGCATAAAGTAAGCCAGTGTGGCTGCACCATCATGTGGGAGGAGAGAGCGACGAGTTAGGGCAGAGAGGTAGGTGTGCCCAGGATCACACAGGTTCCTACTGCAAGTTGGAGAAAGAAGGACCAGTATGCTTCAATTTGAAATTTTCAGAGGTTGTGCTGGCTACTTTGTGGATAGTGGATCCAATGCTGGAAGAGAAGATAGTTCAGACTAGTTGCTGAGAAAAATGGAGAAAAGTGGATAGATTCACAAAGTTTTATAGAGTTGGCCCAACTTATTAGTGGTGTCAATATCAACGATGAGAAAAAGAGAGGAAGCAAGGACGACTTGTCAATTTTTATCTGAGTAACCACTGCGAGGGAAGAATGGGAAAGAAGGAGGTTGAAGGGTGGGAAACAGAGAGAATTAAGATTTCTGTTTTGGTCCTGTTAGGTTAAAATGCCTCTTAGACCTCCCAGTACAGATACATAAGAGGTAGTGGGCATATGAGTCTGGAGTTTAGGGGAGAGCTTAGAGCTGAAGACATAAATTTAGGAGTTATTGGCACATAAATGGTTTTTGAAACCACAGATTTGTGTAGCATTACCTGAGAGTGAAATTGGAAACGATTTTATTACAAGTCACCAGTGATTGTTCTAAACACCGGATTTGGAAGGGAAAAAATGTCATTAGACATAACCATGTTTTAAAGAATAGACTTTTTAAAGAACAAGTAGAAACATTTTGTATGTGTGTTAAAGAATAGCCTGAGAAGCAAATCAAGAATTAATAAAATATAGGGAGAGAATAAGCTTAATGAGTCAGTTACGTGTGTATTGGCGGCTTTCTCCTAATTAAAAAAAAATGCATCCTGGCGTCGGAGGATGGATTTGGCAATAAAGAGTGAGAATTTTCCCCTTCCTTTCTGATCTTGATAAGATTTTTTTAAAAAGGAATTCTAAATATGAAGAAGAGATGAATAGAAGCCTTCCCAAAGACCTGAAGACAACTTTATTTCTGAAAAAAAGAAATAAAACATTTTGAGAACTGAGAAACAGTGGCAGCAGTCAGGGAGACTCAAAAGAAGCAAAACAAGGAAGTGTTTCTTTCTGCCCCACACAGCGCAGCTGGAAACATCCAGCGGAGAATATGGGATTCCTGGTGGTAAAAAGGAACATTAAGTGTAGCGTGCTGAAAAAAATTAAAATAATGTTATTATTGATTGTATTTAATTATTTCATTTTTCATCCAGTTATTTTCATGCCTGGTATTATGTTCTATGTTTGTAGTTTGCAAGGACAGTAATTTATCATTTTCATTGTTGAAGTCTTTATTTATTATTAAAAAGTGACGACCTCTATAGTAAAACAATTGGCGGGACTGCAGACTGAATGCTGAAGGACCCAGCAGTTTGCATCTATAGGCACGCTCTTCCCCAAGCAGAGACATTTTATCGCAGTGGCTAGGAGGAAGTAATTACTGATGCATCTTCTCCGTGGACCTTTGGAATTCTTGTTAAAACTGTTGATCTTCTATCCAGACTGAAGATAGTCACTTAAATTCAAAAGTTTGTATAAAATTTCAGGACTTTATTTACTCCCCTATATCTAAGAATCTCAGTTATATTGTGTGTGCTTTTAAAACCTTAAGAGATGCTCTCCCCACCCTTCCGCCCCAGCATGTCTGCTCTAACCCGTGATCAATCCAGGTGGCTCTTATTAGTTAGCTCCTGAAATCCTACCTCATTTGCACCAACTCCACAAATTGATGAGAAGGAAACAAGTTTGTTTTCTGAAAATCCTTTTGCTGTAGGTTTTAGATTTCCATTCAAACATCTCTGTTTGGCATTAATGAAAATCAGTATTGGTCAAATTCTGACTTACAGTTCAGAAAAATGTGGACTTTACCTTCATTCTCAGTCCGAGTGTGTCCTACAATGGATGGGACTATTTTACTTTGGTCCCAGCCTTCAGAGTTCTACCACCACTGGGAACCTAGACCTTGTCATTTACCTTCTCAGGGTTCTGCCTTATTTTTGCAATGAGTAAGCTCAACCATTAACTTTAAGACCTCTTCCAGCTCTAACATTTTATTCTCCCTAATATAAAATGTTATTGGAA
Organism: Tonatia bakeri; assembly: GCA_004024845.1. Lineage (NCBI taxonomy): Eukaryota > Metazoa > Chordata > Mammalia > Chiroptera > Phyllostomidae > Tonatia > Tonatia bakeri. The sequence goes on along the minus strand of PVIA01000276.1, from coordinate 221,708 downwards.
TAGATACATATTCCTCCTTCTAAACATGAATTTCTGAGGACAAAAGCTCTTCCTAGCACCTCAGTGGTGCCTCTGTAAATACTGGGCATTCTTTTATCACAGGAGGGAAAAGCAGGTTGGAAAAACACACTGATAGCAAAGCAGTGAACTCTCAGGATGACTGTGTCCATTCAAATACGTTCCCTGCCTTCAGTGTGCTGGGATTATTCCTCTGCCAGTCAACGACCATGGACTCGGGAGTCAGGAGGGCTTGGTGCTCAGTTTGGCAGAAAACAAAAGGAATGGGAGCCAAAAAATATGTCATCCTCAATCCAATGAAATGTGACGCTAATCCTAAGTGCTTTTTAATAGGTGACATAACTTGTCCTCTCTTAAGGGTCTTAAGGTTGACTCCAATCTTTTTAATATGAACAGTGCTGTCGTGGACATTTCTGAATGAGTGCTTTTGTGATTGCATTTGGATATGTGTATGCGATAGGTATATGACATTTACTTGGTGATGATATTATCAGGAGCATGAAGCCTTTTAATCAAATCACCAGCAATGAGCTCAAGGGGGTTTACTCACATATGGTCTGCAACCAATGCCCAGTCTATGTTCTTGTCCATAGAATAACTTTTAAAATTGCAACTGATGAACAAAGGAAAGTTAAAGGGAAATATACAGTTTCAGTTGACATCATTTTAATATCTAAAAAAGTAATGTTTGGGAGTGTATTTCAAGAGTGCAGATTCCCATCAAGGTTTGTGGCTTGTTGAATTAGATAGAAAAAACAATTTCTGGTTGAAAACTCCAAAAAAAGGCTAAACCTCTCAGGTAATCAATTCCATGGATGATAAGACATTTTTTGAACAGACAATGGGCCTCTGGTAGACAAGGAAAGAAGACAAGGTCCCTTCAAGAAGTCCCTGTCATAAACTCTGAAATAAGGCTCAGTATGTTCTGCCAAAATTCACTGAATGTCCTAATCTAAGTTTCTGGTTCTTATGCGACCTCAAGTACTCTGTGAAGCCACCTCCTACAATGAGAGTAGATGAGATCCTTCCTTCATGCATTCTTCAATGCTAGAAAAATTTAGAGTTAAATAGAAAAATGTTTAAGAGAAACAAAACTATTTTATCAGTGTTTTTCACTACATGATATATCCATGTACGGTAATTATAAAGTATTGGTAATGTTTAAGGGAACTTGGCATATTAAAATGAGAGATGAGGTGGGTAATTCCAATTTAAAAATGCATAATAAAATAGTCAATATAGAAGAGATTTTAACTTACATACAATGTTTATAAAAGCTTTGTAATGTGAAAGGGAATTAACCTTCACTATGTTTATGCGCTTAGTATTTTAAGATTTAAAAAACTATTAAGTACTTGGGAAAGTTTTTCAGAGAGACAAAATACTAAAAAGGAAGTTGAGCAGATTAAATTTGCAAAAATTAGTTTAAAATATATGTAGGAATTTAGTTAACTAAATGCATAAATGTATCTATACACATTCAAAATCCCTTTAAAATGGTTACTAGAATTATCTAGACTTACAAATAGTACAATAAATCTGTAAACTAAATTTAAAAGCTCAAGTGAGAAGTAGAGTTTTGAATTATTTTTTATTGACTTTTAGAAAGAGAGAGGAAAGGAGAGAGAGAGACATCAAGAGAAAAACACCGATTCACTATTCCATTTATTGGTGTATTCATTGGTTGTTTCTTGTATGGGCCCTGACCAGAGACCAAACCTGTAACCTTGACATATCTGACATATCGGGGTAACACTCTAAACAACTGAGCTATCTGGCCAGGCTGGTTTGCATTTTTAACTCTAATAAATGAAATACTAAATTTTTAAGCCAAAGTAAACTTCAGGATAGTCTTTTCTACATACAAAAACCACCTTTCAAAAAAAAATCCGCATGTAATAATTGCTACCTGAACTATACCATTCCTACCAGTTTAATAGGACTCAGAAATAAATTTCAAAAAGGAGCTCCTACACATAAGAACAACCCAGTAGAAAAAATTGGCTAACTTATAAGGAAATGGAGACAAGCCACCAAAAGAATTTAAAAATGCACTTAATCTCACTCATGTTTAAAAAACATCAAAATTATGGTCCTGTATAGCGTCGATGAGGTTACTGAGATCCAGGCACTCTGATATGTACACAAGAATGTAAACTGGAACTACTTTTTTTTGGAAGACAATTTGCCAAAAAATATTATGTTTTAAAATGCACATATTCTTGGACTTGATATTTCCACTTCCAGGAATTTATTATGTACACATATCTGAATGTATTCACAAAGGCATTTCTCCAAGAAATGTCCCCTGTGCCATTGTTTTTATTTAAAGAATTGGAATGACCACCGGTGGAGGTCAAGTTCAATATATTATTAAATCCAGGCAATGATTTAGTAGATAGCCATTCAGAAGAACGAAGTAGCTCTTTTTGTGTTGATATAGAAAAGGCTTCAATTATATTAATGAAAAGACAAATAATAAAGCCAAGTGCAGAGCAGTTTTAGGATATACTTCTAATGTACACTGGAAACAAAAAAGATACGTATGTGTGTATCTGTAAAGACAATTTCTGGAAGAATGCAAATACAGAGGTGGCCCTGAAGAGCCGTTGGCTGTACTGAAGATTTGCTGGTTTCCTAGGGCTGCAGTAATGCCTCAAACTGCAAGGCTTAAAATGAAAACGCATTCTCTCACACTTCTGGAGTCCACGAGTCGAAGATCAAGTTGTGGGCTGAGTTGCGTTAGGTCCTTGTGGGGGCTTTGGAGGAGAAACTGTTCCACACCTGTGCCCGGGCTTCTGGCGAGGGCTGGTTATCCTGCCTTTCTTCGGCCTGTAGATACATGACTCCCATCCCTGCCTCTATCTCCACGTGACATTCTGAGCTGTACTGGAGAGGGGGCCCATGCTACTCTGGTGTGGGACTTCATCAAAGCTAATTACTTTTGTGACAACTCTATTTCCAAATGAGGTCACATTCTAAGGTATCGGGGATTAGGACTTCACTATATCTTTTTGGGGAGACACGGTTCAACCCATAACAGGAGGATGTGGCCATCTGGGCTGAGAGGAAAAAAAATTAAAAAATTAATTAATAGCAAAAGACTACTAGTTAAGGGATACAGGCATGATTAATTGCTATTTATGGTCTTAATCCCTTCTAACATAAACATTTGGACAACAAATACCATGCTGTATAAACTGACTGTCCACATCTCAACATTTGGCCTTCAATTAATTTTAACAATGTTTCTCTCCCTGACTCCAAAGACTTTCTTCTGGTTGGAAAGAGCATGAAGTTAAAATTTAATTTCCCTCCATTGATGTTTTTATTTCACGGCTTCTCAGAGGTGAAAGGGTCTTTAGATTCCTTTCCCTGCATCCCTGCGGAGCTGGACAACATCTTCAGCAAGAGGCCTGGTCCCTGCAACCAGAAAACGGCAGCGGGCCCTCCTGTGTCAGGGTAGTCGGGATGGCTGGAAAGCAGAGACTGAGCCACATTCTGCCTCCTGAAAAACGTCACCATTTTGTCTTTGGTCAGCCACCTGAGCTTTGAAAAATTACATATGCACTTACTATGTTAAATTAATATGCAGATACAAATATGTATAAATATATATTATTAAATGTATTGAAATATATTATAAATCCATATTTACACTGCACCTAGTAAAATACTTGTAGACACCTGTGCATTCTATTCTATGTCTTATCTGAATGACAAGTATAATCCGACTGCTTAGAGTTGAATATCAAAAATCAAACTGCAGAAGTAGTAGCCAGGTAAGGGGAGAGCAGAGAGGCCGGCAGAAAGCAGAATGAGAGAATTGCATGACCGGAGCGTTAGGAAGCAGCAGCATTTTCACTGACATCGGCCCTTGCAGGTACATGTGTCAGAAGATAATTCTCATCATGTAGTTTAATTAACACTTTTATAAAAAATACCCAATAGAAATATAAGTTCTACAACTTTTCTTTGAAGACCCAAGTTTTATTTTCAGGATGTTCCAAAAGACACTTGTTCTCCTGCAGACAATGTTAAAAACAAACATTCACGTTTACAAGGAAGAACTGAAAGCCTTGAAAATAATAGGAGAAACTTTGTGAGAAATTTGCCCAAGAAATCTTTTAGAAAACTTAAATACTTTAGGCAGATTAAACAAAAGCAGGGATTCTGTATGTGAAAAGCTTCCATAAAATTGTGACAAATTATTCCATTCAGAGTCGCTCTGCCAGGTTTTGTCACACAGTATGAAAGACATTAATAAATATATGTCAGCTTGTCATTTCTTTACAAAATACTCCTTTTACCCAAATAAACAGGCTTGTTTGAGGCTACAATGGCCATCTTTGTCTCAAAAGCACTCACTCAATTTGCAGATACGTGCTGTCTGCTTGGAGCACCAATTCGCACAGAACTCTATACCTGAGCAAAAGCAACAGCGATGCCCCTTTGGCAGTGGGACCTGGCTCCAGAGCTCTCAGAAGTACTGCAGGAAAACGCACTCAGCGGTCACCTGGGCTTTCAGCAACTGCTGGAGACGCAAACCTAAGGAGCTGTGAAGACGAAGTTCCAATCAGACAAATGGAGCTCTGTGTTAAAGGACTTTTGCACAAGGAGGTAGCCCAGGAGGGTGACGGTCCAAATTTACACTCCTGCTTTCATTCATTGTAAAGGAAAACATGTCTTCATTATCTCTAGAAAGAAAACATCTCATGATAATTAAGGCCTAGAAATAATAATTTCCCAGCAGAAAAGCAAGTATTACAGAAAATGTAAAGTGATACAATAATATCTGTGACCAGCTCATCATAATTAAGGCTAGACAGTGTGTTAGGCCTTCCTCTGAAGAAGTCATGGCCTTCCTCTGGTGTGCTGAAACAGGATTTTCTTACCAGGAAACAGTCCATTTGGTTCCTGGGGGTGATCAGTTTATTGCCAAATGACAGTTTATTCAGCATTAAAAAGAGTCACTGTTATTTAGCCCTTTCTAGAATTCATGGTTTAAAAAGGTTTGTGGGGGATGGGGGGAAGGCTTGCTAGGAGGGGATGGGGAGGGATCCAGCAAATAAGAAAAAGAACTCATGGTCATGGACAGCATTGTGGTGACTTTGGGAAGAGAGGGTGGGTGGAGGTGAAGGAAGGTATGGGGAGGATGAGTGGTAATGGAAAAAATGTACCATAAAAATGAACTATTAAAAAAATAATAAAAATGTTTTTTTGGTTACTTCTTTGTTTTCCCTTTAAGGGTGACTTTTGTAAAATTACTCATGACTGAACAATAAAACCCTAGAGAAAACATAAAATATTAGAAGCCTTAATAAAGCTGTGGTGAATGTATGCAGTCAGGATATCAGTTAAATCCTATTTTGAGTTAACTAATCAATATGTCCCACATAGTACACTACAGAAGGTCGCTGATGGATGTGCTGAGCATCTGGAGTTACATGCTATTAAACCGCTCACAAACTGCCAAAACAAATATTTTTTAGCACAGTGAAGTCTCTGGTATTATTGTGACTTGTCCTCAACTAATTTCACTAGTGGTTCAATGGTAGGGATTTGTTTTTTGTTTTTTGGGGTTTTTTCCCCCCTTCTTGGACTAAACATTCTGCTATTCTTCTAAAAAAAAAAATACTTTCTAAATAGTTTCCCTCCCTTGATTGCACCCAGCCAGCGCTGGTTTGGGAATGGGTTTTGCAAAATCAGGGGTTTTACCCAACAATGGCTAACTTGGGTTTTGGTTTTGGCGTCCGGGCCTATAAGAACATGGAGGGTTTGCACTTTCCAAGTTTTCTTAACTGACTGGTGACGCATCCTGAAACAAGAATCTCTGTTTTTCTTTTCAATAATTTCCCTCCCTCCTGGCAGGGTGGCCTGTGAAAACCTAGTTCAAACACGGTATTGCAACACGACCAAACAATAAAATCAAACTAACCTTTACCACTCACTCTGTCGTACACCTGGGTGAGTGTGTGTGGGTGAGCGGCTTTACCGACCTACAGCCTGTCTTGTTTGTTTGGAAAACACCCACAGCGTTTCTGCCCTGCTCCTGTTCCTCCTGGCCCTGCTCCCACTCTTCTCTCCGAGCCAAGAAACTATGGTAGTGCGGAGCTCGACAGTCTTGGTCCCTCGAGCTCTCAGTCAACCTCAGGCTCCTGTTCCCTCTCTTCCTTCGCGAACTTGGTGTGCGTGCTGTACGTGTACTTCACTTTCATGCACTGTAGGTAACCCATTATCTCTATATCTCCTTCAGTTGCTAGATGCATCATTACCCTATTGACTACCACAAAGAATGAAAATGCTGCTGATGTAAAAATAGATGCCTGCCATTAAATGTGTGACCTATTTTAACTTCAGAAATATTAAAATGTGAAAAAAATTATCTTAGAATCGATAAACTCTGGCAATTTAATGCAAGAAGAAAAGAGAATACCTTCAAATGTCCTTGTGAAGTTATTGATTGGACCACCAACCTCCCTTTTTTTGATTTACTGATTGACTATTGTCCTGCCTGTCTCTTCTGTCACTTGATTTCTTCATTTACATATATATATATATTTATGGTGTCTCCAGTGTGCAGGTCCCGTGATAGATGCTAGGGACACTCACTAAAGAAGAGACAGTCTGTGGGCAAAGAGCTTCAGTTTTGGAAATGGATACCAACAGAAGCTAGGGAATTAAAGAATGACTATTGCTATCCCAGGCAGAAGTAGAGGACTCTGAGGAAGCACAGTGCAAGGTGACCTACCTGAGTCTTGCAGGGGTTATGGAGAACTCTCCAGAAAGACAGCATCTGAGCCAAGATCTCAAAGATGAGTAAGAGATGTCAGTCAGTCAAGGGGTTGAGGCAGATGGGAAAGGAAGAGGTAGATATTTAAGTAAAGGAAATACTAGTAGACAGCCAGAGAATTTGCAGCATTGGGTTCTGGTGCACGCAGAGGGTTCCGTAGACTGCAGGACAGGAAGAAGTGACATGAATTAGCACTGGCTCATGAATGGCCTTGTGCTGAGGAACTAAACACTGATTCTGAGGAAATTAGTGAACCAGTGAAAGGCTTAAGCATAAAGTGACAAGATCAGTTTGACCCTTTATTTTCATTTGTCCGAACTTTATTTTGTAAGAATCAAATGAATCATGAATAATAACTTGGATCTCCTCTCTATCTGTGGCTCCTAAGTGTGCACTGTGATTGTGATGGATATTCAGTTTAGTCTTTTCCCTCTGGACATGTCTATCCATCCATTATGATAAATTTTTTTCAGCACCCTGCAATTTTCTCTCCTTAGTATTTCTTTCTGAAATTTCCACTAGTAAGGTATTTGGCTCCCCGGATTGATCTTTATGGTTCTTATCTTACTCAAATTTTCCATCTCCTCATCTTATGGCTCTATTTTGGGGAGCATTCCTAAAATTTGTCTTCCAACCATACTACTCATTTTTCTGGGGCAAACAACACATCATAATTTTAGTGTCTTAGAAATCTATTTTCTTTACAGAGATGTGTTATTGTTTATGGATTTAATAGCTTTTCAAATCTCCCCAAGAATATTAATTAATAAACAGTTTTACCCCATGTTGCACAATCCCCATGTTAGCCCCACTGTCTTCTTTTGGTCCCTCTCTCTACGGTGATAGTTTCCCTTCCCTATCTTCAACCCAAAGCTATTCATTTGTATTTCAGAATGGAGCTTTGAAGCCTGAGTGGAAGCGTGGTGCATATGAACAGGGTTAGCTGGCTTCCCTCCAGGGAGCTTGTGCAGGAGCTGGTCATTGCTTTACGGCTTCTCAGCCACTGGTTTGTAGGAGTTTTCCTTCAGGGTGATTCAGTTCTTCCAATGAGGTAACCTTCCAGTCTCTTGTCTTGGGGGCAGCCTCCTGGTTGTTGTGTTGTGTGTATACAAAGGGGAAGAGAACTGGTGGGATCCAACTATTCTAGAAATTTCTAATAAGAACAGGCTTTTGTTAGTTCCCTTGAGTTGACCTGTGAATCCCACCTTCACTCACCCTCTGCCATGCCTGGTCTCTGAATCACCAGCCACTCTCATTCAGGTTCTCTGGTTAATAAACAAAGCTCCCATCTCCCATGGTAACGATGGGCAAAATAGGAATGTTGTAAAGGAATTAGTTTTCTGTGGATGGTGGGCTTTGAGGAAGGAAACGGTTGTCAGGGTTCCACTCCTTGAAGAGAAGATCAATGTGTATATAACCTTACCTTCTAATCCCTGGTCCAGCCCCATGTCTCAACCCTCCACCTACCGTTCCAGCTATTGCCGTGAACTAAGCCTTTGCAGGGTTCTGCAGTGCGAACTGCTTCTGCTAGAGTGAGTGCACTACCCACATGTTCATGAGGTCTGGATTCCCCTGCCCTAATAAATCAATGTCTGCACTTTCATCCACTTTCCATCATTTGATGATTTGTTCAGACAGTTTGCCTGCTGAAGCCTTCTTCTGTTCCCTTTGTCCTTCTGGGTCTACAGGCTTTTATTCATTTAATAACAGCTTAGTGGGGGCTTGGGAGAGAGGAGGAGAAACATGTGAGTTCAATCTGCCTTCTTTAACTGAATACTCTATTTGCAATGGAGATTTGCAATGTTTTAGCTCAAATAATTCCTTAGGCTCATATATGAAATAAACATTTTCTAAACTATAAATTAATAAGCATAATATGAACATTATGAGAGACATAAAGACAGAATATTTGAAGTCAGACCCATCCTGAAAAATTAGAAGCATATAGTCATACATCTGAGCTAACAGCTACTCTTTGCTTTCTTCTATTTTTATACTATCTATAACCTTAATTAAATTTCATAAAGTCAGAAGCCAAAATGGAATAGTAACATGTCAGGAAAACTTGAACCCAGGCAACTCTCAGCCCCAGTCCCAACATTTTCACTCTGTTCTCGTGGATGACTTTCCCTGATACCTCAGGGAATGGATCCATACATGCAGACTTAAACCAATGTTTAATTTCGATAAAGGCCAACTTTTCCAGTCTTTCCTCAGAAAACCATGTCCTGAGGTGGAGGGGTTGAGTGAAAAGGAAAAAGGACTCATGGACATGGACAACAGTGGGGTGATTGAGGGGAGTGGGGGTTATAATGGGGATAAATGGTAATGGAAAAAATACAATAAAAATAAATTAAAAGAAAGAAAAACATATCTTTTTATTTTTTCATAGTTGACATAGCACAACCAAACCAACAATTAAAGTTTTTAAAAAGGTTTTTTCCTTGTAAACTGCTCAATAAATGAACTCTAAATGTGGCAAAACCTGAAAAGATCCTCAAACACCAAAAACTTTTAAATATGTACATATGTATCCTCCTCCAGGAGTGTGTAGGTTTGATTAGAAATGTCTTGATAAGCCTTCCCAGTGGATGATAGGAAGTGAGGGTATTCAAAGCTTGAGTTTAAAGAGATAAAAGTTTATCAGCACGTCACCAGTAAGAGTGCAGACCCTTGCAAAGACAGGTGGGAGCAAACAAAAGGGATTTCTGAATCACCTTGCACATGAGAGGAATGGAAATTGGAGGATGGGAAAAGACTATGGCTCTGCAAACGAGCAAGGATAATATTTTTTAATAATAGGAATGTCTAATATTTAAATACATGATGCTATCTGAGCAGAAAGTACCCAGCCATGAACTGTGAAAAATAGAGACAGTTATTGAAGAAGATACAAGATACAAGAAGCATTGTACATAGGACAATGACACCTCAATTGCCTTCAAAGCTATGACCTTTCTGAGGAAACCTGGTTCTTTGGTAGCAGGTTGAATTAAGTCATTAGCAAGTGCAGCACGGTGTTCCTTCTGCTCTGGTAGCAGAAGCCATGGAATGAATTTTGCCACAACATGTTTGCTGCCAAGATCCTGCATCAGAATCTTGGACACAGTAGTTTCTGGAATCCCCAGGTCAGTTTCTGGTTCTCGCACTGTCAGTCTCCGATCTTTGTTGATTGCAGCTTGCTTACGTTCAACATTCTCAGGTGTTCTGCTTGTTGCAGGCCTTCCAGAATGTGGGTCATTTTCAACAGATTCTTGACCGTCTATGAAGTGTTTGCACCACACTTTTATTTGCACTGCACTCATTGCATTGTCCCCAAAAGCCTTCTGAACCATCTGAATAATTTCTGCAGAGGAATGTTCCAGCTTAACACACAATTTAATGCAGATTCGTTGCTCTATTCACTTAGTCACTTTGAATGGACGACCACACAGTACACGTGTTCACTCAATGGCATCTACTGCCATTGTCTGGTACAGTGAAGTTGTCATTGTTCACACATGTACATTTCAGTCCACTCTCCTTAGCTGCCAGGTTACACCGATCTCAGGCAAACCATTCTCATTCTATTAAAAATGGCTGGAATTTTTCTGGACAGACCTTTGTATATGTGTATGTGTCTATGTCAAAATAAACAAGTATTTTTAGTATATATCAAAATATATAATCTCATATATAGAATTGGTATCTGTTACGTCAAAATAAATATGTCAAAATAAAGTAAATCCTGTTTATTTTCACACACTTTAGAAAAGACAGCTGCATGCACAAAGGTCTTGATTTAGGTGGGCTTCTTCACATGGTGGGAGTGCACTAACCAAGGAAGGACATTGAGTTTGACGTGGTGCCGAAAGAGGAGTGGCAGACAAGGAACAGCAAAGTGAACCAGAAACTCAAAGAAAAAAAAAAGTAGCAGAAACAAGAGCGCCAAGCCAGCAGTGGCCAGGAAAATTGTAAATCATGTCCCCTGGAGAATCCACAGAGAGACAGGCAGGAACTCAAGGTCCCACTCTGAGTTCTCAACACATTAACTGACATCTGGGTTAGTTTTATGTAATGTTTCTGGGTCTTAAAAAATGCAAGCAAAACCTGTAGCTTGCTGAAGAAGACTGCATCTTGTATTGCATCTACCTTTGATGAGGGCCGAACAGGCAGGTATCTAACTAAGTAAGGACATGACAGAGTGCCTCAGGAAATTCCCCTGCTGAAAGTGTGCTAGGGTAAGTTAAGTAACTTCATGGGGCAGGGGAACGTGATACTGTAGGTGCAATTGAAGTGCTGGGTGGGAGGCTGGAATGGATGCCCTCAGGGTCCTTAAGACCCTTATAGTCTGTGTTTCTAGGAGCTATGCAGACTCAGACCATTTCAATTTTTCCCAAATGTAACTAAAGTTAAACTGATGTTATGTATAATGGCTCAAAGCCCTCTTTGCAAAGTTCAGCAATACCACATGGTAGTCCTTATTCTTGTTCAAGCCAGTGGTAGGGAAATGGAGGTCTTGCAAAAACTATTCCAGTATTTCCTGTTGGATAAGCTCTGCCGTTCTCTAAAAACACCAAAAGGAGAAGTGCACAGAGTCAGAAGCGGAAAAGCTTCCCAAACCTGCAGGGGCTGAGCCGGGCTGGAGGAGCAGGGGCGGCCTCTTCCACGGAGCTCCTCCTGCTCAGGGGAGGGCTTTCCTTTCTGTGAAAAGGGCTGGCATGCTAAATTATTATTTGTATTCATAATGCCTTCTCATAAGCACCCTCTGGAGATCTGCATTTTAATTCAAAATGTGGTCTTAATTTTAGGGATAAATCAGTAAAAAGGGTCTGCACTAACCTGTCATTTTCCTCTTCTATTTTGAAGCTTTCTGTATGGGAGTTAACTTCTCCCAAAAAAAGCATTTGGAAAATTCCTGGTTAGGCCACTTGCTTGTTTTGTGAATGACGTTTGTGGTCAACTATAACATATATAGCATGCCTTCTTATTGCTGCCTTTTTCATGCATGTTTTTCTTATTTTGGCATTTTTATGGAAGTGATTAAATATTACTTGGTTTCAAGCTGTTGTAGAAATTGTGGAGATGTAGAAAATAGTCTCTGGCTGAAATCTAGCACACACATACCCACACAGTCATAAACGCACACATATGCATGCAGCATTCTTAAAATATGTGCAGAGTTTTTGTTTGATTCTGTTGCTTTTCTTTTCCTCTCCCTTTCTCTCTCTCTCTCTCTTTCCTTTCCTTTCTTTTCTTCTTTCTCCTAACAATGTAGAGGGAGAGAAATGAAAGTAAATATGACTCCCATGTCCTTTTAGGGCTGCTTTCTAATAGAAGAAGCATTGTTTCGATGGCCAAGCCTCCTGCTTTTACCCAGAGTTAAATGTTGTAGAAATGTTGTTTCAAGTCATATTCAAAATGACTTAAATATTTTTGCAGGGTGTCACCTTCCAAGCCATCACATTAATGTTTTTGATTTCAATGGCAAGTTGTACTGCCATAGTAACTCTTAAAGGAATATTCTTTCCCCACCCCACCCCACTCACTCACCTCCCCCAAAAACATTAAGCTGAAGAAAAGTAATTTAAATTCTGGTGTTTAGACTAGAAATTCCTGACACACTGATTAGTACTCAGTAAGTTCCAAAACACATCCCTAAGAAGCAGAATGGTTTTTATCCCATAAACTGGTTTATATACTGTTGTATGATAAAATCTAACAATTTTAAGAGAAACTCTGTTTTTTGTTATTGGAAACTTGGAACTCATGTCAGAATGAAATTCCTGTCAAGACTTCTACAGCTATTAGAGGAAATTAAAAGCCTAGTCAATATCCCATGTCTGCCGGTAGACCTAAGGGGAGAAAATGCCCATTCCATTTCATACTTCCTAGAAGGTTTATTGGAATATCTGACTTCACTTCAAATAATCTAGTAGTTGGGTCTGCATAATATTTGTTATAAGTGAAAGGAGATTAAATATGTGAATACATTTTTTTAATTCTTTATATCTTTATGTTGTTATAATAATAATGATTGAAGGCATATTCAGCCCTGACTGGGTAGTTCAGTAGGTTAGAGCATGGTCCTGATATGCCAACGTTTCAGGTTTGATCCCCAGTCCTAAAGGAACATCAACCAATGAGTGCATAAATGAAGTGGAACGACAAATCAGTGTTTCTCTTCCTGTCTCTCTCTCTCCCTGAAATAGATTAAAAAGTAAAATACCAATAAAAGATATTCAGAATACCAATAAATTTCTTTACCTATTCATATTATTTAATTGCTAGGGGACAATTATGAATTATCTGATAACATTTTTATGACATGGGTCATAAAGAAGTCTTAATAAACATGAATCTGGTTAACTACACATTGGGGCTCCCCTAAAAAGTAAGATGATCTCTAACTCAGGGCCTTGTCAAATTATTTGCAAATACTTGATATGGTCAATTGTTCTTTTCAAACATAGGTGTGTAATTATAGCTTTCAACAATAGAAATAGTTTGTATAACATTTCTGTCATGATTGATATCATCTTTCTTATCGTAATATACAATTGAACCATGTCACACTTTGAGATTAGTTGTTTGCCACGAGACAGTAAGTAGTGGCTGTGCCAGTATTAGCCACCAGGTCACCTATACCCAGCCCAGGGCACCCACTATGGGACTGGAAAAAGTGTCTCTCCTACTGAGGAATCTCAAACTTCAGCCTTCCTTATTTTGAATAAATTATCCAATGATTTGTGTCCTCATTAGCATTTGTATTCTTTACATATTTCCATTACATTTTAAGAAAATCCATTCAGAGAAATAACAAGTCTCTTTACTTACTTTTTAAGTTAACATAATGCTTTTATTACTTAAAAAAAAGTCCTTGAATGTTTTGTGTCCAGACTTACATGGTAATTCAGCCTGGAGATTATTCAAGAACAGCAAATAGTGTGGATTCTTCAGAAAGATTATTTCAGTCCAAATAATTCCCAAAGAAAGAGTAAGTTTGCCACCTGATTCATGTGAAGCTTTACTTTCTAGTGGGAATAGTGCTGCCTTGCAACCCTACCTCTATTCCCTCACATTGTTTTCTTTGCCCGGGTTGAAGGTCATGTCCCTTCCTAGGAGCTTTGCTCAGGACTGCCACTATGGTGGGCGTTCCTCAGCTAAGAAGAACCAGATGGCCACAAAGAGACATTAATGTTCCCCTGCATGTCCTCTGGGCCACCCTTCTTCGCAAGGGACAAAATGCACTGACTTACCACCACTCTGACTTTTACCCTAATCCAGACACAAAGGACAGTTGTCCTCTCTCAGTGGCAAGCACAACCCAGCAGATCCTAACTTTACGTAGCTGAAGTCAACCTGTTTGGAGAACTAATTGTTTGGAGAAAGCCCTGAGTTGTACCAGGTATTATATGTAGTACTAAGGTAATTTTCTGACTCAATTAAAATACATGGGCAAAATAGTAATAAAGACAGTATGATTTTACATTATGATGCTCAGAGATATTTGGAGATTAAAAAGAGTATGCATCTATCAAAAGATAATAAAAAGTAGCTAAATTCACAGCAGTTGTGATAATGGAGACATTATAGATAATTTTAAAACTCTAATATCTCTATCCTTCTTCCTTCCTTCACTTTCATCAGAAGACTAAGAGGTCTTTCAGAGTGGTTGAAAGGTCACCCTGCAGGGTAATAAAAGTTAGAAGAACTGATGTGAATCTTGGCACCTTCGCCAGCAATCTGCACGCACTTGGAGGAATTCCCTGGCTTCTCCGAGACTCAACTTTATCATCTTCAAGATGGAGACAAAGGTACTGGTCTGACTTGCAAGATGGATCTGAGGATCGAATGAGAATACATTTGAACATGTATTAAACTTGCATGCAAAAAAATGCATAATCAGCATCATCTTTATAAGGTCACGCTGATTTCCACTTTCTGTCCCATTCTTTTTCCACCCTCTGGCAGAGCTGCCACTAACACTTGAGCAACAGAAGAATAAGGAAGAGAAGTGAAGTCTCCTCACCCCCTAATACCTGCAGTACCTTCATAATGTAGAATGGCCTTTTGTTGCAATATCCTGGTCACCAAAGATGTCCCTGAGAGAAAACCCCCTTGAAGCTCTGTAGATTAATGTATTTACTTTATGAAGCCAGGAAAGGAGAAACAAACTCTGGAATAACTCATCAGACAAACACATGACAGCAATACAGACCTCTTTCTGGGGCTCAGAAGCCAAACAGACTTTGCACCTATTTGTTCTCCTCACGCCTGTGGTGTGAAGCAGATAGAAAAGACAAGGTCACTTTGCAAATCATCTGACTCAGCCTGAAATCAGTAACCCAGAGAAGAAGCACTTAAGAGCACAGAGGCACAAATGAGGGCCCAGGCCTGGGCCTTCCGATAAGGCCTGATGTTGAGTAGAGAGTTGTTGATGTGACTTGAGCCTTCATCCCAGGAAGCCCTGCTCCAGCACAGACAGATGTCTGGGTCCTCTCTCGGGACAAGGTGGGGGATTAGGGAGACAAAGCCACTCTCTCAGTCAGAGAGTACTTTGACATCCGAAGTCTAAATTCTGAATTTCTAAATACTGCAAGGGTATTGGTTTTTCTATAAAATAGTTCCACATGGGAAGCTTTCTGTGTTAAATCATGGAAGTCCTAGAGAGTGAAGCTATGGCTTATCTACAGCACCCAACTGGTAACCCAGCAGTAACTGGCACATGGAAAATGTTGAATGAATGAATGAACCAACCAACAAAGAAATTCCATAGGACACCAAATGGTAGTAGTGATCTTTAAGTTTTTTACTATGAAAACTATAAAATAGAAACAAAAACAGAGAATTGTGTATTGAACCCCCATATAACCATTCTTCTGCTTCAACAATCTTGTTTTATCTATTTCAGTTTAAGGGATTGAGTGCATTATTTTAAAGAAAATCCATAATTTCATAAAATTTCATCCATAAATACTTCCCTTTACATCTCTAATATATAAGAACAATCTGTGCACACACTTGATAAAATTAACAGCAATTCCTTAATATCTTCTAAAATCCCAATATCTTTTCATGTTGTTTTTTAGAATCATAATTCAAACAAGACACACAAAGTTGTATATTTTCTTCATCTTTTAAGTCTCTATAAATCCATGATGGTCTTTCCCACCTGACCCCACTCCATTCTGTTAACATCATTGACTCGTTCAACAAAACAGGCCACGTGTCCTGTAGAATGAGGACATTCTGGATTTGGCTGACATGCCTGATGATGCCATTTAATTTGATCCTCTACGTGTGTATTTCCCCTGCTCTGGTAAACACACCCAGAGGCTTGGTTAGATTCAGTCTACTTCCACTCTGTTTCAGTGGACCTGTACTGGAGTAGAAACTGTGCACAACTACTTCCTGCAACTTGGGACAAGAGGAACCATGGAAGAAGTTGGATAAGCATCCCCTTGCTAAAGAAGGAAGGTCAGGCCTGCCAGGATAAGCATTTCCAGTCTGGAAGAGCAGGTGAAAAGGAAAAGTTAAATCATGTTTGGAGACAGTGATGACAAGGCTCTGTCAGGTGGGGATAGATGTCATCTTGAGTTCAGTGCCATCACACGCCACTTTGACGTAAGTCAGGGTGGGAGTAGTTACCCCATGCAAATCAGCAAATGCTATCAGTCAGAGCTTTCCTATTCAAAGACTCAGTTTATCAACATACAATTGCCTATAACTCAAACTCACTCACAACAAAATATAATGGGGGTGTGGTGTCAGATGGGGAGAGAGAGAGAAGATAGAGATTGTTATCAAATTTCTAGGTGTAGTTAATGTTTAACATTAGTTTTAAAAACTACCTCAAAATAACAGAAAGTGTCCAGTTGACAGGTAAACACAGAAAGTTTATGGTTACACATTTTCCAGTGACAGGTAAACACAGAAAGTTTATGGTTACACATTTTCCAGTTGGCCTCAGTGAAGAGACTATAGGACTTGAGCATTTTCAGCAACAACTGCAGAGCCCAGCACTGGTTCCCCCTTCTCCCAAAGCCACACCTAGCCCCACCTTCGCAAATGGTGTTTCTTCAGCAAACACCCTTCTGGCGAGCTCACCTCTTCCATGGGAGACTGAAGCCACAGCAATCTGGGCAGAGGCCCGATGCATAGGTTTCTGGAGCTTTGGCTCAGCTCCCAGCAGAAGCCAGTGATAAGGTTTCCTTCCCTGGGCTTGCCTGGAGGAATGCTCTGCCCCAGAACAGAGATTGGGGTGGGGGTGGGGCACAGTCTGAACGTTCATCAAAGTAAGCGTGATGTCCTCACCATGGGAAAAAATCAATGTAGCTCCACTGAGATGGACTGATTCCATCTGAAAGCCAGGTAGAAATTACTTAAGGATTATTGGTCATTTTGGATCACTCCTACAACTTGTATCTTCCACTAATATTTCTGTTAAGAAACAGCAGTTTATGTCTTGAACCAACACACACACACACACACACCTGCTACCACCTCTAGTTGTACCTAATCTCTCTTAAAACTTTTCTCAGAGAAACAATCCTTGCTAGTGGTTCTTCATTGCCGACCTCTCATTTTCTCTTCTTCCTCTCACTGACCATTATCCAGGGAGGGCCAAGCCCAATATAAGGTCAGGACAGAGCTTTCTCCTTATAGTCAAAGTCTAGACACCAGATACCACCTGGAAAGAGTGCAAGAGTGCTGAGGTCATGATCAAAGCCAAAAAAAAAAAAAAAAGACCAATCACAATGAGACCATTAATTCAGGGAGGAGAAAGGAACAGGAGCGGAAGCACCAAGCCCAGTGTGGGATGAGGAAGGGTGAGGAGCCCAAATGGCGCAGAGCGTCGAGGGAACACGCCAGCGGACCGTGATCAGCATGCGTTCCAACACTGCGTTGTCGAGTCGGTCTTGTCATTTCTTTATAACGTTCTAACGAGAGTCGGCATGGCGGAGGGTTAAGTCACAGACCCTGGAACAAGACTGCATGGGTTTGAGCTGGGTTCTGCCGTTAGTTTCCTCAGTTTCTTTATCTGTGAAAGGGAGATAATAATAGGTGTTAGCTCACAGGATTGTTATGAGAATTCAATAAATTAAGAGCTATAGAGTGTTTAGCAGAGCACTGTATGACATAAAGGTAAAACAACATGCACGCATGCACCCTGCATGAAACCCTACGCGGAAAAATCACCAGCACAATGGGAGTTGTTGTTCAAGTACCTCTCCTCCTTCTCTCAAAGGGAACCACCCTCTTCAATTTGTTATCTGCCATTCCCATTCATTTTTATATTCATTCATATAAATAGATGTATCTCTAAGTAATGAGAAAATTGTATTTTTCATATTTAAAACCATATGTAAATAGCATCATGCTTTATGCATTCATCTGACATTTGTTCTGCCTTCTCAACTCATCCTCGTGGGAACAAGCACCTCCATGTCAGTGCTATTATTGTTGGGGTATTACTGAGAGATGTACATGCCATAATTTATTTTTCTGCTCTCTGTTAACGGACACTTGTGTGGCTTCTAAACGTTCTTTGACATATTTCTTGGCAGATGAGTTCTAATTTCTATATGCTGACTTAGAACTGAAATTTCTGATGTTTAAGGTATACTTATCGTCAAATCTACTTTTAAAAATTAGTCTTTTAAGATGTTCCAACAAATTCACATTATCATCAGCCCTCTACTATGTGCTAATTACTACTGCAAGTCTTTTAGGCAGGTTAACAGATGAACTCAAAACACTGTGATGGAAGCTCTATTACTTTTCTCACTTTATAGAAGAGAAGGGTGACAGTGTTCCTCAGCCCACAGAACTGGGAAGCTACGGGAGCTGGGGTTTACACCCTATACACTGGTTCCAGAAGTGTGCCAGACGCAAAATAGGATATAATAAAAAGCTGAGCTATGCGGACCAAAAAGTATTGTGAGGTAGTTAAAAAGTGTCCATTGGAGGTGAGACTTCATATGATCCAGTATGGCTTTCTCTTAACTGATTATGTCTACAGCACACAGATCTTACTTCCAAATGGACCCATGCTTAGGTTCCAGGGGGACATGAATCTTGCAGAGGCACTGTTCAACCCAGTAGAGGATCCCCTTCTGCCATCTATGGCCAAAGACAGGAGTCTAATTTTTTAGTTTTTGTCACTTGATTGTTTAAATGGTTTATTTTTAAATAAATTCTAGACTTAGACATAAGACACAAAAGTAGTACAAGAGCTCATGCATACATTTTCCTCAGCTCCCCTAATGTTAACAGCTTATGGGACGGAAGTGCAATGATGAAAAATAGGTAGTAATATTAATTAGGTAGTAATATTGAGACAGAATTATTGATTCAATTACAGACCTTATGCAAATTTACCCAGTGTCTCTTCTAATGTTCTTTTACTATTCCAGGATTCAATTCAGAATCGCACATGACATTTAGTTTTTGAGCTTCCTTAGTTCTCTAACTGTGACAATTCTTTCATCTTTTATGACTTGTGAGGAGCCCTGGTCAGGTCTTACATGGAATGTCTATTAATTTGGATTTGTCTAATGTTTTCTCATGATTGGATTGAGGTTATGCAATCTGAGGCACAAATACCACACACACACACACACACACACACAAAATGATGTTGTGCCTTTCTTAATGCATCATACTGGGGGTATATGATGTCTGTGTGATATTTGCTGGTGGAGAGGAGTCTGATCTACTTTCCACATGACAAGCTTTTGGATATTGGGAAAGAGCTTTGCTCTCTGTAGGCCTCCCCTCCCTAACCAACCTCACATGCCCAAGATGTCTCTTGCCCTGGCTACACACGCTCAGTTGAGTCAGGCCTCACGGGGAGAGCCCCCAGTAGTTCTCAGTCGCCAGGACATTTCCTTCACTGCCCACGCAGCCCTGCTGTGGACACCCTTCCATTTGTCAGGGTCTCTTGCAGGAAGGAGTATCTGCAGCAGATATTCTTTTCCAGGTGTAGGCAGACCAGCACAGGATCCTAGAAACCCTGAGAGTTGTCACTAACCACTACAGTTATGGTTGGGCCATGAGTGCATGGGCGGTCATTCCAGGAGAGTTGAGTAATAGTTTTAGCTCTGCCCCTACCTCTGCAAACAAAAGTAAGTCAAGGTTTCTGTGCTTACATTTCTAAACCTTTAGAGAAAGAAATACTTGCCCTAACCTGTTTGACAATAATGTTGTGAGGACTAATATCAGATTAGTGCAAAAGACTCCAATAAAATCCTCAGATAAAAACTGATAAGGAGAATTTAGCTCTACACCCATATTACAGTGGGCTTTAACCTTGCTTTGTGTCATGGGGTCCTTTGATTATCAGTGAAATCTAGGGTGCACCTCCTCAGAAAATGCATAGAAGCATGGGTGCACACATGTTCATGAGCTTCTAAATCTCTAGGAAGTTAAATTACCCTGGACTCCAGACATGTTTTCTCTCCATTCTCTAATTCAGAAACAGTGTGGAGCCTGATCATCAAATGAGTTCAGCAAATACTATTCTTTTATCATCCACAAGTGGCTGCTGCAGTTTGGAACTGAGGCTATTAATCCAGCCCAGGGACCCTCACACAACCCGGGGCCATAGACGGAGCAGAGTAGAAATGTTTTTGGATTGAATGGAGCATTTATGGATGGTGAGGCATTTTTCTCAGCAACAGCAACAGATCTTCAAAGCAAAAGAGGTTGGTCTTTAGTGCCCATTTTCTCACTTTCTGCCTTCCACCGCACTTAAATCTCCCCCTTTCAGGAGAAAGTTGCTGGTCTCTCTTTGGCAGGATGAAACAGATCCGCTAAAGTAATGCTCACTAGCATGTCAGAAAATCATGGTCTGGCGCTGTCCTACACAAGGGGTAAAAGTGCACTACAACCAAGGCAGCATAGGCATCTGAGCACATAAATTATTAACGATGGAGTTTCTGATATTGGTGGTGGCAACAAGTGAGACAAAAGCAGCTTTCTAGTAATGATGGAGTTTTTTGCATAATTTTTACATACTTTATAGTATTTATGTAGTCTTACATTTTACAAAGAGCTCTGAGAAATATGACTTTGCTTCCCACCAAAAGCCAAAATGGGAGGGGAAAGCCAGGAATGCCCATTTTCTAGGGAAGGAAATGGAGCCATGAGAAACCAGGTGACTTGTCCTCTGTCTTACAGTTAGCAGAGATGGAGCCGGGACTTTGGCCTGGATCTGATCCTAAATCCCACTTTCTTTGCTATATCATAAAGGCAATCTTGTATATAACATACAGTTTCAATTTTCCAATGGCCCCTTTGAAGCCGAGACAGAGTATCAGTTCAGGGATTAGTACAGCATCGTCCCAGGAGTTGGGAGTCCTATAATCTTCTCTTTTTCTGGGTAACCTTAAGTTGGGTGCAGGTTAGGGTTGACAATGTCTTCCACCTGGTCAAAAATAGGGGGGGAAACCTGTTGCTGCTCTGACTGATGGCACCCCCAGAGCCAGGCCACAGAGGCCGCTGAGAGCCAAAGGGAGGGAGAAGGGCCAGGGTCTGAAGGGGATGTGTCCACTTCCTCCCTCCTAACCTTGTGGCTCTCCCTCTCCGCACAGTTCTCACCCCTGCGCAGAGATAAAAAGGAGTGTCCTCTGACTGCAGGAGAAACGCATTTCTAAGTGTGTGGTCTCCAAGCTACAGCAGCCGAGTCACTGGAGGTGCTGAGTAAAAAGCACACGTTCCAGGCACTTCACACCCCGCCACCAACCTGCCCTCATGCCTTTCCAGTCCAGGCCTCTGAGGCTGGGGCCCAGAGTTTGCCCTTGCAGCAAGGTTGCGGATCAGCTGTGTTGAGTGGTGAAGTGTAAGAACTATTGCTCTGGAGACCGACTTAGAACACAAGAACCATGGTGAAGACTCACTTTCGAAAGACCTGGTGGAAAACGTGACAATGAAAGTTATTTTATGAGATTCAACAACTCTTCTTTTTAATCTTAAAATTAATTTGGCGCATTTAAAAAATTACGCCACCCTGTGCGTATTTCATTTCACTTAGATGTATAAATGTGATTGACATCTACATGCAGGCAATTTTAGTTTCTTTTCTCTTTGGGCACCCCGTTCTCCCCACTTTCTCTCCCCTGTCTGCTCTGACCCCCATCGGGTCTCAGTAATCGCTATTGCAGTCCAGTCTCTGGTCTCCCTGACACTCACGCACACCTAAACACGTGAGCTCGCAGCTGGATGAGCAGGTGTTGTGCTCTATGTTACTAAAATCAAAGCATCATTTACACTGTTTCTATATCTTGCTCTTCTCACTCAACAATACCTAATAAATATCCTTCCACATGACAAGGTTGAACTCCAATTTATTCCTTTAAATGATTGACTATATTTTCATACACAGATAAATCATAACTTATTCAATCATTCTCCTATTGACAAACATTTGTTCCCAGGGTTCTGCTGCTATGGACAATGCAACAATTGACATCTTTGTATTTTACATATATGTTTATTTCTAGGGAATAGATTTTATACATGGGATAGTGAACTACATGTGTTTGCTAAAATAATAATTAATACTGGTATTTTTTAGATTACAGTACATGCATTTTTATTTTTAGTAACTCTTTCCAACTTACTTTCCAATAAGATAATATTTTAACCAGTAATTTATATGAGTATTCTTTTTTATTATTATTACTTTTCATCCTCACCTGAGGACATGCTTATTGGTTTTTAGAGAAAGGGGAAAAGAGAGAGGGAGGGAGGTGGGGGAGGAGAGAGAGAGAGAGAGAGAGAGAGAAAAACATCAATTGGTTGCTTCCCACATGCTCCCTGACCGGGAATCGAACCTGCAACCTATGTATATGCCCTGACTGGGAATCAAACCCACATTTTGGTGTATGGGACAGCACTCCAACCAACTAATCCACTTAACCAGGACTGAGTATTCTTTCTTAACTTTACTCTTCTCATTATGAAAAGTCATGTTGGTAAAAAAAAATGTATTTGGTTATATAAATGCATCATATTGAATTTTTAAATGTTCTTCACTTTATACCATTTCTACTTTTCAAGTACCATTGAGTTTTACTAATATTTCATATCACAGGCAAATATGAAGCATGGAGTTCTGAGATGCAATAGAGGAGTAACCAAGAAAACAAATAAAAGCAATGTACAAAACAAAAACAAATGGCCTTCAATGAGGCTACCCTCCCAATATTTTAAAGTTCAGATTTTAGATAGATAGATAGATGATAGATAGATAGATAGATGATAGGGAAAAGTCTCCAGTATTTGTCCTGCTTGTCAAGAGTCAAATCTGGCAGGGCCAGTTTCTCTGCATCTATAAATACGCAGGATCTATCAAGGTCAGAGAACATTTTCTGAGAACAATAGCTATTCTCTTCATTTTTAAAGGACACTGAGGAGGTGGGAAACAAAAGATGTGACCTTGCTAGACCCCAGACTTCAGCCAGTCCTTGTCTGAGGTGAACAGCTGGAAGTGTCCGGTGAGGCACCAAGGGGCACAGTTCACCTGTGGCCATGTCCAGAGTGGCAGTTACAGTTCCTGGGATGTGGCAGGCTTCAAAATGGATGTTTCAGGGAGACAAGGGCAGTAGGGAAGGGGGAAGAAGAAGCTCTGCAAAGGAGAGAGAGAGAGTGCATCAGTTCTGGGAGCTACAGGGGGGGAAACCAGTTTAATTATGGAAGAAAAGACATACACACAGGATAGCTCGCACAGACAGAGTTGCTGGGGAAGCACATTCCGGGAAAATCTTAAGAGATTACTTTAATAATAAACCATGCATTCTTCAGCAAGCCATCACGGGATTAACTACCCCTTTCCTAGGCTGGGAATGCAGCCGTCAGTTTTATTTTTTTCCCTTCTCCCTCACAGGCAGGTTTTGTGCATGGGGAGGAGTCATGCAAGGACCAGAGTTTCCAACACTGCATGGAATTGTCCTCACTTTAACTTTTCAAACATTAATTTCAGTGGCCACAAGAAAAGACCACGGTTTAGGCAGAGTTAATGTCTGGGTGGATTAGGCTGTGATTCTGAGCTGCAAGGGTGTTCGTTTGAGTCCTCCAGAAAAGTGAACAACATCACTGGAACAGGGGACAGTGTGCCGCCAGGAAGAAGAAGGGTTAAATGATTTTCTTTCTTTTTTTTTTTTTTCTTCAGGGAAGCAGGACACTGAAGTACTGCCAGAAGCAATATCAGCGCCTTAGAGAATAAAAATGCACTTCAAACAGAGTTCTCCACTGTGGACTCATGAGATTTCTGTGTGAAATGACAGACTGTCCATTGGAAGCTGTCTGTGGCGATGTGTGAGCCCGCTGCTCGTAAAAGCCCTGTTTTCATCACAGTCCTCCTGAAACTACAGCTCACTGCAGATGAAATCATTTTCTTCCTCGGGCTTCTTAGGCAAATCCTATCCATTTGCTGGGGCAGAGCAAACATAAGCTAGCCTTTCTCAGCAAGAGTGTTTTTTTTATTCAAAAAATAGGTTCGGGGTGCCACTTCTGAACTGAGAAAGTATTGCATATCAAGGATTAGTAGAGACCTAGAGATCTTTTTTGTTTTTGTTTTTAATTGTCAAAGCCTTCTTTCACCCGAAATCAGCCGTCATTTCTGTCTTCAGCTACTTAGCCTACGAAATGAAACCACCCCTTGGGAAAGCAAAGGGCCATGTCCTCAGATGTGTCAAATCTGCACAAATGTTACAAATACCATCCTAAGGCTAAAGTGTGTACACCTCTTGTCATTCACACAAAGTTCTTTTAAACAAAAAATGGCACATTACCTCACAGGAATATTGAAAACTGTCGGGGAAAGCCTCCTTGCCCCATGCACCCCTAGGCATGAAGGGATGAGACAGGTGGCAGAAGCAGTAGGATCCAGGAGAGGCAGGATGCCCATCCTCAGGGGGCTGGGCCGCCCTCTGCCCCTGGGACCCCGGCTGCTCCAAGTCTGACCTACTTGAGAGCAGGGGCTGCCACTCACATTGAGCTGCCCCAAATTACACAGTGGCTTTGCCGGCGGGGCCAGGCTTAGACCACAAAATACATCCTTGGTGTCCAGGGAGCCCCATGCTTCCAGAGGTAAAATGCAAATGCACCGTGCCTTGCTTACTCCGTCGAATCAATAACCCTTTCCCATCCAACACACAATTTGGCATTTTCACTTATTTTAGTACACTTTGTGTCTGCATAAAAATAAAGGGGGGAGAATAGACATGCTTTTCACGAGAATATTTTCACAATTCTTAAAAAGCACCAAAGCTTCTGTGGGATGTTTTGCAAGTGTCCACGATTTTTAAACACGGAGAAAATGAACTCCCCACGTGTTAAGGTTCACTGAGTCACGGTGTGGAGTGCTTTCTGCCGCTTGGCAGGTACAGCAACAATTTCAGATATTTTTTTCCCCCTTTGCCATAGAGACGTAAGAAACGCCACGGAAATGAGTGCCGATAAAGCCCAGTTAAACGCCCACACATGGATGCACACGCACTGCGAGGGAAGCCAGTGTGTAATTAGTTGATATCGGATCTATAGCTTATTTAGACAGGTTCTATAGACACGAACATTTTTGTTTATATTGATTTCATAGAAAGAGAACTGTTTTTATATCTGTATATACGGAGTTATATTTCAGATGTAAATACAGTAGGTTTTACATATAAACACGGAGATTTCCCACTGGTTTAAGTGAACCCCCATGTGTAACGGAAGAGACCCCTGTCCCTTCAAAGGAGGCAACCGCAGGGCCGGCCGTGGCAACAGCAGATCTGAGCTGGGAACTGCCTCTTGCCAGGAAAGTCAGGAGTGAAGGCAGTCCTTTGTTCCCTGAGACCCAACGGGTTAGGATGACTTCGTGTGCCACATCGCTCCGACCGGCAATCCAGGAAGGAACTGGTGGGATGGAGGTCGGGGTCCCACCCCTTCCCCGAGGAGCTTCCCTTCACTGTCCTCACTTGCACCCTCCCCGGTGCCCCCGGCTCCCGGCCAGCCCCGCGGGGCCGAGTCTGGGGTTTGGCCGGCGTCCTGCTGTCCCCTCCCCTCCGCGCCGTTCGGCTCCCTGCGATCGCCCCCCGCTGGCGGGGCTCGAGAGCCGGGCGCAGCCGTGTCCTGTGCGCGGGGGCACCCCGAGTTAATAAACAGTTAAGTTTGGAAGACTCAGCAGACACGTTGAGGGGGAGTTACCGAGCCCAGGCAGCAAAAACATCCCGGCGCATTCCTGGGGAGTCCTCAGCTGCCAGCATCTGATTACAACCATATCTCGCCGGGAGTGGCCCGCGGCGGAGGCTCCCGGGCCCGCGGCTATTTAAGCGCGGCCGCCGTGAGGGCTGCGCGGCTGCCTGGAGGCTCGGGCGCGGGCGAGTCATGCTCGCTTCGCAGCGGCGCTAGCTAGCCTGTGAGTAGCTTTCCAACCCTTCTCCCCTTTGGCTCCATTTTTTTGCGACCTCCTTCCCTCCTTTGCTTTCCCCTTCTTTGGGGTGCAGCCGGGGGACTGTTGGGGAATCGTAGCCAGGAGGCGGCGGACTTGGGGACACCAGCGGTTGGGTTGTGCGGCCTGACATCCCAGGAATGCCGCCCTGGAATGCATTTACCTTTGGGGTCGGGCTCCAGATGTCCGGCTTGTGACATTTCACAAGCGCCTCCCTTTTGTGTGTGCGCGCGTCTGTGTGCTCTTCTGGCCGCCCTGGTGGGGCTCCGGGGCGCCTGCCGACCGCCTCGTTAACTCCTCCGAGGGTGTTTATTTTGCCGTGTGACAAAGGCTGGGGACCTGGTATGTGCCCCGGAGAAGCTTTTTTCTGGTGATTGACAACGTAGGGCACGAAAACGTGAACTTTGTCTTACACCCGCAATAAGAAAGTATCTGCCCAAGACACTGAACAAACTTGTTTTAAATCCACGCAGCCCAGAGCGGTTAAAGGGTGTTTGCCTGCTCGCTGTAAGACGGCTGGAAAGATGAAGTAAGGATTGTAGAAAACGGGAAAAATGAATGGGTTAAAAGCCTTGGAGCCCCAGTCGAAATAGCGGTTTCCAAAGCATAGAGCTGACTCTGTTACTTGTCTCTGCCGTCCTTTCTTCCTGACTTCATTCTTAGCCGGGAATTCAGGTCCCCAGTCAGTTCCAGCAGGAGCTGTTGGAGTCCAGAGGGAAATTTTACGGGATTAAAAACGCTTCAAGAGTCTGGATGTTATCTCCTGCCCAGCCGCCCCCACCTTTTCCTTTCTCTTTAGTTTGTGTTT
The DNA here is from genome assembly GCA_004024845.1 of Tonatia bakeri. Classification (NCBI taxonomy): domain Eukaryota; kingdom Metazoa; phylum Chordata; class Mammalia; order Chiroptera; family Phyllostomidae; genus Tonatia; species Tonatia bakeri. The sequence goes on along the minus strand of PVIA01000276.1, from coordinate 194,669 downwards.
GGAAGGAAGAGAGACACTCTGTAAAGCGAGCAGAGCAGAAATAAGCTTCCAGACACATGGAAAAACTTAAAAATTATGGAGGGGGGACTTCATGAATAGTAAATGTTGTTATTGCACTATAAAGTGACTTAATGAAAAAATTTCTGGCCCTAATCAGGCAAAGCAGGGGAGTGGGGAAGCAGAAAGAAGACAGAGGTAACTCAAACAGAAGGAATGGCAGAGCAGGAAAGAAAGCAGTTACAAAAAAATGCCTTCAAGACATCTGATAAGGCTCTTGGAATGGCTTTGATGGGATGGATAATTGGCCTCCCTTATAGGCTAGAGGTTGACTCCCCACACAGGAGCCTGAACTGGCTGCTGGGGAGGGAGGAACTAGCTGGGATGGGAGAGCACGGCAGCCACCAAATGGCTTGTCTCCGCTCTCTGTGCCGGCTCCACACTTGTTTCTTACACCAGCAGCTGGACCTCGACTGCGCTGCGCTTCTCTGGGCCCCGTACCTGCCCACCCCAGGCTCTGTCTGTCCCTCACTGAAGGGCAGACGAGCCTAATGACGCTGTAAGAAAGTCGATCATCCTGAGAATTCAGGAGTGTTTGGGACTGAGCTGTCCTCAATCTTCGGAGAAGGACCATGGCACACAACACAACACAACATAACACAACACAGAGTGTGCACTGTGGACAGTCTGGAGAAAGCACAAAGGAGACCTGGCGGTGTGTTCCAATGCATACTTCTGGGGCAGGTTTCTTCTTCTACATCCTTCATCTGTTTCCTCCTAAAGCAGAACAGGTTATTTTCCCTGTTGCTGAATGACTGAACTTTTCCCTTTCTTTCCCACCGCCATCTCTATCACTTCTTATCCACTGACTTGCCCTAGAAACTGGTTCTTCCTAAGCTACGTCCTCCTACATTTTAACGTCCAACCAGAACATGTAGATGGTAGGGGCTGTCTTCCAAGTTTGAACAGGGACACATGTGCGGTTGCCATTCTGGGGACCTTGGACACTGAATCTGCACCTGAGGGTATAAGGAGAGAAGGGAGACACAGCCCTTGTTCAAAAACCTTGCCTAATTTGTTAAAGACAATCTGGAGTCTGCATTTCTACTCAAGGATTTTTATAGTTTTAGAGTCAACTAAAAGTCCAAATTCTTATGCCTTAAGCCTATTCTTTGCCTTGCTCACAAGGTTGAAAGGATGGCAGTCACTTTGCTTGGACTGAAAGGAATTGCTCTTAAGACACTTGTTGGCATGAAGGTGGTGGGACAGGGATGGACCTCTGGAAGCTGCTGGCTAGCTGGTAGGGGTGCTATGTATTGGCCTGCTTGGCCATGCCTTGGCTAGCTGAAGATGAAGAGGGCAGGATAGCCAGTGGCTTGCTGAGTGGCTCCTGGCTGGCAGGAGGCTTTGTGGAGATGTGGACTCTTGGTGACCCAGCAAGTATGGTACAGCTTCTGTGTCTCTTCCTCAGTCTCTCTTGACTGGAAGATTTCAAGAATGCTCTTCTTAAAGACAAAAAGCTAAGATGCTACCTGAGAAGGCTGCACTGCAGACTGGGCTATCCAGGGGGTTCATTGCTCTCCTGGTCCTCAGAACAAGCCTCCCCAAGTTGCAAGGCCTGAAAGCATACCACACTGGTTGGGAAAGTTTCAGTAACTGACCTAACACACCAGGTTCCTACCCTGCAAACGGAACCAGAATGAGAACTAGATTGGCAACACGGCACACCTGAGTAGCAGGATGTGGTCATTTAAAATTCTCCCCGGTGCTGCTGTGTCATTCTAAAGTTGAAGCGTGCCACTGAGTGGGTCAGAGGTAGGCCTGAATCACATTGAGATGAAATAGCTGTAGCATCAGGTAGGTGTGTTTAAGGGAAGCCTAACTCATGGGAGCATTTCCTGACTTGATGGATTGTGTGAATCGGAAAGGAAACAGGCCAGCAAGTCTCCTCTTCTTCCAAACACATGTTCACTTCTGCTGAGGGGAGCAAATGGCACTGAGTATGGACCCAGAGGCCTGGCCCCTGCCAGTTTCTTCCTCCTGCCTAGCACAATCTATTGCTTAGTGGTTGAGCGTGTGGGTTCTGGAGTCCCATGGCCTCCCCTGGCCTTGGTTCAAATCCCAGTTACAGCACTGCTGCTTACCTGACCTTGGGCAAATTGCATAACCTCTCTGCAAGCTTTCTTATCTGCAGGAAATAATTGTACCTACCCCTAGGTTTGTTGGGAAGACTTAACCTAACATGCTTAAAATACTTCACTCTATCAGGCTTAGACATTGTTTTGTTTTGTTTTTGCCCCTTCGACAACTGAATTATGTTATCTTAGTAAGAACTGAAAACAAGATGGAGAATTTCTTTGTCAAAATTGGACACAGCTTGTCTACCTGAAAGATGTTAATCATTCAAGCACTTAATATTAACAAAACCAGCGTGTTTGCTGGCTCACGCTAGAACAGACAGGGAGTTACTCTCTGTTCCCTGCCTGGAAGCCTGCAGTTTGGTTTGATCAAGCTGACCTCCTCTGGACTCCCTGAAGTCTTCCCCACCCCCACCCATGACTCCCTCCAGAGAGGGGACAGCCCTTCCCCCTGAAGTCAGCATTATAGCTGAAGGAAGTGGGAAGGGAGGGACATCCGTGCTAAACTGAGAAACCAGGCTGTAAATAAAATGTCTTCCAAGTGAAGGCAGCCCCATACTCTCATTGCCCACATAGCTGGGCAGGTTGCCATGGTTATTCCTCTTGCTGAATTCTTCTCCTACCTTGGAAGGAAGCCTGGCCCTATACGGTAAGCAAAATCTGAATAAATTGCTTCCTGGTCTAAAAATGGAAGTTATATTTTTATTAAGTGAGATAGAATCTTCCCTCTACCTACTTCATCCTTTTCCTCCTCTAAGCTTGTTTGACTCCTACTACTTAACTGTCTAACTCTTATCTAATTCTTACATCATCAAGGTAGCACACATTAAGGCTTATGAAATTTCAGGAACATAGAAGCTATTGCCTCAATATAGAAGCAGCCTAGCCATTTTCCTCTGCTACCATAATGTATAACTTAGGGCAAGGAACACTTAACTACCTTAAACTGCTAAGAATTCTGAGTGAATGGAGTGGACTGAGTGTGTTCAGCTGTAGGGAAGTTACCAGGAGGCAGAATCATGACGATTTTCACTTTGATTTATTTTTTTTAAGTAACCACAGAGTAAAGGGAGCAGGTAGCACAGAAAGTAGCAATCCTGAAATATCTAGGTTCGAAACACTGTACAACCTGGAAGGAATTTGGGTGATGTGCTTTAAGGATATGTACTTTAAGGTTTTCTTTGAGTAAAAAGCTACCCTATTTCTCCCTAGCAATGTGGTGCCAAGTATTACAATGAAATAGGCTTAGATCTTTATTTGACAGATAAACTGCCCCAAGTTCTCATTTAACAATCCAATTAATTGACTCTTCAACATTGGACACTTGGTTGGCACGGTGTGTATTTCACAGCTCCAGAACTCCAGTATCTAAGACAGTGGTCCTCAGAGTGTGGTCCCCAGGCCGGCTACATCAGCATCACTTGGGAACTTGTTAAAATTACAAATTCTTGGTTCCCATCCCAGAACCACTGAACCAAACTCTAGCGATAGGGTCCATCCAGCTGTATTTCAACAAACCAACACATGATCTAAGAGTAACTTTCATAATTCAGTTGTTTTATAATTCAGTTGTCCAGTGGAAAGTGTAGCAAAGTATCTGAATTCCTACAGTCATGGAAATAATAAAGCAAAGCATATAAATATAGCTCAGTGTAACTGAATCTTGGGATGCAGGAGGATGAAAAAGCACAGACCTTGGCATTTTTCCTACTACCTCAACAATTGCTTTCTTGGTCTTAGGAAAATCAGTGTAGCCCTTAGTTTTATCACTCACTTCCAAATCCTTTTCCCTCCTCTGAGGTTTTTAAAGAGCATAATTAATCTCCATTTATTAGGAGACTGTCCCAGTTACTTCTTTAAAAAATGATTCCAGAAAACTAGATCATTACTCTTGAACCAGAGGGTTTTCTCTAACCTATAAAAGTTTTTATTTTGTTTTTCATGCCATGCCCAGAGTGCAGACAAAGGCCTCCCCATCATGGTGAATGAACCTACTGCATTTAGTTTTTATAGAGTTTTATGGTTATGAAGTAATGTTCCATTCTCCCATTTGACTTTCACTTTAAATAACTTAAGATAGAAAAAACATCTCCTTTTTTAAAAAAAACTCCATTAAGATCAGTAGATATAAGCTTGCCCAAGGTCATATCATTAAGTGGTTGAGCCAGAATTCAAGCATGAATCTTTATGATGTGAATCTTAGTGTTTATCAGAATATTTACTAAATCCCTATTATATGCTAGGCTGGCAGTGGAGGAACTTCCAGTGAGTTGAAATTCAGAAGAAAATCTACATCCTGTGAAGCAAAGAATGTAGACTACAGGCCTGCCATTCCTTAGATATGCTACTCTGTGTCGCTGACCCTTAGTTGACCCACCCACCTTGCAAAACAGTTCTAGGAATGACTGATGTTAATCAGAGACTGATGCTTAGTGGAGATCACACCGTAGACTGGGAAATGCAAGGATGGGATCTAGAAGTAGAGGATTGGAAGTCTGGCTTTGAAGAGGCAACACAAGTTAGGGGCCACAAGCTTGGACTCTGAACTACGAATGGCTGTGTTCATAACCCAGGTTGCAACTTAAGACAAGAGGTATAACATCTGAGTTTCATTTTATTCATCAGTAAAATGAGTTGCCTCAAAATTCAAATAAGAGGAGAAGCCATTCAAAATACTTCTTCAGTGCTGCTGCTCCAGAAATATACCTTGCCTTCTCACTGACCATGCTCCGCATAGCAGCTAAGCTGGTGTTAACAAATGGTCTTGTCCTCATTGTTTGTGAGAGTTAGACAAGCTAAAATCTGGACACGAACACAGGCAAGCTGAAAATCAGAACACCATCTTTTCTATCTATCTTGCAACAATTAAATGTAGAGTCAAGCAGGAGAATGTGGCAATGTTTGAATAAATGAGCACAGACACACGAGTGTGAGCTCTTAAGGTGCCGCTCACATCTCATGCGGGCAGGACAGTTGAGTCCTCCTGAGGCCTAGAATGCACCCAATACGCAAATGTCTAGAAAGGGAAGGATAACGTTACTAAATGAGCCCGTATTGGATGCAGCTGCCCTCGTTGTTCTGAACATTTCACCCAAAAGTCTCATTTATTTTTCATATTTTAAGTGTCCTCTTAGGGGGCCAAGACCTGTCCTAATCTTCTGTAATATCTGATAGAGATACTAAAGTGCTTTTTGTTACCACTGAGTGCAGCAGTAAGAAGCCAGGTGTGTTTGAACCTTCGTCAGAGAGCTGGAATAGTGCTGTGAAGAATGCTGAGCCAGTTTGGCCTTGGAGCGCAATGTCCATTGAGACAGGAAACATAAAACTGACCTCCAGATTAGAGGATCAGAAGTCAGAATGGCACGCATAGTAGGTGTTCAGCTATCTGTCGTTTAAAAGAAAGTCCCAGCTGTGCATCAGTTACATCAGCATTGGGGGTGTAGGTGTTATTTTTGTTTTGGGTTTCTTGTTTTAACCTTTGCCTCTAAAGTCAATATCTTAAATGCAACCCCATTTCTGAAGTAAAAAAACAAATATGTACCTGATAGAACAGGCTCTTCCATCCTAAGCTGGTTGATAATAAGGAGATTTGGTATTGATTTCTGCCAGGACCAAGGGTCAACTATAGCTGAGGCTTTTCGGAAACATACATGTACTTGAATTGCAATTTTATTCAGTGTCCAAGCTGTCTTCTGCAGATATCCTGGTGCAGAGATGCTTGCTTAACTGCCCGATAACTTGTTATTTGGGATTTCAGATTTATCCAGCTGGTCTAATGTTCTCAATGACTGAAACCTGGTTGTAATTGGAAGTTGGATGGAAATATTTACCTAACACCTGCTAGTTGACACATAGATGTCAACAATGGCTGCCCATGAGAAATTTCAAGAAAATGACAACTACTCAACTAGCATATGGTTGTGTTAGTATTATAATTAAGTGTTATAGCATAGAGTCCAGAGGAAAAGACAGACACCAGTGTGATAATGGACTTGGCCTTTAAAGGAATGGTGGAAGACAGGAGGAAAAACCCATTCTAAGGAGAAGCACATAAGCAAATAGGTGTCTAAAGAATTGGAAACCTGGCTTTGGCAACATAGATTCAAGATTAAACCTTGGGCTCTAAGCTATAAATGACTGCGTTCACAACCAGTTTGGTCAAGAGCAAATACAGATGGCAGAGAGGTATCAGGTGAAATCATTTGGCAGGGAGAGCTGGATTGCGCTGAGCCTCAGATGTCAGGGCAAGAACTTAGATCTCTATTTGCTAAGCCATAGGTCTCCTTGTTCAGTGAGGAAGAGAAAATGCTGACTCAGATGAATTAACCTGGCCATACTGGCAGGATGAGCTTGAGTGGAGATTTCTTAGCAGTTTAAGGAAAACCTGTCATTCATGAAAAGTCAGCAATCAAAGTAGAGAAAAGTTTTGTTTAACTCAATAATAAGAAAAAAATGGAAAATATGTATTTCCTCGAATGTTTTAAGTACACTGCTCTTTACTGGACTGTGTTGGGCTTCAGAAAGTAGGACAAATGATCCCCTGACCTCAAAACTTCATTGAGTTGGGGAAAGAGTTGTGCCTGAATCAGAGTGCAACAAAAGGTGATGGCAACTCCAGGGAAGTGGTGGGGCTGGTGGGAGGTCAGAGAAGACTTCCCTGAGACAGTACACCTGGTGCAGACTTTGAATGACAGGCAGGAATTCAAGTAGGTGAAGGCAGCGAGTATTACAGGTGTTATAGCATAGGGAGACAACACGAGAAAGGACAGTGTGTGTGTGAATGTGTGTGTGTGCAGACTAAATGGAAGAAAATAACTTCCCCAGGGAACGGGGAGAGCTATGTATACACATACTTTTCTTCTGCCATGCTCATTGTGAAGGGCTTTGAATCTCGGGTTGACTGTGAGTCTGGAATTGACTCGTGGCTCCTGGTTGGCACAAAACTGGGAAGACCATGATGTCTGGTAGGACATCATGACAATGATTCAGCCATCACTGTAGGTCAGGTGCAGCTAGAGTCTCTTACAACTGAGATTCTCATTGAACCCTTTGGAGAAGATGAGGGAAGAATTTGTCCCACACATATTTTCTTTACCACAAGTATTCTAAATAGATTCAGAAGCACTTATGTCACGTGTCTAGAAAATATCAAAATAGCACTGTAATGTGAGTTGGCTAATTGTGAGGGACAAGCGCAGTATAGCTTGTTTGGACACAGGAACTTGGGGAGGCAAGGAGGCCGGACTGGGGAGGAATGCTAGAACTAAGAAAAAATTGATAAGGAAGAAGAAAGGTATGAAAATAAAGAGTAATTATGGAAACTAGAGGGTCAAAGTTTCATCAGTTTCAGTAGATAAAATCTTAGCCACGTGCTAAGCTACAAATAACACTGTGGTGGATCTCATAGGTATATTCATATTCAAAATAAGTTATGTACTTCTATTTACAGATAGCATACGGAGATACAAATGTTCAGTTTTCTGTACAAGAACTCTAACAGAAGTAATGCATGCAACTGTGTCCTGTTTTAGGATTTGGACTCTTCATATCTCCTGCAGCCAACACTGGTTGAGGGCTTATTATTGGGGGGTGATAACAAGGCCCATTTTCTGTGGAAGGCTCACGTTCACTAAGGGTTACCTGATATTCCCTTGCTAAAGCTCTTGTAACTAGCTAGTGCTCCTAAAATAACCAAAGCCATGACAGGGTGGTGGGAGGGGGCAGCGATGACATTTTCATCGTAGTGCTTTATTTAAATCTGCGATGCAGTAGTCTGGCCTGATCTGAAAGTGACACTGTTGTCCTCTTAGAAGATCTGGCCATTAAAAATGCCAAAGAACGTGCTTGGTGCTGGAGTAGAAAGGCTCGTGTCCTCTCTGGATTGCTTGCATGTCTGCAGCGTGAAAACTGAACACCGAAGGAGCATCGTGTTTCCTTCTGGTGTTTATGAAAACAGCGTTGATTTAAAAATACGGCTTTTAAGGTAACTTTGCAGGAAACATCATTGGTATTCTTTCATAACCTAATGTATTATGAGAACCCTCCCCCCAATGACTCCATCGCACACACTCTTCCAGATCACAACACGCTCAAAAGAGACTCCCAAATATTAAATGCACATAACCCCCATCTTAGGAATCTCTCATGGAAATGTCATAATTTTAAAACTGTCTGTTGAGGAGGGTAATTAAGCCCTTAAAACAAAAACTTGCATCTTTCCATGGTGGATATTATTAAGAAAGTGATTTATATAAAATTCTTTGAAGTATGCAGCACTAATTTTGATCTTAGGAGACAAACATTTTCTCTAAAGCACGTAGCTGTGACAACTATTCCTGGCTTGTTCTCTCTCCCCTGCCTGCACTGTAAGCCCCTGAGAGCAAAGACTGTGTCCACTCTGTCACTGTGTGTCCTGCAGAACACAGTGCTTGGCACACAGTAGGTGTTCACTAGACAGTAACCAGGTGGCCAGGTGAATGAATGTCTCAAGCTACTCATTTGCAACATTAATTGTAAATTTTTATTACGGAGTGAGCAACATGTGAAACTTCAGCTTGCCTTATCTGTTGCTATAAGTAAAACAGTTCTGAGTCCTTTTTAAAAAACCTTAAGGTTATTTATAATGAGTAATATCCATATGTTCCTCTAGTTTATATCTGCTCAGGGCCTGAGGAAGGCAGACAAACTGTTGCTGAAATTCTCCAGATGGTGTTGTCTTTTCAAGTCCTTGGTCTAACTTCTACCGACGGGGTACTCATCAGAGCACATGCATCTCTGGCCTCTCCGGTGTGGCCACCTGGCTAATGGTAATGGTGGTGAACAGTTTCTACCCGACATTTCATCTGTGGAGAACTCCTTATTCTCCTTCTTTTTCTCCTTGTTTATAGATATTTGCTAAACTGTTTACTAAAGAACTAATAAAAATTGAGAAAAATAGATGGAACCTTTGGCTCAACACCTGATCATGAAGGTCACCATTCTGACTTACTGCAATTTCTGCCCAAGTCAAAGAAACGAGTTTTTTTAATTTTGCATATGCAGATGTATTGTAGGTAAAGATGCGATGTCCATTAGGCTTTTTAAAGCTCTTACCTTAGGTTGACAACTGATTACTGCCTGCGCAGACGCCAGCAGTTCCCCGAATATCAGTCGGGAAACCAGCAGTAGACCACAACCTGGTCAACTTTCAAATTCCTAGCAGGAAGAGTTTTTCCAAACCCTGGTTATCACTTACTCCAAAATTTATGTTCATTTTCAAATATATCAACAGCTTTTCTGGGCAGCTTTGGGCAGGCAGATACCAGTTAATGCTGTCTCAGATGACAGTGCCCAAAGCTACTGTGGCAGCATCCTGCAGGCCCTCGGACATGCTGGCTTTGTGGGTTCTCTTCACTGTGGAGTGTCATTTCACGTAACTGAACCTACAGCGTCTTCATGATTTTACCTTTAGCCAGAGTTAGACCATAGATTGGCCTATATTTTAAATGTTGTTGGAAAATGAGTGTGTCTCTGAAGAATGTAATTGTTAACACACAGAAAGCCATGTGTAACTTTAATATCACTGCTCTGAATGTGTAAGAAGCAGACATCTGTGTCTCACTCTGCTACTCCTCTTCTTAGCATTTCCTTGGTTCTGATCTTTGTGGTCTTTGAAAAGTTATGTGGAGAAACATATATAACATATGAAAATGCTATGTATTCTGCTTCAGGCAATAGCTATAATGACATGATTATTTTAAAAAAATGTTCTTTTGAGGGGCTCCTATTTCAAAATATCATTTCACTTATAGTGAAAGTTTTTATAAAACTGATACAATGGAAATTCTATTTTTAAGATGCAATGGATATTAGAATAAAGGTTATGGGGCACCATGGCCTTTAACTTTTTAAAAGCCATCTTTAGGACACATTGTTTATTTGAAGTTTGAAGGTCACCAAGCATCATAGCTTGGCAAGAGTGGGATAACCTTGAATCTGACATTTGAGATTTTTAGACCTTAACCTTTCCATTAAAAGAGTTAGTTCCCAAAAGATTAACCAAGTATTTAAACTAAGGAAACCAGGAGTGTGGAATCACTCAAAGTGGCCAATTGATGCAACTGTCATACTACAAAGCTATTTGGCTCTTTGATGCCATGGCTCTGTCCTGGGATTTGTCACCACACCATTGCTCGAAACCTAAGTCTTCCCAGTACCATCTGGAGAATATATAGTTGTGTGGAGCACTCTAACCCAGTTTGACCTACCTTGCAACCTTGTCTCCTGGGATAACCCATCACAGGGTCCTGTATTCTAGCCAATCTGACATAAATATCCTTTAGGCATTGCTATCAATCACTCTTTCCCAGTGTATTTTCTGGATAGTGCACATTGTACCTGTCAGAAGAACTAGCTTAGTTCCCTCTTTTGCATGTGTTATTCCAACACAGAGCAGGGAAGAGTTTATGTGTTAGAACCGTGTGGCATTCAGTGGGCTGGAGAACAGCACTTGAGCTTCAACTCCTATCAAAGAGGGATAATAATACCTTCCCCACAGGATCAAGTGAGAACGTCTTGGCAGTATACTTGGTCTATAATAAATGTTCAATAAATTTGAACCAATAAATTTAACTTTTACAAATATAGTATTCCTTCTATGTTTCTAAGAAATCTGTTTAAGCCATTCCCAACCCTGCTCTCCCAATCCACTTTGCTCTCTTTTGAGCATTCATCTCCTTCCAAAAGACTGTAATCTGTGTATACGTTTCTCCTGTTAGAGCGTAGACTTTGTAGGAAAATAGATCTTTAGTTTTCTCACTGACATATCCCAAGCTCTAGATGAGTGTCTGGCACACGACACATAGTAGGGATGTTGATTTATTGCAGAAACTAACTTGCTGGCTCACTGATCACTGGCACTCAGGGGTCAAATTTGTTTCCAGTCTCTAAGTCAATGGCTTTGAGCAGGGATAAATTACCAGGCCCCTGTGCTGTGAACAACAGCAAAAAAAAGGCTATCAATCTTTGCAGGTGTTTTAAATTTTCTAACAGCACTTTTTAACAGAGGAAAATGCAGGGTAGCCAGTGATTTTCTGTTTGTGGCGGCACTCTGGCCAGGCAGTGTGCAATAGATGGTGCACTCTTTAGTGTGAGGAGCGATGGTATGTGTTTTTCCCCCCAAGGGATTGTCACAGATGGCGGTGCATGTGTAGAATGGCATTTAAGGTAGAGAACCTCAACACTGCAGGGAGTGACCCTGAGAAGGAAACTTGACTCATATCCCACTTCTGATAATTAGCTTGAAAAGTAGAACTTTGCTTAGGTTAGCGGGACAAAGCAAACCTGTTAGTGGTGTTGCCCTCACTAGTTTCCTTGGTGGAACGAATTATCCACATAAAGTACATTGCTAGTTAACAACACATTACAATGATAAGCATATTCCCAACTTCAAATGTTGCTGCCCTTGAAGGCGTCTGTCAAGTGTAGGAGGCCTTGATCATTACTTTTCTGAAGATGTGTCTTAACCTCCTTGCCTGCAATAGTGAGTCTTTGTAATAAAGTTTGGATCAGGCATGTAACAGTGGCTTTTGAAGAAGGTGTGTCTTTGCACAGGGCTACGGAGTTCAGCTAAGGAAACAAGCGATCAAATTGCATTCTCTGATGCTAAAAATGCCCACGTAAGAAGACTAGAAAATAGTAGATGCCACAGTGGAGTGAACCTGTCTAAAGCTTCAAGGATCCACTCAAGTTACTTTCATTTAATGACCATAACAGAGAGCACAAGTAGAGGCTACAAATGGAGCCCCTACCTAATCCCATGTATCCATCCCATGTTTTCCTCAAGTATCCATGTGTCCATTACTTCGCAGGCATAGAATTTTTCCACAGGCCATTCATGGTACAGAGAATGGACAAGATTACTCTGAAAGCTCATGAAACATCTTGCGTAAATATTATGTTTTTTTTAATGAACAAGGGAACTTTCTTTATAGTGAGTCACTGATGTTGACATTCCTGTGCAAACAGAATGCCTAGACAGAAGCCTTTTGGCTGTTCCATGGAAATGTGAATATATAGTAATGGGCCAGGAGATCTTAGCTGAAGTCCAACAAAGTGGCAGATGGTACACAACCATTTCTATTCATTCATTAGATGTTAGAACAATAGACCTGAGAGAAACCCCCATGAATTGCCATCTTAAAAAGGTAATAAAACACTTCAGGGATAGTCCACATTCAACAAGCCTGGGAGAAGAAAGAATGCTTATTCATCTGCCTATTCTGGAATGGCTCCCCATGGTAAAGCAGATTTTTGACCAGCCTCTTGCCCTAAAACCAAGCCTTGATCATGAAGTGATACTTGTGACTTTGAGTGCTAGACAGGTATAAATAACACCTTCATGCAAAGGACAAGTACTCAACACAATTTCTAGGTAAAGCTCTGAGAAATAGAAAGCAGAATGTAACCCATGTGTTTTTAGTGTGATTATTAGACAATACAATAGTCTCACCATTAACTTAAATCAAACTCATTCAACATGGGAGGAGCAAGGGTCGCCCAGCATTTGATTTACTCTAAAACTATCTGCAGCTGTAGATGATTTTGAATAATACATTTTAAGAGACATAGACACAGATCCAATAAATATCTTGATAGTCTAGAAAACCAGAAAAACTAGGTTGTCCTAGTATGTAAATGTATCATCTCAAATAAGCTAAGCCCTTTGGGAAGCAGCAATTTCTTTGGCACCCTATGAATGGATGATTTGTTTTATTGGTGCATTTATTATTACCTTTTGAAATATCTAAACTGACTTGTTTATCAGGCTAGTGGTATAGCAATTATAAGAAATAGCATATTGTATAGAATATTATTTCATATTAATACAGAGTTGAGACACTAATTACTTTTTTATCTTGTAGAATAATATCTAGATTAAAAGTGAAAATAAGTATGTTGGGTTTGAAGAAAAATATAGCAATTTTATAGTCTCCTCAAAGTCATCGGTTAATGCCATCTTAGGAGCTCTTTTTTATTTTTTACAAAATGGTGGGGGGGGATGAAATATTCAAGACTTGAGCATTTGAAAATGTTGTCTAATGACATAACAAGTACAACTTTCTTAGAAATCCTATTTTTAGGCTATGGGTATAAGGTTTGGTTTTTCCCCTTGCTCAGCCCTGGAAAGATTTTAAAGTTAGAAGAGGTGACTTAAGAAAGCAATCCAGTGGAATATGTACTGATGTGTTAGGGAATCTTTAAAGTCACTCTTTAGATCCTGGAATAAACTTGTAGAAATTTGTATGGATTAAGGCAACACCTCAGGTCTTTCCTTCTGTTCTTGGAGTATTACAACCAAGAAAGCAGACCAGTGAGCTGTACCTTTATCTCCCAAGAACTCTTACCTTAGTTCTCTGAAACATCGCCGTCCATCTTCATTGTATTGGTAGAAGTCACTTAAATGACTTGCCAAAAGGGATTTAGAAATTGACTTCCTGAAGGCTTCTGTAGATTAGTAACAATGTTTTAATGTTTAAGATCACATAAGAGTAACATTTTCTTGAAAGCTCTACTAGATAAGAGGGTCCCTGAATTACTCTCCCCAACTTGCTGATTGTGCTTCATGATCCCTGAGACTGATGTCTACACATGTTTGCAGAAGGGAGGATTGGTTCATGGTGATGACTTACATGATTCCAAGAGGTATAATTTTGATCATGTTAACCTGGATTTATACACAGAATTCATGCAACAAAACCTGTCTCTCTTACTTAAATTTTATAAGTAAAAGTCTATATTAAGTGGTAGGATTTTTTATTGTAATTGGAACTGCCTGTGCTCACTGATCTCTGTGGTGAATGAACTGTACACAGATACTTCAATACATCAGGACACTTTATTGTTCAAGGTGGTGGTTCCAGTTGTAAAGCCATTAAAATCCCAGATCTGTTTCATTTAGCATGGATTAAAGTGTGGCTGTTGAGAATTTTTTCAACCTTCAGTTTAACAATGAATTTATTTACTCCCATGTAATTATTTGGTCCAATACTGCTTCCCAAAATGAGAGAACAATGACAGTGCGTGAACCTTAGCTCCAAGATGCATGCATTTCTGCCACTTTGTCCATCCCATACTCTCTCTGCAGCAACTGAGCAGTATAACTGCATGCACAATTTCAAAGCAGGTGGCCTAGCTATTTCAGGATCTTTTTTGGATCCTGTGCCTTAAATTTTTAAGAAAGCAGTAGTGTTAATACATCACATCAAGAAGCAAGAAAACAAGAGGATGGATTCACCTTTCTGCCTTGTATGCCAGAACCTGAAATTACTTAGAATTTCTCCTCTGTTGACCTGTCTAATTTGGTCAGCAATGAAGGAGTAAGCAAATGAGCCTATATTCTTAAATCTTCTAGAAGAGATCCCCTGGCTTTTCAGATAGCATTCTGGAAACTTCCTAACCTTCAGCATGCTAGAACACTGCTATCAGGAGGGGGGAGGGTTGGTTAGCAGGTTGCTGGTTCTCAGAAAACCTGAAATGTTTAATTGACCCCCATGACTCCTTTTTGTTTTGTCTTTTTTGAGAGCAACTGAGTCTTTTCTAAAGGAAATTAACTAAATTATAAAGAATCATCCTTAGAGTGATCATTGATATATATCAAGCACAGAAGATGCCGGTAAACAGTAATGATCTAAAAAATATATTCTTAATGGGGTTTAGTAGGGAGGGCCACTGTTCTTTTTGGAGCTGAAGCCTAAATGCCCGTTGGCACTGGACATCTTGCCCAACTAGAACAGATCGTATCAGCTGTGGGAATGTGAGCCAATGGCAAGTTTCTCTTGGAAGGGAACTGCCAACCCTAAAGGGTAGACTGCATAGTAAAACAAAGGTGTATTCTACTGCAAAGGCTACCTAGAACCCAGAGGCAATACCTTAGAATCGGATAACTTGACCTTGTCTTGTGCAGAGTCTAACATAACATCTTCATGGGTTTGGTCTATACACAGAAATGTAACCAAAAAGAAGTTCCACCTGTCTTTAGCCACAAGCTGTATACCCCTCGGTTTGACTACTCTGTGCTGTTGTCACCAAGCAGCCAGATTCTTCTTTCTCTAAACTCTTTGAAACACAGCATGTATCTGAATCGTGAGTTGTGAACAGGTGCAGAAATATTCAAGCAATGGCTTGGAGAATTATATAAATGTGAGACCCTGCCTGAAAGGACAGCCATACTGGGATTTAACACAATTCAGTCAGGCTGCTTAAGAACAAACTGAACAGCAAGCTGTGCTTCTTGCATTGGTTTTTGAAAGAGGAAAATTTAAGATTACCTGTCTTCTTTTAAAGTGCCCTGATGTGGTTATATTATAAAATAATTCTACTAATGTTTATAGTTTCAATGTTCAAATGCAGATGCTTATAAATAACATGCTTTTTAATTCTTTTAACATCACATAGCTCTTCAAGATGACTATTTAATGGCACTTGCATAAGATGGAATGTAGCTAACAGTTAAGACTTATGTGTATAAGCATGGCGTAGGTGAAATCATGGAGACGCAAGGGAATGAACTATTGTATCCTGACGTCCACGTGCTAGATATACTCATATCGTACTGACTTCATTCAGGATTATTTCCTTTGGAAACAAGAAAGCACAAGTTGATGTTGTATGTTCTAAGAAAAAACTCCTTAGACTCATTTATATAATTTATTTAGTGACTAGCTTGGAACTAGGTAGCAGATTTGTTTTGGTGGAAGTATCTACCCTAACTTAGAAAGGATAGACGTGGAAACAGTGAGATATTTGCAGTCAATCTGGGTGAGTACAGATAGACACGAGGGAGGCATTGTTAAAACAGGTATGACTAGTGTCAGTGTTCTGGCCTGGGAGTCCATGGGTATCTTGTCACACAGCCCTTGTCACACAGCCCCTTCAGTGTGTGCACACGTGCCATCCACCGACCACCGTACAGAATCCTGCTCAAAGTGCCAAAGTGTCTTCTTGGCTGGGTGAGATGGGAACCCTGACATCTGAGCCCAGGTTTTAAGTCTAGACGTCTTACCTTCTACCCATTTTTCAGCCATGAGGAGCTTTCCTTCTCCTGTACCCCTCTGCTCCGTGTTGACCACTCAGTCCTCTGGCCATTTCCCAGAAATGCCTTAGCTTACTGGACACACTTACCAGGTTTCCAGCTACCTTTGAGCCCAGAACCCAAGGTAAAAGGGGAAGAGTAGCTTTGTCAAACCCCTCCCACCCCCCAAAACACATATTATCCTTTCTCCCAAGGCAGTGGATTCCTAATAGCCTTTCCTCAGAATTCATGGAAATCACTCATGGCTTCTTCAACAGGTGACTCAACATCTCTCTAACGAAAAGAGGAGTGGCCGGTGAACATGGACTTATATTATGACCTTGATCTCAAGGATGCAGTTTTTACCTTGCCAATCTCTCTTTTCCACATCATAAGTACAAAAGAGACAGAAGCAGATAAGGAAGCAAATACTATATCTTTAGTAGGATCAGGGACCCATAACCCCAAAATGCAAAGCTCTGGTGAATCTGGGGTGAAACATACTCCACACTAGACCAGAAGCCCCCCATTCCCTCTTCTATGCCAAGTTATACCCACTCATTGTCGTGCCCTGATCACTTGAGATATGCAGAGCACGTGTGCCGTGGCCTGGCTGAGCCCCGTCCAGATGGTCCCCGGTGTCAGGAGAACCACATCAGAATGTAGCTTGAACAGTCTGATACCAGCCCTGCGAAGCAAGGACGGAAACGTGATTTGTGAACCTCAAAAACTTCAATGTCACTTCCTTCCTTTTGCTGAAGTGACTTAAAAGATAGAAGGTTGGATTTCAGTTTTTCTATTCTGTTTAGTCTAAACTAGAGGAAGTCACACTTAAGAATGGGGATGGAATGAATAACTGGCTGGAATGTTAAAGTTAGCGCCCTCTAATTTCAGTCAGTCCAATCACAAACCGTATGTGTCCATCTCCACAAAAATGCCACTTGATCAAAAGACCTAGGAATACTCCAACAGCACTTGCTCTTACAGAATCTCAGCAAGTGCAAAGAAGGGTGCTGGACTCAGTCCCCTCTGCGGGCTTGTGTTCAAATAAGCATTTTACTGCACGCCTCACTCGCCCAGGAGGCTAGAGCAGACTCTCACTGTGAATCTACACATTCTGCTGTTCCTGACCCCAGTGCAGTGCTCAGAGTTGTCACTGTACTGAAACAACTGAGTACTACATTAGGAAGCTGATAATAAACTTAATACTTCAGTTCAACCTGTGAACAATTTTTAGACATCTCTAGTGAATTGGTTGCATTGCCCAGTCTAGAGAATGGACTTTCATTTGGATTGCATTAAGCTCATTTTTAAAGCTAAAACTCTCCTAGCCACTCTTTAGGCCTGGTAGGAGATATTCTTAATAAAAAAAAACATTTTAAAAACAAAATAGGTGGGGGTGGGTACCAAATTAGGAGAGGTCATGATGACTCAAGAATGTCGAAAGTTGCCAACTCAAGAACTTGAACTTCCTATCATGCTTGAAAAAAACAAAAACAATAATAAAAACATAAAAAGCGAAGCACTGAATAGTAGAGAATGTCCTGAAATAAATTTGAGTTCTTTGATCTACGAGTTGCGTCTCAGACCTAGCCAAATACTTTCTTCCCTGCAGCCAAATCAACGTTAGTGAACCAGTTCGACCAAGTAGGACTCCAGCTACCTAGGCCAGAAAGAATCCAGCGACAATGTACAATTAGACCACAACCCCTTTTTCTGTTTTGGTTCAGAAAACAAATGTGAAATTCCATGTTCAAACTATTCTGCTAAGCTATTGTCTTGTTCTTTGCTTGGTGTATCTACAAAATAGAAGTTCAGTCTGTATGCAATAGGCTTTGTACAACTTTCTTAAAATATAGTTGTTGTTGTTTTTTTAATAGGACAGTAGAGTCTCATGTTAAGATCTAGATTTCTCTTGCTACCAATACTATCCCCAGTCAGCTATGTAGCCATTAGACAAGTATACCCTCTTTTTTGCCCTGAGCTTCCTGATCTTTATAGTGAAAGGGTGTGACCAAATTATTCCCTAGGTTTCTTCCAGCTCAATAGTCTAGCCCACTTGCTATTTCATTAAGGGCACAAAGGATTAGGGTAGACCATTGGATCTCAAACTTGTGAGTACATTAGAATCATTAGGAATCTTTAAAATATATTGATGCCTGTGTCCCTTCCCCAGAGAATCTGATTTGATCAATTTGGGTGTGGCCTGGACAGTGACATTTTAAGGGCCCCCCAGTAAAATTTCCCCACATGATATGAGTTAGATGTCTAAACTGCCGGTAGCAATGATACAGACTTAGGCTTGACTCAGGTTCCATTAGAACAGACTTCTCTGGAAAGCTTAGAGCAGATTTTGCTCCCAGAGTCCTGTTTCCATCAGAACCTGCCTCTGTAGGCTCAGAAGCCTGAGTCGAACAGCAGGTGACTCCAGCATTGGCAAACTCTCCCTTTTCACCCGGGCCTTACTATTTAAAGCACTGTGTCCCTCCATGTTTCTATTTACCAGCTGTTTACTTATTGGTTCCAGTTGTTCTGAAACTATTTAAACACCTGCTGTGGAAAAGCAATGTTGGACGCAACATAAGGCTACACAAACATAGCACCTGTGAAACCCAGCTTTGATGTGATCACAGCAACCATCTGCTGAGCACTTTCTAAATGCTGGGCACTGGCTTCTCAACATAAGTTCTTACTGACTTTTTGTAACAGCTCTGCCAAAGGTGAAGAAATAAATATTAGTCAGGTTGACTCCTCCAGAGGGCTGAAAGGTGGTGAAGGTCTGACTTGGTTCCAAAGAGAAGGAAAAGCTCCTTGGTTCGGAGCTCTGTGTGTCCTCCAAGCCCTGCAGCATCCCCTCCCAGGGCAAAACCCAGTGACATTTGCTGTCTGTAAATGCCTGACTTGTGTATACCTCCAGACTCAGACACGCTCTGCTTCTGAGGCCAGAACAGCTGTGTCAGCGTTTACAGGAACGTCTTCTAAGGCTCCTTTTCAGTGAGCATCAGTAGTCTCGTTTCCCCGGTTAAACGGGCTGCACAAATCTTTCTGTCTTCTCAGCTTGGCCTTGGCAGACTAGACTGAGCCTTCCTGAAAGCACAGGAACCCAACAGTTAAGGGAGAAAGGTGTTACATCAAGTTTCAGAAACAGCCTGATGTTACTGCACCGTTTCTGGCGACCTGCTTATTCTCAAAAGGCTACTTTGAAGGTAGGGGTGAAGGCCGTGTGCTGCCCTCTGGACCCTGAGAACTGCCTTAGAGGTTAATATTTCACATGTCCTAGTGCAGTAGCTCAGCTGAGACAGACATAAAGTTCTAAAGGACAAGGAAACACATTCTCTGACCAGTACAAAGTCCTGGACACTTGTTAAAGATGTGTATGTGGCTTTGTTTGTGACTCCCCTTAACTCCCTTTCCTGGTCCCTATTTATGTAGCTCTCCCTGAAAAGTTTATCAATATCTTAAAGTCAATGGGATTATGGCTTTGAAAGCAGCTTATAAAATACAGGTTAAAATCAAGCAGTTTGTTGTTGTTTTTTTAACTGGAGCAGCATATATACTGGAAAAAGGAACACAGATCATGTTCTGTTTTGAGCCCAGCCACTTATTAGCAATTGGTCTTGTGTCACCAAATCCATTTCATTATTCATACATGAGATAGAGATAGAGACACACTCTACTTCATGGAGCTGTCAGGAGAAATGTTTGTGGTGTTTGGTAGGCTAAGGTTTGTCTCATTTCCCTGAGCATTAAAAACAGATCCGCCACCAATTTTGGAATGGGTCTACTGTTCAGTAAGTTCTTAAGGCAAGTGACTCCTTTTACCAGCATTTTGAGACTGACCAGTTTCTTCTCTGTTCTGTATAATTAGATTTAGCAGGTAGACTTGGAGGGAGGTGGCAAACTAGTGTCCTGATACAACTTTAGATCCCTGGAATTATTCATGTGTGTCATTGCTGATACCAATACACTCCTGCTGATGGGAAAGATAAGCAAGAATAAGAAGGTGCCAGCCAAGTTTGTCTCCACACGAATTTGTCCTTATGCTGAGCACTCCAGCGCTCTAAACACTAGATGTCTTGCATGCACTTTAAAGGCTAAACAAACTGCAGCAGATTTTTTTTAGTGCAAAGGACATAGTTGTCTGAAGATGACTCATGCAGGCTTCTGGTTTACAGTTGTCATAGCCTTCTCAGAAAAGATGTTGCAAGCTCCAAAATCTCTCCTAGTCATCTGATTCTTAGGCCATGGAAAGGGGAAGTCCCCACATTCCTATAAGGGTGGTTTGTTGAGTCCAAAATCCAAGTTAGATATCTTTGCCCAAAAGGAAGCAAATGTTATTGACTTAGCAAAGTCTCATTTACAACCTTCTGTTCTACATTAGGCTTCAGGGAGTCAAGAATATACAATAACTTTAGATCCTCATTCAATTCCAGATGTATTTTCTTATTTCTCTGCTCAAGATTCTGATGAAGGAAACAGCCTATCTATCCCTAAGAACTAGAATCAGCTAGGTTTAGAGGGGCAGCTGTTCATGTAACCCTTTGCAGATGTCTTGAGTTTTAATTTGCAATTCCTACCTTAAGATAACATTCATTGCATGTGTCTCCCGATTACTGATGTGCTCTTGGTCAGAAGGGGCCCTGGGACCAAACCCGATGAATGAGAAAGCTATGTGCTTCCTAGTTTTCCTACCTGACTTGTTCTCCCTTATAAAAAATCTTTTACCTTCCTAGAACTTTAAAACTGACCCAATAGCTTAATGCAGTCAAGATTTTTTTAAAATTCTATACCTTAGAGGAAATGATTAGGGCACCTTTTGGCCTTCAGATCCCTTCTCCAGCCCAAGTCCTTTTCAAAAATCAATTTATTATAAAACCTGCTAAAGGTTTTATGAAGCAATTGACAATTTTGTAACACTGTGGGAAGAATTACATGTTTGAATTTTAAATGTTGGACTTAAGTTGATTATTCTCTACAGAGGGACTTAAGTCTGGAAATAAGACTTCTGTTACCACATGTCAAATGGTAACTTGGGAGTGTGGGAAGTCTGTCATGGGGGATTTGCTCTTGAGACTTTGGAAAAAGGGTGAATGTTTATCACTATGGTATATGTATGACTGAATATACACTTTTGCTAAAATATTTCAAGAAATCTTTACTATTTGTTTAGAAAGGAGTTATCCCTGAGGTGTAGGGCCTCTAAGCGAAGTCGACTTTCCAGTCACTTCAGGGAATACAGATACGTTCTAGACTGTACGGCCTACAATGGAGACTTACCCTTGGTTATTGCAATACAACGTATACTACAACATGCACACACCTTTGCTTCAGGGAATCTATATTTTAAAGAAACACAACCTTTTCCCCCTAGTTTTTTCTGTCTTGCCCCTTATAACAACTCATTCCCAAACGGTGAAAGGATGCATGAAAAGATACCCAAACACCTCTAAAACAATTCCAGCGTCATGAAAAGAGAAACTTTCCTTGAAACCAAAGTACAGTAGCACCACTCACTTCGGAACCCTCCCATCCTGGCCCCATCTGACAACATGAGATTCAACACCTGGCCTTGAGTTGTCAGGTTGTTACGTCTTGTATCATTTTTAGGACTAAACCACACACTGTCATTCCCTCCACCAAGCCCCTCAAAGTGCTTTGTGGCACATCTCAAATTCCTTTAAAATATTCTCACTTTAGAATAGAATTTGCCAATAAAATGGGCTCAGTCATTTCTTGTCAGAATCAATACACTGCAGAAAAGTACAATAGCAGGTTTCAAAGATGATCGCCAAACTCTTACAGCCAGGCGACCTGACTTTTCAACTGGAACTGGAGGGGAGGAGGGGAAAGCTCTGGGGGAAGGTCTTATCTATGAGCTTCAGGGACAGTAAGGCAACTGGGGGGCAGGCTGTGAAGGGATAAGGGAGCTCGGAAAATCTGAAAAGTTAAGGGGTCCGAAAACAAAAAGTGTTCTGAGAGAAAAGAAGAACTAGGGGTTGTTCTACAAGAATGAAAGGAAAGGGAATTGAAGATAAAGTGGGGTAAAATATTTGAGTCTCACAAACAAAACAAAAAGTCTGTTATCTTTGTCCTGAATTCAAAGGGTGCCCCACCACAAGACTAAGCAGAAAAGCTTCCAAAATTATTCTAAAGTTTAGAAGGACTTCATTATTTAAAAAGAAGTCCAGATCATCCCAATTCAACAAGCACAAGCCGTGGACTAGAGCTTCAAGTTTATCATGGGGGCAAAAAGCAGGGGTAAAAGCTCACAAAACGGCATCAGTGTCTGATGCATGCAGTCAGATACTCTCAAAGGGGTGGAAAGCAAAGTAATTGGATTTGGTCAGGAGACCCATCAGCAGTCGAAGTTGACCTTCTGAGACTAGAATTGAGATGAACATTCATTTGAGTGGAAACGCATATGAAAAGGCACGGGCTAGGGGACCATCAGTCTTAGATGTTTAATCATGAAGGGATCATGAGATGATGGTCAGAGGACTACAGGATCACAGGGGGTGTTTTCTGTATTGGGAATGGCCCACGGGGCAGAAGGCAAGGGCACAGAAGGATGAGTATCAATGTATAGCTCCCTAGATCAGAGCTTAGTCTCACCCCCTGGTGTTGTTAATGTGGGTAGTATCCCTTGCACTGGAATAAATTCTCTGAACTTAAGAAAATGATTGTTGGCTTCCTGAAACTGAAAGAGTATGGGTATGACTAGGGGCTTATCATCTCACCAAGAAACAAGTTATGGGAGCCACAGAAACTGATCAAGGCATACAAATACAGGTGCTGTATTGGTTTCCTAAGGCTGTCATAACAAATGACCAAAACCTGGATGTTTTAAAATCACAGAAATGTATTGTTTCACAGTCCTGGAGGCCAGAAACCCTAAATCAAGAGGTCAGCAGGGTTTTTTGTTCGGGTGGCTCTGAGAGAGAAGCCATAATGTGCCTCCTTCCTTGTCTCCTGGTGGACATTGGCACTCCTTGGCATTCCTGATTTTTAGGAGCATCAATACAATCTCTATCTCTGTCTTCCTATCGCCTTCTCCATTGCGTGTCTCTATGTCTCAAACCCCCTTTGCCTTTCTTTTACAAGGACACGTGTTATAGGATTTAGGGTCTTTCCTAGATCCAGGATGATCCCAACTCAAGATCCTTAATTACAACTGCCAATACCTTTTTTTACAATAGGGCCCCATGAAAAGGTTAGTGTGTTAGAACTGGACATATCTTCTGGGGGACACTACAGGAATATAACAGAACATCTCTGGCACTAGTATGAGATTTCACAGATGCGATTCGTGAGTGTCACTCTTGAGGAACTCTGGCTTGGGGACAGACAGCCTGGACTAGACCGGGTTGTACTATTTGCATCTGTGTAGGTTAAAACCTCTATGCCTCGGCTCTCTCTCAGGAAAATTATGATAACTCCATTATAATGCTCAGGGTCACTGTAAATGTCTCAGACTTAATACAGGTAAAAAGCTAACTGTGCTTGGCCTCTGAAAAAATCTTGGGTAAAGAGAGCTTTGAGTCCTCTGCTATGTAAGACGTCCACCTGCAAAGAGACTGCTCTCTGCTGCCTACTAGTCAGGTGTCTTGGAGCAAAATGAACTACTGAGTCCCCAAATGAAACAATTCATATAACATGAAGCATACATAGATTTATGCATTTATCTACATGTGTATTTTTTAAGACTATAAGGACTATTTAAAAACTCTTAGAGGGAGAGATTAAGTCCTAACCCTCAGGAAAATACATTGATATTCATGAAGCAAGTAAATGCAACTGAAGCTCATTGGTGGACTTGGCCCTTGATTTAAAAAGGTCAAATATGCCCTGGCTGGTGCAGCTCAGTGGATTGAGCGCGGGCTGCAAACCAAAGCATCGCAGGTTCAATTCCCAGTCAGGGCATATGCCTGGGTTGCAGGCTAGGTCCCCAGCAACCACACA
This sequence comes from Tonatia bakeri, assembly GCA_004024845.1. NCBI lineage: Eukaryota > Metazoa > Chordata > Mammalia > Chiroptera > Phyllostomidae > Tonatia > Tonatia bakeri. The sequence goes on along the minus strand of PVIA01000276.1, from coordinate 170,525 downwards.
TTGATGTCTCTCTCTCTCTCTCTCTCTCTCTCTCTCTCTCTCTCCCTCTCCCCCCCCTCCCTTCCCTCTCTAAAAATAAATAAATAAAATCTTTTTTTAAAAAAAGGTCAAATACATGTGTGCCATAGGCACAGAATTAAGAGGACCTTTTTTTGTGTGTGTGGGAGGGAGCCTAGGGGTGGTCTTACCAGGATCACAAAACTATGAGTAGCTTTTCTTTGCCTTTGGTCTTCAGTCTGTGTAGAAAGGTAACCTTTCTCTCATTCTCTTAGGAGCTGTATAGAAACTTGGACTCGTGGAGGTAAAAAAAACCTTCAGAAACATTAGTTCACTTCCAAGTGTTTACAATGACTCTGCCTTTTTCTGTTTCACTGACTGTGATACATGAGGAAGCTTTAACATGTGCATGACAGCACACACCACAACTGGTATGAGGATGGTAATGCTAAATAATAGCATAAAAGTATTCATACTCTATGAACTGGACAACAGACACCCCACAAATTCTTTTTCTCCCTGATACATGCAAGCATTAAATGTCAAAAATGGATGTTTTTTAAAATATAGCGTGTAGCCCTGGAGATTGTAATGAAGAACCATAATATTTTTTTTAATTAATGTAAATAAGCCCTGGCTGGTGTGGCTCAGTGGACTGAGCACCAGCCTGCGAACCAAAGGGTCACCGGTTCGATTCCCAGTCGGGGCACATTCCTGGGTTGCAGGCCAGGTTCCCTGGTGCAGGGTGTGTGAGAGACAACCACACATTGATGTTTCTCTCCCTCTCTTTCTCCCTCCCTTCCCCTCTGTCTAAAAATAATAAATAAAATTAAAAAGTCAATATAAATAAGATAAGATTTATAGCTCTATTCTTGACACAGCCTTTATAGTTCAAAGATTTTTTGAAGAACCTGGATTTACAATACCCAGTTTCACATGCCAGTTGCAATTTTCTCAAGCTCAGCATTCAATTTATTTCTATTTTACTATGAAACCTTATTTTCCCATGTGTAACACACATTGACTCCCATCTTTCTCACTAGGCTTTTATGCCAAAGATCCAACACAAACAACTTAGCCAGATGATCATTAAATGTTAGCAGATACCAACTGATTAAAGAAAAACCTGGTAAACACCTTCTTACCTTCTTTCCATTTGGGAAACTACAAAGGAAACACTCCTACCCACTCCCCTGCTTTCAGCATCTAGTCTAACAGAGAAGAAAGACCAAATGAGTCTGAAGAACTGCACTGGCCAATCACTAGCTGCAGGCCTCTTGTGGCCCAAAGTCTGGGTTTGCTGCTGCGTTATGATCTCATCACGCCCCTCAACTCTGCCTGCAGGTGTCTGCAGTAGGTTGTGCTCATTTGAGACTTCTCCATCAGGGATCTGCTGGTGTCACTAAGTGTCTGCTGGTGCTGGAGTTTGCTGTCTGCCTTCTTGCCATGTCCAACGAAGTAGAAACAAGCACAACCAATGGTCAGCCTGACCAACAGGCCGCCCCAAAGACGCTGTCGAAGAAGGAAAAAAGGAAAGGTACGAAGACGTAAATTCTCTTTAGGCCAGTGGGGGGAGCTAGCGGTGGCTACCTGAGAACAAATGAGAAGTTCAGAGTGAAGTGAGAGTGGGCCCTGGCCTTGCTTCGACCTCAGCCTAGTCTCAAGGACTCCTGCACGGGAGAGTTAGAGTTTGGTTCACTCCACATGTAAGACCCGCCTCTGGATCCTGTGCCTGCCCCAACTTGGGTCCTGCCAGGAAGCTCTCGTACCATCTTGTTCAGCTGATAAGTGCAACCATGGATTATTACATGGTTATCTTTCAGTAACCTATTTATTACTTGGAGGTTTTTTAAAAATCGAAATCTTCATTTTGTTAGACTCTCTTTTTTTACCTGAAGTACTGCTAAAAAGTGCTAGAGTTCTTGATCATGTATAATCTGAGAATAATCTGTGACTTGCTTGACTTTCGCTTCTACATTTTAGCAATGGGAATGAGGCTGCATAGGCCTTTTAAGAGAATCAGCAGAAGTTGGAAAAATGGGATAATTATCTTTAATGATTTTCACATAAATTTACCCATAATTCCCTCCTGCCTTATTGACAGTTCAAAATGTTAGTAGATTGTGTGGTGCCTTATTTTCTTTCATTAAAAACAAAAGCATTATTCTTTATAAATTCTTTTAAAAATATGTTTAAAACTATAATGAATATCCCCACATGCCACCTCACATATTCCCATAAGTTTCCCATAATTCAGTCCATTTTGCACCTTCAAGAGTTTGTTTTCTTTCTACCCCAACATCATACATAGCATAGCATTACAGAGAATCATTCCACTCAAGGGAAGTGAGGATAAGGATAGAATATCGCACACTTACTCAATCATAGCATAATCAAGATTTATATTACTCTGATTTGGAGAATCTGAAACATATTTGATGATACATGGGGTCAATGTTTAAATACTTTTATAAACTTTATCCTATATTTCTTTTTTTTCTCAGGCTCAGAAAAGACAGATGAGTATCTTTTGGCCAGATTCAGAGGTGACGGTGTCAAATACAAGGCCAAGCTGATTGGCATCGATGACGTGCCTGATGCAAGGGGAGATAAAATGAGCCAAGATTCTATGATGAAACTAAAGGTAAGAGAGGGGAAGCATGCTCTGTCTCTGTCCTCAGCTGGTATCCAACAGAGGGAATTATATCAGAAGTTTACCTGCATCTGTATCTCAGTTATTTGAAAGAAAAATAAACATTTCCAATCACATGAGGAGCCATGAGTTCATTTGTGTATGCTGAGTGTTGTCCTAGTACAACAGGACTCTCTACATGCCTTTCCCTTCAGGCAGGTCCAATTTGCAACCCTGGAAGGATTCAGATAAAAATCAGGACTCTACTTGGAAACCAGTGTTCTTTCCTATTAGCCCATTTGGTTTTCTGAAGTTTCGGAGTCTACTACTGCCACTGTGTGAAACTAATTAAATGATACTAGTTAAAGAAGACAAGGCCTACAAGGAACATCTTTGAAGATCTTCTGGCCCAGTCTCCTTGTCCTTACCAATGGCTTTCTGAGGTCAAGAGAATTAGAAGGACTTGCCCAAGTTTGCAGAGCTAACCAGGGATGCCCTGGCTGAACGTCTTCAATTCCATGCTGCTGCCTCTCACAGAGGGTGCCTAAGCCTTTCATAGATGGGAAACTACGCCAGAAACAAAGCTGTCCTTTAAATGTTTAGTATTAGAAGCATTGTAGGGTGCTTTTAACTATGTTTTCCTTGTTTTTCCAACCTCATCAGGGCATGGCAGCAGCTGGTCGGTCTCAGGGACAACACAAGCAAAGGATCTGGGTCAACATTTCCCTCTCTGGTATAAAAATAATTGATGAGAAAACTGGGGTAAGAATTCACTTTCTCTGACACTGGAGTTTGACAAATAATTTACAACTAAGTTTTAGCTTCCTTTTTCTCTTCCTGTAGAAACAAATTCTGTAGGGAAAAAAATAGCGTATATTACTTTTCCAGAGGTAAAGGCAGAAAACAGGGTAGGAGATGAGGAGTTGAGACACTTTGTTTTGAAATGTATTTCCTCTAATAGATGGGAACTGCAGGTCTATGAACACAAGAATGCTATCAATACCACTCGGGTATTTTTTATTTTTTGGACCCTGAGTACAAGAACTACATTACTGTATTTTTCAGACCATAAGATGCACCTAGATTTTAGAGGAGGAAAATAGGGGAAAAATTTTTGAAGCAAAAAATGTGGTAAAATATTTAATAACATAAATAACATAATATTTCACCAATGTAAATGTAAACAGAACTCAACAGCAGCATTAGCAACCATTATTCCTGCCAAATTTGGGGGAGGAAATGTGCATCTTATAATCCAAAACATACGGTAATTCTAACCTCTGGTTTGTGATGCTATCATAGGTATATGCATGGGTCTCATTTTAATATACAAGGGTGTGCAAAAGTAGGTTTACAGTTGTATTTAATTAATAATAAATAATACATCACGATATAAGAATCAACTCTGTGTTTCACATACTCACAACTGTGAACCTACTTTTGTCCACGCTGTATTGAACACATGCAAACATATCGGCTAACCTAATGCTAGAACATCACCTGTAATACAGATCCCTGTTTTTCCTTCTTTCTTTTTTTTCCTCCTCATCCCACAGAGGTAACTTTGATCATTCTCTGTTGTTGCTGCTGTTTTTCCATCACGTATGAATAATCGTGTTTGCTTGTTTTTGAGCCTTATGAACAAGCTATCATATTTTAAGTCTACCAGGACTTCCTTTTTTCCTCTATTCAGGACTCATCTACTTCAAATGTTTGTAGCTTATTTTCATTGCTGTATAATACTCCATTATATCAGGGTACTGTGGGGGGACCTCCAGTTGCTATCTATCCCTTCCTAGAGATGCCCTCTATTAATGTACAAAGTCCAGTGGCCAACCAGGGTTCCATGTACACTAGAGCCCCGGTAAGTGCTCACTCACCCGCTGGTCCTCCTGCACTGCTGTTTCCATTCTGCCTCATCTCTCATGTCTTCTCCTCCCAAGTCCATCAGAGAATGGTGGCAGGGTTCCCTCACAAGCATCCCCTCAGTCCCAACCCTCCTGCGACAGCTAGAATAAATTTTTCAGTGGCCTTAGGAGTTTGGAAAGAAAAGCAAAGACCCATTCTGACTACCTACAAATATTGCTGAAGGGTTGAGCCTCGCTGTTCACTTGGAAGAACCAAGAGAAAGGGGGAGGGGAATAAAGGGGAGGGTAACACTAACCCCATCACATATAGCTCTGGATATCTAAGTGGGGTTAAGAAACACTTGAAGATAGCATCTGGCAACTTCTGGAATATACTTGGGATAATTGTTCTAATGATACTTAGGTAATTGTTCTCTGGCCACTCTGAGCCATTGTCAAAGGAACCGTGTGAACACTTCTCCAGCTTAGTGATGCTGTTCACTTGAGTTTGTCTTTGAGCTGGGAGAGTACGCTTGCTTGGAAGAGGTTATACATCCATCTTCACCTTAGAAATTCTTGGTCTTCCAATCCTCAGTCCTTCCTTCTATATGACATCACATCTTTGGGGAGGAGAGATGCAAGTATCATTTTTTTCAAGAAGGGGCATTTTCCCCCCTTTTGTTTGCTACTCTTTGTTCCTTTTGGGCCCCTTCCTAATCAGGATAAATATAACTCTAGCCTTCAACCAGAGGTTGAAAAATGTTTTCTTCAAATGTGTTAGCTTTTTCGTTTTTCTGATGCTTAGTTGTGCCAGGCTACAAAAATATATTCTAGTTTTCCCAGGAAATCACTTTTTCTGGTTCCTTTTTCAGGTGATTGAGCATGAACATCCAGTAAATAAGATTTCTTTCATTGCCCGTGATGTGACAGACAACCGGGCGTTTGGTTATGTGTGTGGAGCTGAAGGCCAGCATCAGTTTTTTGCCATAAAAACAGGACAACAGGTAAGCGCTAAGCTCTGAGGTATACCTGGATGCGGAGCTTGTCCTCAGTGGAGTGCAGGAGTGTCTGTCACTCAATTATAGAGCTTTCTAGAAACAACTGGAGATAAGAGGAAGAATAAACAATGATTCAACAAATGACTGTCCTCACTGGTCTAAGGAATCTTTTTAAAATGTTGTTGGGGAGTATATGGCATATGGATTATGGAATGGTCTTTCTGATGAGGTCAATACTGATTTTAGAATAATAGTGAATTATTCCTAGAAGTGCCGAAGGAACTTGGAAGATTATCCTGGTGTTTCTCATTTTATCTAGATACTTATTAACCCTGCTGTCTTTTATGGGGATGAGGGTGGTATATCCCATGAAACAAGGGAGGGTAGGAAGAAGCCTCAAGAGAAAGGATGAAAACAGTACTAATCAGAACTGATGGGAGACAAAGGGAAGAAAATCGTAAGATTAAAATACCAACAAATATGCTTTCTCTTACTTCAGGCTGAGCCACTGGTCATTGATCTCAAAGACCTTTTTCAAGTGATCTATAATGTAAAGAAAAAGGAAGAAGAAAAGAAAAAGGCAAGTACTACCCAATACAGGTTCTATTAAACTTAAGTCAGTATTCAGGACCATGTTTGAACATTATATAAACATATAGCTTATCTGGAGAGTTGGCTTCTATGGGGCTTTCCAAAGTGTGCAAAGCAGAAAAATGTATTATCTACTATTCCCAATAGAGTAATGAATAGATGCTATCCTTAGGCACTTCTGATTTCTGGTCCCTGATGCCTGTCTTTTCTTCCTACAAGGTTCACATTGATTCTAAAGACCATACACAACTACCAAGTTTAAGTCCAGTAACTCTATTCAAATCCAGTGTTAATATGAAAAGGGCATGGGAATGTGGGGCAGAGATAACATGCAAGAGTCTCTCTTGCTTATGCCTGTGAGCCCATAGGTATGTTTGTTCTTTGATTTAAGTCTCTTTAACTATAACTACTAAGATCACTGAATTTGTGTGCTTTTTTTTAGATGGAAGAAGCCAAAAATGCAGTCGAGGTAAAACTGCATCTCCTCTTCTTGTGAATTGTGCATGTATGATGTGTAGAAGCCTTTGTTTGCTGCCTGCCCAGCATGCTTCCTTTCTGGCTAATCACTCTGTTCATGACTCTCTGGCCAGGGGAGTCATACAGTTGAATGATCAGTGCCAAAACTGTAACTGCTTAGCTAGCCAGCACACTAGGAAATTAAAACTCGCTGACTAAACCCATAACCATTTGCCATCTTTTCAGAACGGAAGCGAGGCCCTAATGACTCATGATGACCAAGCTAACAAACTGAAATTGGTACGTATGTGACCTTTTATGATTCTTACTTACCTGATCATGGGTTTTACTTCCTGTAGATGTTGTAAATACAAAATCTGTATGAAAATCCAATTGCAAGAACTATCTCCCTAAACATTCGTATAACATGGATATCAATATACAAAGTAATCTTTTTAGTAAACAGATCTGAATCTAATCCAAATATTTTTAAAGAGTTTGGACCAGATGGATTTGTTTGGGCACCTGTCTACACTTCCTGACCTAAGTAGCCTAATATCAAACCTGTGTAAGTTAGATGAAAACCCAGTTGTGACAGGTGGTTTCCTACACTTTTGTTTAGTTAAGGAAACAACTTCGACAATATGCAGAGTGATCTTTTCTAGTAGACACATCTGAATCTAATCCAAAATACTTTTTTAAGGCTGTTGACCAGATGGATTTGTTTGGGGACATGTCTACACCTCCTGACCTAAATAGTGCAACAGTAAGTGTCTGTTTTTAAATTTGCAATGTAATGAAAATGACATCTATGACTCAGATTGGCAGTTAGCCAGAAATCTTGAGCATCTCATTGAAACTTGGAAGGTGACTGCTGATTTTTTTTTTTTTTGCATAAAGTGTAAATGGCTACTAGAACAAATTTGCATCTTAAGTCACCATGGGGACCTATCAGCATTAATTCAGATATATTAATATTGCTTAGTTCAATCTGAGCAGTAGGTCAGGCAACGTAGCCCTTCTTCGTATTATTCAGGATCAGAAGGAGGAGCCGAATAATAATTCTCAGCATAAGCCTACTCGGAGGAAATATGCTTGTTAGATGATCAATTGTAAAGCCTCCTGGCCTCTCCATTCATTGTCTGTTCTTTCTCTTGTGATTTAGCATAAATGTGGTGTGAAGGAAGACTTAAAATAAATATGAGACTCAGTTGCGTTTGAAAAGTTTCTCATGTTTTATAGGACGCTGTAATGTATCGATCTTAATATTGATTGGTTCATTAGAACTTTGTGAGCATAAAACAATATTTTTCTTTACAGATAAAGAAATAATGATTCAGAAAAAAGCTCATTTACCTAAGAAAAAGGGTTCGAATGCAACACTAAAAGCCAAGTCTCAGAACTTTCAAAGCAGACCTCAAGTGAAATTACCGATGTAATTTTAAATGGCTTTTTACACCTTCTATTACTTACTTAACAGTTTCTTGAGCACGTGCTCCCTGCCAGGCACAGCGGTGAGACGTGCAATGTCAGTGATATCATGAAGCGTAGTATCTCGCAGAGAGGCCAACATTAAAACCAATTACAAAGTTTGTTAGTGGATGTTAATTATAGGGTATTTATCTAGTTTTAGAGGGTCAGCTAATAGCTCTGAGTGAGTTTCTGGACTTGAACATGAACCAGACAAAAAGGGCATCACTGTCTATTTAGGAGTCTCTTATATCAAGCAATTAGCAAGCAAATCTACATGACCAAGAGGGTCATTGGAATTAAAGCCACAGCAGATGGAGGACTGGGCAAGTCTCACTGTCCCCTGAGTGCTGCAGAGAGTGCCAGGCCTATGAACTTTTACATAAAATGCCCCAGCCCAGGAGATGAGAAGGAGCAGGGGCTTCCATGCTCTGCTCAGCCCTCAACCCTGTGAGGTTCACACTGTATAGCAGCATTGCAGAGGCCCTAGAAACCCTACAACGGAGATGCCTGTTTAATGTTTAGTGTTCTTTTAAGCAATCAGTACTAACACACTCGTCTATAGGACATTTCATTCTTCACAATGTTTGTTACCATTCTAAGGATAAACTTTTTGAAATACTGGCGTAGAAGCCCTTCAAAAGGTCTGTGCTAGCTCTGAAGTCCTTCTGATTCCTAGGCAACTTCACCCTTCATCCACAGGTAGCCTCCTTCTCAAAGTAAATTCATGTCTGAATGACGCACTTTCTAAGTATAACTGGCCTTCAAACAAGTATATTGAAGGAGATCAAAGCACTGAGGCTATGAAGTAGAATTCCAGTGGGGTAGGCAAGGAAGCACTGACTGCTTCATCAGCTTCTGTAGCCTTCTAGATGTTTCTGAAAAAGGAAATGAAAAGCAACATGAGTAATCCTGAGTCTCATTGATAGTAGACTTCATGCATTCTAACAATCTTTGGTGTATAAAAATAAAATTCAAGTTTTAGCTGCACTAACAGTAAATTAAAGGGATGGATACCATCAAAGCACATTTTATCTGATAAGTAAGAGAACCCTACCAGTGCTAATTATGTGCTGGTCAGACTTTGCTTGTGTGTTCTTACAGAGCAACTTTATATTTATAGGCCACAAAATAGATTTATCTCTACTTGATAAAACCAGCATGTTTAAAAATGTTTAAATCTTACAATAGTTGCTCCAGTACAGATGAAGAGAGGAGAAAATCTAAATTACCTAGACTTTATTGGTCATGCCCTGCCCCTCCCCCAACATTTATACAGAATAGTTTTATGCATTTCAAATAAAACTCATGTTGCAAATTATGTAGCATTCCTTAGATTGTAATTTTTATTGGAAAACCACTTGGAGTATATTCTTCCATACTGATCTCAAAAACTTTAAAAAAAAAAAGCAGGAGAAAGAGGAGGGAAAAGACATATTCTAACTTGAAAATTTTGACCATTCAAAAGCACAGTTATTCTCATAAAATGTAAGGCATGGCTCCCCATCAGGGAGATTAACTCTGGTGCAGGGATGGATCAGGGCAGTGTTAGGGAAGTGAGACACCATGAATAATCTGAACTTGAGTGTCATTAGGATCAAAGTAAACTGGATCCCCTTGTGGGACATTTTGAAAGTCAAGCTCGTGAAGCTTGTTTTAGGATAGGGAGCAGCAGGAGGCCCCAGAAGCTTTGGTTGGGGAAGTCTAGGACTTGGCAGGCTGGAATGACAGGTGAGACATCTATGCAGACAAGAGCGAGGCCATGCAACTAAGTCTTAAAAACCTTGTCTCTGTACAGACACCTCTTGAGGCGTCTGCTGCCCCTCTTATGGGGACTCCTTAAAAGCAGGGTCTGTATATTACTTTCCTGGCACCAGGGCTTGTCTCTCATGTCCTTTGACGGTGGCCAAGTGGATGTCCAACAAAGTGTTCAGTGCTGATGTCCAACAAAGACGTCATGAAGCTCTGGACTGGGGTGGGGAAGAAGGGTGGGTGAGGGGGCTTGCATTTTTCAGTTGTAGTCTGTGAACTGGACTCTTAATCTCAGATTAACAGCAACCCTGCCCTGAGGAGAGCCATATACATTTTGTTTATAGGGTAACTATTCAGAAGTCTAACACTGTGGCTCCTGCTGGGTGTCCTAAGAACTTCTTCTGAAGTATTTGAGAAGGAGAACTCAGCCAGCTGTGAATACCCAACTGTTCTAACCAGAGGTGGCTCATAATAAAGTGATAAATATTGAAATCACAAGCTTTTGTAATATGTTTTCCCCTACCTTTTGATTGTTAAAGATCCCTACATTAAGAGATATTCCAATCTATTTTTTATTAAAAAATTATTTTTAATGACAAGCTCTTCTTCTGACAAATTCTTTTGGTTCTAAAAAGAAAAGCTGGTTTTTGAAAACTGTGTTTTATACCTAACAGTAAAGAAAACCAGAAGACAGAATACCAATTAGGTCTGATTTAGGGCCTAGACTTTTTAAAGATGTGCTCTTTTCTCTTAAAACCAAAGAGGCTTATTCAGACCTCCTTTTTACTTTTGAGAATTTTATATTCCCTTAAGGTTGCTCTTGTTTCAAGGATCAATATATGTAGTTGTCTCTTCAGGGTAATGTTAGAATTCCAACTTCCACTTTATAGGTGTTTTTATTATGTATATTTTTCTGTAGCTAGCAGCATTAAGTATTTAGTGGGTAGAAGTCAGTCAGGAGGAAAGTCCATCAGTATAACAGCAGGTGGACTTTCACCCGGGGTGAATCCTAACTAGTAATAAAGACATGTCAGATTAACCAAATTTGCTGCTTTTATGCCGAGAAGGATATCTTATCTAACAACTGTGAGTCCAAATAATTATCATACCAGAAAATGATAAAGGATAAAATTTATAGAGGAGTGAATTTGGTATATCTATCAGATGAACTCAAACCCGTATCCCCACTTTATTCATAAATTAAAGATTAGATTACACATAAATTAAAGAATAGTTGAATTTATCCACTAAATAGATGAGATTACTGTTACAACAAAGGTCACTCTAATGTGAGACGTTAATGTGTTGTGTTACATTAGAGTAGATCACTATTTTGAGTATTACTTTCTCAGAAAGGTTTAGACCAAAGGGCATGTCCAGAGGAGAGACTAGGGTGATGAGGGTGAGAGATCTAACTGGGCTAGCACTTTCAAAAAGATCCTTAAATATTTTAAAAGGCATACGTGACAAGTCTGTGATGAGAGAAAAATTCCACCCCCAAAAGGGAAGACCAATTACAGGGAGATATATTTGACCTTAAACCTTATTACAGCCAGAAATGTAAAATATGAATGTATTAGCCAATAAATATGCTCGTTAGAGAGGTAAGGTTCTGTGCCCAGCAGGTACAACAGAAGGGACTGCATCAGGTAGGAAGTGGTCTGGGCTTTGGAGATCTTGTCTTCCTTTCAAGCTTTGTAGACCTAGATAATCACTTGGAGCCACTCACAGTCTATTCCCTTTAAGACTTTCAAAGACATGAATTGAAACAAGGATGATGGTAAACTCAGCCAGTCTTAAGGCTGAGCGGTGACATGAATAAAGTAAGCAGCAGTAAGATTTTATCTAATAAGGGACCAATGAAGTTAAGACATAAATAAAAGGGCATGGGATGGGGGAAGGGTAGGGAGGACCTATTCAACTAGCGAATGCACTCACAGGAGTGATGGGAAGAGGTCATGGTCAATCAGTTAGCCAAGACCAAAAAAAATCTAATGGGAATTTTGATACTTCTGGTCACTTTATGTAGCTTTCTCATTTGAAGTCACAAAATGGACTAACACTTCCTTTTTTTTCTCTTTTCTTTCCAAATGTGATAGGAAAGCAAAGATATCCTGTTAGTGGACCTAAACTCTGAAATCAACACCAATCAGAATTCTTTAAGAGAAAATTCATTCTTAACAAACGGCATCACCTCCTCCTCTCTTCCTCGACCAAAGCCTCAGGCACCTTTCTTGCCCGAAAATGCCTTTTCTGCCAATCTCAATTTCTTTCCCACCCCTAATCCTGACCCTTTCCGTGATGATCCTTTCGCACAACAAGACCAATCGCCACCCTCTTCGTTTGATTCTCTCAAATCTGCAGACCTGAAGACAGAGGATTTGAGTGGCTTGTCTCCTCCCCTGAGTAATGGGCCCCTGAATGGGGATGCTGATTACTTTGGTCAGCAGTTTGACCAAATCTCTAACCGGACTGGCAAACAGGAAGCTCAGGCAGACCCGTGGCCCCTTTCAAGTCCACAGACACAGACACAGCCAGCAGTGAGAACTCAGAACGGGGTATCTGAAAGAGAACAGAATGGCTTCCATGTCAAATCCTCCCTGAACCCTTTTGTGGGAAGCCCTCCCAAAGGACTGCCCGTACCAAATGGCATAAAGCAGGACTTGGAAAGCTCGGTCCAGTCCTCAGCACATGACTCCATAGCCATTATCCCACCTCCACAAAGTACCAAACCGGGAAGAGGCAGAAGGACTGCTAAGGTGAATGATCTTCTCTGCATGTCCGTTGGCAGACTGCATGTTCCGTATCAAAGGGTGGTAGGACGCGAGCTGTCTTCCCTGCTGCTGCTGTTCCCTGTGTGGCTATAGAACAGAAGGTGGGGCTAGGCCCCTGTCCTTCAGGAGTCCCTTCTTCTAGTCACCACCCTTTGGAAGCTTCTTGCTCTGCAGTGTCTGTCACCCCTGCTTTCCGTTCGCATGTCTTGTCTCTTATTATTAACTAAACACAAGTTGTTTTTTTTTCATTTTTAATGCTGCTATGCTTCTGTACCTCTGGTAAGTTTGACGGTCACACTGGGAGAGGAGGGCAAGGGTCCTTGTGATTCCCTTCATACCTTCCCCACACTAACCCACGCCCCACACACACCCCTCACGGTGCATTCGTGTCCAAAGTGGTGCTGTTACATTCTCAAGTTTGTCTTCTGTGTTAAAAGTTGACTGACTGATCCATTATCTTACAAGAAACATGTATTTACTGTTACTGTTTCATTCAAAGGCAGTTTAAAATGCGGTTTCTGGATGCTTTTCAGAATCTCATTGGACTATGTAGGCTGGCCTAACAATGAGACCGCTGTGTCAATTTCATGGATTCAAAGCCACTAGAATGATCAGAAATATTTAAGCTACTTATTTACAGTTGTCCCTTCTTTCCCAGCTTCAAGCTTTTAGCGGATAAGGAGACCAGACAGATACAAACGTGTAAAATAAGTAAATTAGATTTCCCTTTGAGAGTCCAAAATCCAATATTCTGCCTATTGCAGAGATCCTTGTCTTGTTTGTTTGGTTGGCTGGTTGGCTTTTTGTAGTAGTTTATCAGTAATTGGAAACAGTTTCCCTCTGTGTGGTTCCCCAGTTGGAAGGACAGAGTAGGAGACAGAGTAAGGCTGCATTTCTCTGACCCCAAGTAACTCCTCTCCACCCCTCTCCGCCCTGTCAGTCTCCAGCAAACGACTTGCTGACGTCAGACATCTTTGCTCCTCCCGACGCAGAAGCTCCAGGGCAGGCCTCACCCACCGGACACCCTGCAACCCCGCAGGCCAGCCCTCTGGATCTCTTCAAAACCAGCGCCTCTGCCCCCGTGGGGCCCCTCACAGGTCTTGGTAAGTGCTGGAGAGGGAGTCTGGCGTGGCTCTGTGACTTTCACTATGAGGGCGATCGTTTGTAGGGTGAAGGCACCGCATAGCCACAGAGGTTTCAAGGACAGAAAACTTAGCGACCTAGGGAACCTTTCCCCTACTTTTACTTCTCCACTATCCCACCCACATTTGGTACCCTTGACTTGTAAATGAAATTTGTCTCAAGTTGGTATGTGAGAGAAGAAATCCATTCTCAATGTGGCACTTACTTGAACCAATGGATAATACCTTACTGAAGACAATTACAAGGGAGTCTGAAGTTCTGACCAGCTTTATGGTAGGAATGGGGCTGAGATGACAGAGTCTTAACTATCGTCTCCATTGAACAACATGCATGTCTTCCATGTAAGCTGCCATTACGAGATCCCTATTGTGCTGTTCCCTATTAAACTGATGCCCTATTGGAAGGACCCCCAAGAGGGATATGATTGAAGTCTGAAGCAAGTGTAAGTCATAGAATGAAAGTCCTAGGTTCCAAGCCCAGCTCTGTCCCTAGGCCTAAGGTGGGTGTGGGACAAGCATATATCATATCAGTCTCTGCATATGTAAGTTTTAGCGGTTCCTTCCAATGTTTTCCCTAGCTGAGTGTCTTAAAAGAGTAAGAAGACAAATAGTGGAAACCTGAAGTGGAAAAGAGCACAGATATCAGGGAAGAAGTGGGATCTTACTGGAGAACTAGGATGTGCTGGTGCTGTCATTCATAAATGTGTCCTCAGCTCACGTGGGCCACGGAGCCACTCTGCAGCAGATGCTGGGCCAGGTCACCCAGCTGGGGGCTGGCCCTGCCGCTCTTCACCCACGGCCTCCTGGTCTTTCCTGCCCCTGCAGTACAGTCTTCAGAAACCTCGACAATAGCCCTTGCCTTCCTGCTGGGGATTCTCTTCATATTTCTGCTTCTTGGCACCACTATGACCTCCGAGTCGACTTCATCCTGGGAGAGGGTGGCGAGGGGCTCTCTTCCTCCTTTTGTAAAATTTGGTCAGGGATCTTCCTCTTCCTCCTGCAGAGTCAGTCAGCAGGACCCTATTTCATTGTTTTCTCTGCTTTCCTGCAAAGGAACATATGGTGGTTCTGTCCTATTACATTTGTCTAAGCATATCTGGAGTAGGGTGTAGCAAAAGGACAGTTGTCATCCAACTGCCCAATGGCCGAAACCCATGTTGTGGTGAGAAGCCAACATGTCCCAGGGCTCTGCTTGCATTTGTACCATCAGGAGACTCTCCCTGAGCTCTTTGCATCTTCTGGGGGCTTCCCCTTTCTGCTTTGCTCTTTTCCCTGTATCCCCAAGTAGAGCTGGTCAGTGCTTTTTCTTGCAGAAGAGTGGGGAGCTTTCAGGCAGTGCCTGTGGCCAGATCACATCCCAGAGCTTTGTAGTCTAATATCATGCCCTGAAGAATTTTTACAGCCAATATTTAACAAGTCGGCCTGGAAATACAGCTGGACCCTATAACTGTTAATTTATTCAGACGAAGTGAAGCTTTTTGGCTAGGTGCCCCTGTGGAGGCCTCGGGGTATACAACTGCAGAATACTGATGATTCTTCCAAGTTGAGACATGGGACTCAAACTGAGCTCTACAGTGTAGCCCCTGTCCACTCACAGGGATCCTCAGCCAAACCCTGGAAGGTTGCAGGTCTGGCTTCAGCTGAACCCAGCTGGAGGACTCTCTCCTCTGGAGAACTGGGGGCAGGGGGAGAGGATGGGGAGACGGTGGGGAGAGGGGACTGTAGAAAGCTGAGCCTTCAGCTTTCACTAGCTACCCTGTGTTTTTATCTAGCATCAGAAGGAAATAAAATTAACTTTGTTTTTTTAACCAAAACTCTTTTTTTTTTAATCCTCTTGCCTCTACCTTTTCCGAGGCCTTAGATACATATCTTGGAAACACGACACATGGAATCTGGTAGATGGGATGAAGGCTGGCATAAGTATACACTGGGAAAGCCTTCGCTTCCTGGCTTGTTCAGTATCTTTCTCTTTTACCACCACTCCCGCTAACACCACTTACGACTAAGACCATACATTTCCCTAAGCGAAGGCAAGCCATTCAATATGGAAGATGATCAACTTCTACCCAATTGGAACGTCCAATTGGTGTAAATTATTAGTGAGTGACTCTGGGTTCAGTTCATGAAATTGAAATGAATTTGTTTCAAAATGCTAGAAATAACTTTGTTCAAAATCAACTCACTTTTAGAAGCCCGTATTATGCAATCTAAGATAAATTTCCCTTTGATTAGTTATGAAAGTAGTATGTATATGCTTTAGTGTAAATGACATCCAATACTGTATGTGTAAAATAAATATTTGAATTAACATTCCATTAAAAACAAATAGTCCTGCCTCTCGATGCCAAAGAGGCAGAGCAGGAGGCTAGGTGGCTGGGTTCGGAGCCAGCACGCCTGAGTTTTAGTCTGTACTGTCACAGACTGTGACTGTCCCAAGTTTCGTAATTAATACCCTTGCGCCCAGTCCCCTCACCTCAAAAACAAGCATGTTACTGTAGTAAGAGGACCTTTCCTGAAACCCTCTGCTCTCCATGAGCACACCATATGCAGGCGTGTCCAGGCGGCTGGTGCTCGTGTTGATACAGACTTGAATCAACACCAGTCACCAATACTAGGGAAATTCAAGATGCAGCACCCTGTTACATCAGCCCCTGCATACCATTTTCAAAATATTTCTCACTTTGGAAACAAAAACATTCCTCACTCAAGTTTGAGGGCCCCAGTTTGGTTAGAGAATTTTCGTGATAAAAGAATGCTCCACTCCAAAACTCAGAGCCAGTAGGTTTTGAGACCAGAGCATCATTGATGAATAGGTCTGAGGTCGAATGTAGGTTTTCTATTAGTGGTGACCATGTAATAACTGGGTCCCTGATACACTCAGGAAGAGGCAGGAGAGAAAGACCCCCCAGATTTGAACAAGATGGAGGCAATGAGCATCTCCAGAAGAGGGTGATGAACAAGGGAGAAACTTGGATTTCAGTGGTTTCAGCAATTCCTAGTCAATGCGACCAGGAGGCAGGACACAGAGCGCATCCGCCTTTGAGATCAAATCCCCAGGCCATTAGTTACCTTGGGCGGTTTTTCTGCTTCACGTGTCTCTTCTCCCTCCCCTCCCTTTTGCTCTGGTCTAACTTCTGGCAAAGCTTTGTGAGTGACACAGGCAGGGAGCACTTTTATTTGAAGTCGCTCTCCCAGGATAACCAACCTTTCCTTTGTGTTTGTACTGTCTTGGCATCAACCAAGTGTTTTCATCCTTTTATATAACTATATCAACCTTGGCAGCATTTAAAAGCAAGGCAACTTTGAAAGGGTTTCTTGAGGATGCAAGCATGTGGAGGCCTAAGGCACATGCATGCTAGCTGGTTTCCATAAGACCAGACAGGAGACAGCCGCCAAATGAAAAGATGGAATCAGTGATTCAGACACCCTGTGGAGTATCTTAATTAATCACTTCATAATCATCCTGGTTTGTGTATGTAGGTGTATTCATGCAACACCTAAGTTGATCTGATTGACAGGCTCTGTTCTAGCTGCATAAAATGCATCAGTGTCTGTATAACAAGGGCTCATTTTTTCATGACTAGGTACTTAAGGTAGAAAAAAAGGGCCTTCAAGATTGCCCTGGCTCGTGTGGCTCAGTGGATTGAGAGCTAGCCTGTAAACAGAAGGGTGATCAGTTCAATTCCTAGCCTAGGGTATATACCTTGGTTGTGGGCTAGGTCCCCAGTGGGTGGTACATGAGAGGCAACCACACACTGAAGTTTCTCTCCTCTTTTCCCCACCCTTCCCCTCTGTCTAAAAATAAATAGTCTTTCAAAACATTTAAAAAATATATATACTCTACAATTGGATGCTAGCAGTACTATATTGGCTAGTTAATCTTCAGGTGATTTCATTTCTCAGAGATGATTTTCTGTGGCAGCCTCAAGGCTGAAAGAAGGCGTTTGCCATGTAGATGTTTATAATGCTTCCCAGAGTCATGTTTTCTGAAACTGAACATCCTCTTCAAGACTGTCTCCTGATAAGCCGTTTCTCTCACCTCCTTCAGGTGGGGTACAGATGGCACCCCCTCAAGCAGGACCCTGGAGCCCATCGTCTTTAGTGTTCAATCAGTCCACTTCGGTGGTCCCAGGAGCCATGGTGGGTGGCCAGCCTTCCGGATTCGGTCCGCCAATGGTTTTTACCACAAGCCCAGCTGTTGCAGGTTGGAGCCAGCCTTCATCCTTCGCAGCCTCAACTTCCTCTCCAGCCCCTGTTGTTTGGGGCCCATCAGCGTCTGTGCCGCCCAATACCTGGTCATCAGCAAGCCCTTTGGGAAACCCTTTCCAGAGCAATATTTTCCCAGCTCCTGCTGTATCTGCCCAGCCCCCTTCCATGCTCTCCTCTCTCCTGGTCACTCCTCCTCAACCACCTCCCCGAACTGGCCCTCCAAGGGACATCTCCACTGATGCCTTCGTTGCCTTGGACCCACTCGGGGATAAAGAAGTCAAGGAAGTGAAAGAAATGTTTAAGGACTTACAGCTGCGGCAGCCTCCTGTTGTCCCTGCAAGGAAGGGAGATCCAACCCCTTCTGGGACCTCAAGTGCCTTCTCCAGTTACTTCACCAGCAAAGTGGGCATTCCTCAGGAGAATGCAGACCACGATGACTTCGAGGCTAACCAGCTGTTGAAAAAGATCAACGGTAAGCTGTCCACTTCTCTGTCCACTATACCAACCAGTATTTCCACTGTCACATGGGCCCACAGAGTCCCTCAAAAGAACTGTCTCCCACCCACCAATAGCCTTACTCTTGCTCCATCTTAACCATTTACCTTATGAAGCCATTTACCTTAGTTCTTTCTAAGGTCTGGCCCAATGCTGCCCTCTTGCGACAAATCTCAGAAGGGCTGCCAAGAGCTACTGAAATTCAGTGGGGTCATGGCACCCCCAGAGGGCTTTGTGACAAAGTCTCAGCCACACCCACAGTCTTCAGTGAGGGAATTCTGAGCCTCTTCCACTTCGAGCAAGTAGTTATGCCTAGCATTCTCTTCTGAGCAGGGAGGAATTCCCCTGTGATCCTTAGCAGTCCTAGTATACTTCTGATGGTGATTTTTGTGCTGTTGATATAAATTTCAAAAGTATGGAACTTAACTTGCTAAGACAAGCCTGGCTGGGGACTTGTGCCTGTATTCAGGGAAAGTTTGTCTGCTGACTCCTCGGGTTTTTCACCTTCTAGAACCACCAAAGCCAGCTCCCAGACAAGGCGCCCTGCCGGTTACCAAATCTTCTGACAATGCATCTGAGAATCCTTTCTCTAAAAATTCTTTCAGTTCCTCACAAGCCTCTGTAAGTATCAACTGCTACAAGCTGTTGTTCCAACAAATATGCCACATAAAGCCACTGCCACCTCAGTGAGCCTTGTTTGTAGGTATAACTCTCTGACAGGAAAGGACGTTTGAAGATTTATCACTGAGAACCAGCACAGTGTAAACATCCATTCAGACTAGGGGAAGATTATTTTTGCAGGGATTACTATTCTGAATGTGAGAAATGAGTATCATACAGAAAACACCCTTTGTATCTCACTGAACCTGGCTCCTGAAAGCATTCTGGGAGAAAATCAAACTGAAATACTATCTTTAAAAAAAGAAATCTTTCAGATTTAAGTTCCTGATTTCCCACCCATGATTCCATAGCTCATAAAAATAATACTTCCCATTCTGGGGAGGCAAATATAATTTACTTGAACCTTGGCTTTGATGTAAATAATAAATATGTATCACTGGGTACAAGCCGGCAAATACGAATCATTGTAGACCCTTCTGCTACCTAAGTGATCTTTAAAGAAAGTAGAGAAGTCTTCGTATACGTTTTTAATTGTTCTTATTACTATAATTATACCTGCTGACTGAGTGTTGTTTCTCCACAGATGGCTGCCCCTCAACCTGCAGCTCCTGATGTATATGGGGACCCTTTTGGGAGTCCTTTTGCCTAACTTCTGTAAGTAGGGTGGCATAAGGGGAGAGGGTGAGGGTGAAATTTTCATTTTAGCATTGGGAAGAAGTTAAATCTCTGACATTTGGAAGTAATAGATATGGAAATCTATACTTAGCTACTTTGATCATGGCTAGGCTGGGCACTTAAGAATAAATTCTTATCTATATCAAAAATAGTAATATGCCCATAGGCATATGGGTTTCTGTCATATCCTATGTTTTTTGATATTTCAGTTCTGTAGAGAAATAAAGTACAACATAAAATAACAGCTTTCTATTTTGTTCGAGTTTTTTTTACCTTCCTATTTAAGTGATTGCAAAGCATCCTGATACTTACTTGGTTCCCATAGAAGGTTCAAAATCTATGGACTTTATGAAGCCACCAAATAGGTCACCTAAAGAGGTAATGGTCATGCCACTTCTGCCTCCCAAATCAGTACTCATTTCTTTGTGGAGGCCTTCCAAATTAGTGTGAAGTAGTCTGATGACATTAAATCCAAAAGTGGTGACAGCTGCTGATACCTCCTTCAAAAGCGTGTCAAGTGCACACAAGTTGGCAGGTTGATTCTTCTCGCATTTAGGTTTCATGTGAAGTAAGTTATTGGTGCGATCACCTTAGACTGAGACTCTGGGAGGGCTCAGCATGACCCTTTCTTTCTCAACAGCAAGTGAAAGCAACTTGGACTGAAGCTCAAAGATTGAAGTTGGTGGAGGACAGGAGGCTTCTCTACATTTTAGAGGAGGTGGAGCATAGCTGGCTGGGGAGAGCCATAGAAAGAGTGAAAAGAACCCAGGCCCATTTATTTCTTAAGTCTTGCCCCATCCAAGTGGACTTCAACACCATGTCTTAACCCATCTAGAACTGAACTGTTTGAAATAGATGCCTGCAATCTGACAGCAATAAGATTGACTTTATTTGCAATTTGGATCATCTCCCTTCAATCCATTTCTACAATTACAGTGTTTCTTCAAGTGTGTTTACATAAAATCTACTTCAGAGAACTGGGTGAGGTTGCTGAAAAGGGAAACTCTAGGACCCTACCCCAGCCCTAAAATATCCCCGTCTGGTGCTGAGGAGGAAAGATTGGTTTCTAACGAGCATCCTGGTGATTTCTAATGCTGAGGAGGCAGTGTGCTGCGCCGTGGTGCTGGAAGTCATGGCAGAGACTCGTTCTCACCCTCCTCTCCAGGAGAGGCAAATAGAACATGACAAACAGCACTCACAGTGGTCGCACTAAATTGAGTTGACTAGAGTCCTCAGGTCATGAAGGCAGGATAATCTTGGCCACCCTGCTAAACTTACAGACTGGGAGGGGGGCTATCAGGAGAGAAAATAGCTAACATTATTGACCACTTGAGTTCATCCTTTTATTATAGGTTCTGTGTTTACTATCTTATTTAATCCTCTTGCATCAGCCTGAGTGGATACCATTACTGACATTTTAAACAATGATGTAATATTTAATATATTGATATTCAATCCAAAAATTCTAACCACAGGTTTTTTTTGTTGTTGTTCTCCCTGCTTCTCTAGGAACTAGGTGACCTGACTATCCAGAGGAGCAAAAGGATGGCCAAACAAAGTGGATAGCCAGACAAGCCCTGACCTCTGCCCTTGTTCCAGCTTTGATATATTATCCATTGCCTTATTTCTTGCTGCCTCTTCCATGTGTAAAATGCCTCTCACTTTTTGTTTAGGTTAAAGCTAAACCGAATCTATGGCTTTAAATAAATTAAGAACCTAAACTCTCTAGCTTAAGTGTAAATGAAGTAGTTTCCCTACTTGAGCCCTTGCCTATTGTGTCCCTAACCTTCTAGAACATTCTACCATGTACCCTCTGGTTGAGTGACGCAGCCACCACAACCCCTCAGATCAGATTGCTTTGAATAAATTTCAAAATCCTCACTGTTCACAGTTGTGTCAGGGTTTCGTTTTAGACCATGAAACCTAAATGTAGTAGAACAAGGCACCTTCTTAAGCCTTGCTTCAGACCCTCACTTCCAGAGAATTTTTAAAGTTCAATTAAAACAAGTACAACTTCTCCCTAGATGTATTGGAACCCAACACACCCAAGAACCTTTTTAAAGATAGCATTTCTGCTATTTCTGAAGATCATTTGTTTTTTCTCAAGAGCAAAATTGTCTTCTTTCCAATCTGCTAGCTCTTGCCAATGAGGGAAAAGCCTTATTTGTCCTTCCTCTCCTTTTCCTTGCGATTCTCCTTTCTATCAGCCTTGCTCCCAGGTTTATATACTATTACCTCCCTTTCACAAGAAATGGAGTTTTATGGGACAAAAGTTCTGATGATTCACAGACCTGAACCCTCACCACCTTCTCAGTAATTTCTAATCCCAGTAATTAGAACCGCAAACAGGACAACCTTTATCCTTTCTGTGGAATAAGGGGCCATCCTCTTGAGCTGAAGTCCCTGAAGAGCAGTTAATGTCAAAGAAAACCTGAACTCAACTCAGCAGTGAAGGACAACACATCACAAAGATACATGTGATAGTTTCAAACATATAAGGTGCTTATTTGGGGTCATGCTAGACCTTTATCAAGTAACGGGAAAACTTTTCTGGAAGCCACAATCTCATAACTAGTTAGAAGATAAACAGGAAAAAAAATGGCAAACAATTACTTTCTCTTGCTGTTAAAAGCCTAATGTCTGTAATATTTTTCTCCTCATAACCTTGAACAATTCCCCAGTTTGTGTTCAATCCTATTGTTAGCACAGTTCTGAAGGGTTTGTTCTTGCCAAAATGAATTTTGTTTGTTTATGTTGGGTTTTTAATGTCTCTTGACCCCTAATGCTCAGGTTCTGGTGGATGTTAGTCGACCACATACAATGTAACCTTTAGATAAAAACGAGGATGATGGCTTAGGATCTAAATAAGATGGTGACTTCATGAACCTCTGTTAGTTAGCCCCAAGGCGTCCAAGCTGAAGTCCTGTGGTTTTCTGTTTAATGGTAGCAAAATAGCGCATTGTGTTTGGCGTAATTTTCCATCTGGCTTCCTATTCAGTCATCACAAATGCAGACTTGAAGTGGTATTTTATATGTCCAAATACCTAAATGTACTCAACTGGAGACAATTATTTCCAGGTAGTTGAATTTTTGAAAGTAGAAAAAAATTTTAAAGTGATGATCAGCCACTCAGTTGTTTTATACATACTTGTTTACTTGTGCACTTTTCTGTATGCAAACAAAGCTATAAATTTACTCATTTCAATAAACTGGAATGGCAGAATCTCATGTGTTTCCATCAGTTAATTCTACCATTCGGCCTCTGTTGTTTTGTGTTGATGTATTAGGGTCAAGGCATAAAATATACCCATCTAGGGTGAGTAAAAGTTATAATACATTGTGGATTGTCACAAAGATGAAGAGAAAATGGAAATCCATGAAATAGGGCCATGAGTAAAACGTTGGGTGACATCTTTCAATTCTTCCCTCTCAAACTTTTATACCCGCTTCCTGGGAGTTTAGTGGGAGTCCAGTGGATTAGCCCTGCACTGGAACAACTTCAACAAATGTCAGGAACAAAAACCACTCAATAGTGAACTCTTGACTCACACCTTTTACCCTTCACCTACTCTTGTTCTTATTCAACCTCACCGAGACACAACCATGGACCAGCCCAGGCTGGTGCAGGCCATTCAGGGGAACTTCTGCATGAGGTGGGCTGGCTGGTGATGAGCAGGCACCTTTAGCAGTAGGACACTCTTTTTTTTTTAATTTTTATTTATTGATTTGAGAGAGAGGGAGGGGGAGAAGAGAGAGAGAGATCAATTGTTATTGTTCCACTTATTTATGCATTCATTGGTTGATTTTTTGATGTTCCCTGACTGGGAATCAAATCCCCAACCTTGGCATATTAGGACTTTGCTCTAACCAGCTGAGCAACCCGACTAGGGCCTGGCAGTAAGACACTCTGTTTAACTCTCCCCTGTATAAAAGTTTAAGGCTCTCATTCTTTTCAAGAAGACCTAGATGTATGAGGGAGATGACCCCAAGAAGTCTTACTGTTAAATTTGGCTTCTCTAGGAATAAGACAAACTTGGTGTGTGTATGTTGGGGGAGAGGGGTCATCGATTGGTGTTTACTGTTTGGGGATGTTCAGTATTTACTGCCTTACCTTTCCCCGTACCTTAAGTAACATCTGGTATCTTTCTGACAATGAGTACAACGTAGAGAAACACACTGCACACAAAAGCAGCTTCCAGAGAGCCACAGATGGAGAAGGCTGCTGATGAGAACATGTTGCAGGAATTATCTGGCTTATCCAAAGGCTCTGCACCGTATCCAATGCACTGGGCCCATGTGCTGTTACCAGGCGGCTGAATCTGTAAGATCTTGCCAGAGGTTAACCCTTGCACACGTGTACAAGGGGAGGACACTCTCTTCAGCAGTAGGGACTACTGTTGACCAAGCAGAGGAAGGAGTGTACTGAAGTGTCCGGGCAAAGAGGAAACAGACCCCTTCTTTCCGGTCTCTCTAGTCACAGGTGCTACTCACACCTGTATGCCAGAAGCTGAGTGTTTATGGTACCGCTATCCTCCCCGGAAGGAGGTTCCAGTTTGGCATTGAGAGATCTAAGCTAGAGCTGACCCTGAACAGTCAGCATGCCCCTATATTTCTCACACAAAGGTGATACAAAGAGAGAAGATATCAATCTTCTCAAGATAACCTTGCATTTGTGAAGTGCTTTCCCATTTACGTGACATAACTGCATCCTGTAGCTATCGTCACCCTGTGCGGCAGGATCTGCTTCTGTTCCAAAGCGTCCAAGGAGGACAGGTGTGCTTTAACATGACTGTGACCCGTTCTGACCCTTGAGTGAGTGGTTTCTGTGGCATTTTATTGTAGAACCATTCATTGTGGTAGGAAGATCCTTTCAGTCAATGACTTCAACTCCTGCATCACAAGGTGAACTGCGTGTTTAGAGAAAGCCAGTCAGAGCAGGTTCTGTGCCTTTCCTGCACTCCGAGCAGGGAGGGGAGCACACAGAGCATGGAGGTGACTCAGGAGTTGACTGACCCTGCAACAAGCCTCTGAGTGAGGACTCTGACCCTGATTCCCGGAATAGGATCAATACAAAGTCTTCCAGTGAAAGATGGGAGCTCCCCAAAAGCCCCTGGCAAATATTTAAGCTGTTACCATTGGAAGAGATTGCTAAATAATAAAACACCTAATTCCTGCCAGGGAAGGTTTTAACTAATTCTCTTCTATTAGCAATAACTAAGACTCCCGTTCTAAGTTGATCTGCCCAACACGGACACACACAGGGCTGTGTACGGGCCGCAGCCTGTTCACATGCCCTGGTTACTACCGTGCTGGTAGGCAAGGACCAGCCATGTGTCAGCTCACCCAGCGAGGGACCGAGTCCTTATACACTCTTCCTGCTCTGGAATTGTGCACTTAATTACTAGCCCTCTCCCATGTGCTGAAATCATCCGAGTGCCAGTCTCTGGGAAGATAACAGTATGGGGTCCTCAGTGGCAAGGAAATGGGGCTTCTGCAGTGACCAGAGATGAGGTGGTTATAAAGGGGAAAAAAACAAACAAACTCCTGATTTGGAAAGTTTTCATGGCAAGTTTTCCTCATGATGTTAGTCCTGAAGTTTTCTGTTCTTTCTTTTTTCATCAGGTTAATGTCAATCACTATAATTTTACCTTAATTGTTAAAAAAAAAAAAAAAAGAAGGGCGATTGTTGCCATTCTAAAAGTCACCTGGTGACCTGACTGGGCCAAAGCTCAGTCATGGATGTTTCCGAGGTGTGTCTGAAGCTGCCGCCACCTGGTACCTACTCACATAGATTGATCAGCACAGAACCTTTTGTTCAGAACAGGGGAGCTAATGAACAGAGAGGAGACAGGATGGCAGGGTGGATATGACATTTGCCTCTCTGCTTCCCTCCTGGAAAGACTGGTTTAGAGCCTTGATGGTGGAAACGATGAGGCTAGAAGCTGAAGTTGTCTTCTCTTGACCAAAGATCCTGGGCACGGGCTGGCAATTCACAAACCACAAGCCCAGTAGTGAAAATGGACTATAGTAATGGAAAGGCTCACAGTGGCTAGAATTAGTTGGGGGAGTGAGGCAACGGATCGATGTTTCTCTCTCACCTCAATGTTTCTCTCCTTCTCTTTCTCCTTCCCTTCCCCCCTCTCTAAAAATAAATAAATAAAATCATTTAAAGACATCTAGATTAATGGCTGCTGGTTTGGGCTCAATGAGGCCCTCAAGGACACAGAGTTTTTCCTAGCTTTTCATTCCAACCTTTGTAGCCCTTTGGCTTTCTGCTCTGGTGTTTATCACCTCATAGTCACAAAATAGCTGCATAGCTCCAAATATGATGTTAATGTTCAAGGAGGGCAGAAAGGGAAAAGGCAACACAATTCAATGTCTTCTCCTGGTACTGGGCATTTTAGTTTTTCCTGAGGTTCCCAGTAGACTTCAGCAATGTCTCATGGCCACTGTCAGGTGCAAGAGAGGCTGGGAAACCAAGCTTAAAGTTTTACCAACTTCTATAGTGAAGGTAGTTACAGAAGAGGCATGGTTGGCTAGATAATTTGTGAGGTTTAGGGCAAAATAAAAATCCATTGTTCAAAAAGCAGGAAAAGGGTGGCATTAAGGACGTTAAAGGAAGAACTTCCTTTCTTCTTTCTGCAGTCTCTCTCATATCATGATGTATTTTACCTGCTATTTAATGTTCCAAATCAAAAGAAATTAAAATGTGAAGTATTCGCCTGAATTTTACCCCTCATCTTTGACTCGTAAGTGGAATCACTGGCATTCCACAATTTGCATTTCCCAATTCCTACATTCATGTGATTTTCATTCCAACCAGAATAGCAGAAACACTGCGCAAAACCAACTCAGCTGTGTTTAATTCACTTCCTGACTCATGTGCCTCCCACAGTACACTCTTGTTCACTAATGAATAAAGAAAGGAGTTACAGGTTCCTCTACCCTTTTCTTCTCTCCTATGTCATTATATTCAGCTTAAGTAGATGGCTAGCACAAGCAAGTAACTTTAGTAAGAAAGATAGGACAGTGTTTCCTGGCCATTTGTGTGTCTTTTTGTGTGGAATTGAGTTCTAGTTCAAAGGAGCAGTGAGACTCTCAGAGCTGTCACATCCTTAGTCACGGACATAATATACTTACCTTATTTCCATCCACTTTTCCTTTGAGTTACAGAACTGCGCATCCTGGGTTCACCTGAACTTTGTGTTTCTGGGGCGACATAAACACTGTGTACAAATGAGGTGACATTTTCATGTGTATTTCCTCTGTTCGTGGGCATGCTTCTTTTTTCCATCAGACTTTGCTTTCCAAACAAAAGTTCAAACCTAAAATTAAGAATTTCAAGATGGCAACAATAGAGCATTCACCCAGGATGTGGTCCTTCTGCGTGCTGAGCCCTGTGCACTGGGCAGACAGCATGCCCATGAAGCCAGCCTTGGCAAGAAGGCTTTGGGGATGGGTTCTGAATCGGTCAATGTGGCTCCCACATGCCCAGATGATAGTTGTGTGTGTGTTTTTTTAAGCAGTATCTAGTAAATTTTTAATGCACAAACTCTTCACTCAATAATTCACTTAAAAATTTACCCTGAGGAATTCTCACACAGCAGATACATGTACAAACATGATTCTTAGGGACTGGTTAGAAGATTAAGGGCAGTTATTCTATTTGCTACCATCATTCCACAGAAGATTATGAAGCTAATGAAAAACAAATTTCTATATTGACACTGAAATACATCCACCATATACTGTTAAGTTAAAGAGAAAAAGACTCAGAATAGCGTATTGTGTTCATTCAGCATATTATATAGTGATATATAGATATGTTGTTAACTATGCTATAATTCTACATGAAAATTTAAATTTCTATATTGTACTCTATTATCTATTATTTACAGGCTTTATAATTATATTTTATTTAAATATACTAATATTCAAGCTTATGTTTTTAAGCAAAAAGAAAAAAATTTCTTTTCAAAGCAGGATCCTCTTTGTTACTCACTTGGTGAATGGGTGGTCCTTAGATACAGCACTGGGCTTACAATGCATACAGCTCACCCATTCCACGGTTTCTGGAAAAGTTGGTCAATGGGACCCATAGTAGCCAGCCTCCAACTCGGACTACATAATTCCTGCCCCCTGGTATCCACACTCTTGTGTGAGCCATAGAATGTGGTAGAAATGGTGGTTTGTTACTTCCAAAATTAGGTTATAAAAGTCTGTGGCTTTTATCTTGAGCTTTCTCCCTCCTAGATCCCTTGCTCCAAGGGAAGCCATGTCATAAGCAGCTGTACAGAAGCCCCGTGGTGAGGCACTGAGGCCTCCTGCCAGCCCAGATGATAGTTTAACCCAGTGTTGGCCCCCCTCCCAATGCAGATCACAGCAATCTTTGGGCACCAGCACCCATGGGCGAGGTACCCTGACTGGAAAGTAGAAGTTGAAGAACACAGATGACTGACTACTTTCTGTGTCTGCTAGTCCCATAAGGGTTGCCAAAGACAATAAAAATAGGAAGGAGGCAGGGAAGCAACAGCCACTGCCCAGGAGGCATTAACGTTGGCATAACCTAATCTGAGCTTCAAGGGACATGCCACTTCAGTTGGAAGGGCACCCACCGAGGGGAGGACTGTAAAGCCCCTGAGCTCTTCCTCCTGGAGGGCTGTGTCACTCCCCAGTCCACTTCATCAGAAGCCTAAGGCTGCTGGACTTGAGAAACAACAGGGAGTTCAGGGAGGCATCATAGAGTCACCTACAGACACTATTCTGGTTGCATCCCAATGAGCAATTTATGTAATTGTTATATCAGCTCCATGAGATGGGCTTCGACCCCCACCAGCACCAGCACCATTGTATAGAAGAGGACACTGAGGCACAGAAAACTTAAGGAACTGCACAACCTCGTAGAGCTAGTAAGTGGCTCAGTGAGGTCCCACCCCAGCCTCCATTGTCCTTGCACTTCACCTCAAATGAGCCACTTACCCACTCCGTTGCCTCCCAAACTGCCACCACTCCCCTGCAGTAATATATATATCTTACAGTCACTAACATTTCATTCCCTTTGTAGTACTTTTCTTACACTTCCTATAATCAAGATGCTTGTCACAAAAATGGATGAAAAAATATATATTTGTTCATTTTTGTGGAGGAGCTTTGCCCACAGAGTGCCCCTATCCACTGCAGATGAGAATAAGTCTACCAAGACATGCTCTGCTTGGGGAGGAAAGATGGCCAATCTCTCAAAAGAGAAGGGCTAAGAGCCTTTTCCTCAATGGGCTTTTATTGAGTTCAATTTGCACAGGAACACAAGTAAAGCTCATCAATCATTGTCAGGCAGTAAGGATCAAACAATAGATAACATACAAAGAACTCTGAGGGCCTATTTTGAGTCAGGGTCAGATAGCTAATGAGCCATAAAACTTTGGGGAACAAACTCAGTTCCTGCTTGGACCCTTATCATTTAATTGCGAGCATCCTAAACAAAGCAGGTTTCACAGGATTTTACATATTCTTTCTTAGGCCTGATCACCCGGGGAACCCACCCTTTCCAGCACAGGGCTGCACCCACCACCAGCATTGTTTCAGGCTTAAGGCATTGTTTCAGGCTTAAGTCAGGCAGGGGAAGTAAGGCAGCCAAGAGATTAGAAGACTTCTCACAGACAGAATGAGGGCTCAGGCTATGTCAAAGCCAAGGAGCAAGGGTCCAAAACCCCCTTTTGCTATAGCCACCCAAGTCCTTCCCTGGGACCTCCCCATGGTCGTACCTGTCTTAGCTCGTTCCCCCCTTGAGGAATCTTACCTGTCATTGGCTAAATAATCAAGCAATGGGGGCCAGGCAGGGTGAAGTAAAAGGAGCAGAGGCAGCACCCCTGCCAGGGAGATAAGCTTTGTCTCCTTAGTGGCTTGTGGTCCAAAGGTCGATCACTGAGCCTTAGCCATGGGGGGGGTTACAGCTTCAGAAACCAGGCAGGGCAGTTCGCAACAATTTTTAATTCGGCCAGTTAATTCCCCTTTAGCTTTTCCAGAGCTCCCTTTCAGAATGCATTATCACTTCAAAGTTTGAATTTTCTACTTCTAAATGAAGTATATCAATTTAACCTCACATTTAGTCCAATCTAATTCAGGTTTTACCTGCCAGCATGTTTTTAATGCAAACCTCAGGCTGCTCACAATGAAAGATGGGTGGTGAGCAGTGTTCTCCCAATTTCTTCTGCATTATAAACAGCAAACCATCCTGCATCCTCTTTCGGTCAGGTTAGCCATATATTCATGGTCAATGAAGAAGGCTGTCTGTACAAGCCCATTTTATAATGGGAATTCTGTATATAGTTTTATCAAAATCGAACATCCAATGGTATCCTACTTTTTATTTTTTAATATGTTTTGTTGATTATATTATTACAGTTGTCCGATTCCCCCCCTTTTTTCACCTACACCCTACACACCCCTCCCACCTGCATTGCTCTCCTTTAGTTCAAGTCCAAGAGTCGAACAGGTAAGTTATTTAGCTTTTACATTTCCTATACTATTCTTAACCCTCCCCCCCCATCTATTTTCTACCTACCATTTATGCTACTTATTCCCTGTACCTTTTTCCCCATTCCCTGCCTCCTACTCTCCCACTGATACCCTCCGTGTTATCTCCATTTCTGTAATTCTGTTCCTGTTCTAGTTGTTTGCTTAGTTCATTTTTACTTTTGTTTTTGTTTTTTTAGGCTTGGTTGTTGATAGTTGTGAGTTTGTTGTCATTTTACTGTTCATATTACTGATCATCTTCTTTTTCTTACAAAAGTCCCTTTAACATTTCATATAATAAGAGCTTGGTGATTATTAACTCCTTTAACTTGGCCTTATCTGGGAAGCACTTTATCTCCCCTTCCATTCTAAATGATAGCTTTGCTGGATAGAGTAATCATGGATATAGGTCCTTGCTTTTATCACTTCGAGTACTTCTTTCCAGCCCCTTCTTGCCTGCAAGGTTTCTTTTGAGGAATCAGCTGATAGTCTAATGGGAACTCCTTTGTAGGTAACTGTCTCCTTTTCTCTTGCTGCTTTAAAGATTCTCTCCTTATCTTTCATCTTGGCTAATGTAATTATGATGTGCCTTGATGTGTGCCTCCTTGGGTCCAACTTCCTTGGGACTCTGTGAGTTTCCTGGACTTCCTGGAAGTCTATTTCCTTTGCCAGATTACAGAAGTTCTCCTTCATTATTTTTTCAAATGTTTTCAATTTCTTGCTCTTCCTCTTCTCCTTCTGGCACACCTATGATTCAGATGTTGGAATGTTTAAAGTTGTCCTGGAGGTTCCTAAGCCTCTCCTCATATTTTTGAATTCTTATTTCTTCAATCTGTTCTGGTTGACTACTTATTTCTTCCTTCTAGTCAAAACCATTGATTTGAGTCCCAGTTTCCTTCCTGTCACTGTTGGTTTCCTGTATATTTCCCTTTATTTCACTTTTCATAGCCTTCATTTTTTCCTCTATTTTGTGACCATACTGAACCAATTCTGTGAGCATCCTGATTACCAGTGTTTTGAACTGTGCACCTGATATGTTGGGTATCTCTTCATCACTTAGTTGTATTTTTTTCCGGAGCTTTGATCTGTTCTTTTAATTGGGCCTTTTTTTTTTTTTTTTTTTTTTTTTTTTTTTTTTTTTTTTTTTTTTTTTTTTTTTTTTTTTTTTTTTTTTTTTTTTTTTTTTTTTTTTTTTTTTTTTTTTTTTTTTTTTTTTTTTTTTTTTTTTTTTTTTTTTTTTTTTTTTTTTTTTTTTTTTGTCTTGACACACCTGTTACATAGTATGGAGCAGAGCCTTAGGTATTCACTAGGGTGGGGCAATCCACGTCTCTGTGTTGTGGTGCTGTATGTAGGGGAGGCATCTGAGAGGGAACAATGCTACTTGTTAAGCTCTCTGCTGGTTTTCAATCACTCCCGCCATCACCCACAAGCAAATTGGGACCTTCTGGTGCTGATTCCCAGGTTGGGTGGGTTTGTGTGCATTCCAAGACCTCGTGGATCTCTCCAATGAACTCTGCTGTGAGGCTGGGAGTTTCTTCTGTCACTTCAACCCTCACAGGTTTTTTCAGTTAGAGGTTTTAAGGCTTTCCCTGTGCTGGAACCCTGGATTGTGTGGTGTCTCACTCCCTATTTGTTCCTCCTGGTTCATCTGCACGTAAATGTGGAACCGCCCACCCC
The DNA here is from genome assembly GCA_004024845.1 of Tonatia bakeri. NCBI lineage: Eukaryota > Metazoa > Chordata > Mammalia > Chiroptera > Phyllostomidae > Tonatia > Tonatia bakeri. Next base: position 138,677 of record PVIA01000276.1, on the reverse strand, counting down.
GCCAGCTGCTGCCTTGCCATATGTCCTCTCTGCCTGGATGCCCATCACTGCCCCACCTACAGGTCTGGATGAATATTTCGTCTTTAATTCCTTGGTTGTTGGACTTCCATACAGTTCTATTTTCTGGCAGTTCTGGGGTATTTTTGGTTTTAAATTTGTTGTCCTTCTTTTGGTTGTGTGAGGGAGCACAGTGTGTCTACCTACACCTCCATCTTGGCCAAAAGTCCTGGTATCATACTTTTAATGAACTGATCAAACATATGTATTGATGACACACAACTTATTTAAACTCTTTCCCCCTAAGTTATTCAGGGTTTAAAAAGTCTATCAGTGGTGATGATTTTCTTAATCTTTTAATTTGACAAACACAAAGCCTTGAACTGTAGAGACTGAAAACTGAACAGGTGAACACACTGCAGAGCGATACCTGGCAGCCCATCAACAATATACACAAAACTCCAGACAGGGAAAAGCCCAAATCAATAAAAAATAAAAATATAAAGCCCTGACCAGGTGGCTCAATTTGTTGGAGCATAGTCCCATGCACCAAAATGTTGCAGGTTCAATCCCAAGTCAGGGTACATACCTAGGTTGCAGGTTTTATCCCCAGTTGGGGCATGTATGGGAGGCCATCTATCGATGTTTCTCACATCAATTTCTCTCTCTCTCTCTTTCTTTCTCTCTAAAAAATCAGTAAACATATCCTTAGGCGAGGATTAAAGAGAAAAGGAGAGAGAGAGAGAGAGAGAGAGAGAGAGAGAGAGAGAGAGAGAGAGAGAACATAAATAAGGGAGATGATGCTGGACCAGAAACAGGGTTGAATTCTGACTTAACTCATCTACTGCTATCAACCAGCCCTATCCCTGGAGAAGAAAAATTAGCACAATATGTTTGAGGAAGACAAACACATTTCTTTTTTATTTTTCATGTACAGTTTTCTGTCTTTTACTCCCATCCCAGCCTACCCCCCAGCCCTCCCCACCTCCCTCCCATTTCCAGCACCCGTAGTTTTTGTCCATGTGTCCTTTATACTTGCTCCTGTAAACCCTTCCTCTTTTCCCTTGAAATTCCCTTCCTTCTCCCTTCTGGTCACTGTCAGCCTGTTCTCTATTTCAGAAAGACAAATATCATATGATCTCACCTTTAATAGGAACCTAAACAACAAAACAAACAAACAAACAAAATATAACCAAAGACATTGAAATAGAGGACAAATACATTTCTTAACAGGGCCAAAAAGTGGCTTACACTACACTTGTGTACAAAAAGAAATGTAAATTTCTTTTTTTATCCCTTGCTTTATTTCTCCCTTTCCCCGTCTAATCTTCCTCAGATGGCTCTACTTTCTTCCGTGCGGGTACAAATATGCAATCTCAATCCAGTCCTTATCACTCCCTCTACGAGTAACTCTATCTCTTGGATTTGCACCCAGTATTTCAAGTGTCTTTCCATCTTCCTGCTCTTCTCCATGATAATGTTTAGTATTACAGGAGTACATATGTGGAAGAGGGTATTGAGAAGGCACTGGATCTCACACAGGTCCTCATGCTGTCCTCTGGTTCTTCCAGTCTCTATAGCACATACCTCACCACCTGGCCAGCACTGTGTTGATATCTGCACCTAAAGTTTGTGGCTGAGGAATGTAGACTCTGTTCCTCACCATGCACCTGGGGGTCCTGCGGGCCTGGTGGTTCTCCCTGCTACCAGGGCCCCCATTTTGGCCCTCACTAACACTGGACTCCTGAAGTCTGACCACAAGTACTGAGCCATACCTGCCTGCAGCTCTGGACCCATGCTGTCCTTGATTGAGCAAGCCTGCCAGCTACCCTTCCTCACCCTCCTTAGGTCAGAGGGGAACTTTAAAAACCTCTGTGGCCCGTAATTTTCCAAGACACAGAGGAAGCCAATTCAGGGCCTCCCTTTTTGCTGACTCCATGGCATAAACACTTTTGTTCTGATTGGGCTTCCCCATACTGGGAAACTCTGAAAGCTGTTCTCACAGCACCGCAGACCGCAAGGACAGAAACGTCTACCTTGGATCTCAAACTATGTACCATGCTGGCTCCATTCTGGAATTTGGCCTGAAAGTTTCTCAGAACAGGCATCTCCCAGCCTTCTTCTCCCACCTTCATCTTCTCCTTGTCACCGTTTCTCAGGCTGGCAGTCTGCACACTCTCCGCATAATAACCTGTGTTGTCCCACTGCTTTGAGTCTCAAAGGTGATCAGTTGCTTTCTTATTCTACCATCTCTTTTCCTGGGCAGTAAGCCTCAGGTTTCAGCCTCGAAGTTGCAGAGTGTCAAGAAAATATAATTTTAAAAGAGAAAAATTGGAGTTAAAGTTTGCAAAGTACCATCCCCTATTATATTTAGTTGGGTTTACATGTTGTTAATTGATAAATCTGAATACAGTTTCTTTTTATCAAAGTCTAAAGTTCCAGAGGCCAAATTTACCTTAACCAAGTAAAATTAACTGACATCTAGTAACTATGGAATAACTATGAAGTAACCACTATAAACATGCTTAACACTTTGTATGCTGTCAAAAAATTAATGCCAGAAAAAGCAAAGATGGCTTTTAGATATAAAAAAAATAATACAGAGCAGATGGTACTCATTAATGAAAATAAAGGCTATAGAAAGATCCTCTTTGACAGGGAGGGGGCAACAATTATGTGTTTGATTTAACACGTGGCAAGTTTAACTGCCACAGACAAATCAAAGTCACCTGGGCATTTCTTAGAAGTACCTGAAAATTGTTAATCTAAAAGATTATACTATAAACCTTGTGTTTTTTGAAAATTATCCTTTGTTGATACGTATACTTTCAAAATAAGAACCCAGAAGATTCTCGTAAAGAAATTTTAACACAGCACCATTTGAGAGTTCTGGGTCTGAGTGGTAGGCGTGATCTTAAGAGTGGGTAAGAAAAGGGATTGTGGATCGAGATGTGAGAAAGACAGAGGCTAGACCTGTGAGGAACACCAGTGTTTGTGTGACAGGTGGAGAGGTGTTAGTAAAAAGAAAAAGAACAGGAGGTGCTCTTTCACAAAGTCAAAGGAATAGAGTTTTAAAGCCTAAGAATAGCCAATAGGATCAAATGTCTCTGTGGGACAAAGAGAAGGGCCAAGAATTGTCCATCATATTTAGCAATAAGGAAATCTTCAATGGAGTAAAATAGCCAAAACGCAGACTACAAGAAGTTGAGTATAACCATACAGTAAAGTAAGACATTTGCTACAGACTGCAAAAATGTGGTTAACGAGGTCATTAACAAGGAAAGGAAATCAAAAAATTAGGTATGTTCTTTAAATATAAAAGATATTTGAGCATGTTCACAGGCTGATGAGAAGGAATTAATCAAAATGAAAAAATTAAGGAAATAAGAGAAAGAACAACTAATGTAACTGAACCCTGGGAAGTCCAGGTCTAAGCATACAGTACTAGATCTTCCTAATAAGAGCAGGCATGCTCTTCCTCTGAGAGCTCACTGAGATGTAGGGAACCTGCAAGGAGCCCACAGGAAACCTAAGGTGTTTCTGAGTTTCTTGGTGGCGTAAGAGGTGAAAGAGCCGCCAGGAGAAATGAGGAAAGAATGTAACCAAAGGTCAATGAAGAGACAGCTAATCTCCACTGTGTGACTTTAGGAGTGTCACTTCCCCTGGTTGGACATCATTTTCCACATCTGCATGCATTTATTCATCGGTTAGTACACGGAACTCACAATACCTTTGAAGCTTAATAGTTGCTAGGCACAGTCCTAGATGTTAGGGATATGGTGGTGAGTGGGACACACCGAAAACCACAGAGCCTGCAATGGACAGTTGTCTCCAAGTTCTCCCTGTGATTCTAACTATCTCCAGCAAGTGCTTGTAAAAGCACCTCAATTAATTCATCGTCATGTTGTGAGATCCACGGATCTTCAGGGGTTCAGTTATAATCAGATATGGAATGAGCCAGTGGTTTTGCACTTGAGGTCCCTGGACACTAAGTCCACGAAATTATCAATAATGAATTTTCAAAAAGACCTGCTTCTATCACTTTAAAAGAGTTAAACGGGAATTATACTCAAAACATTAGCATCACCCCAGTAAGAATTAAGTGTTCCTGCCTGACAGCCACACAGTCTCATGTACACATGTACATGTTTCGACCTTAAAATGGGGAGGGTGTAGTATTATTATTATGCAATAAATAGAATTTAGCACCACAAAGTTCCCAAGCAAATTAAAACCAAGGGGAACTTCAAAAAAACCAGGGGAGAGAGAAGAGGGAATTCCAGGGGAAAAGGGGAAGGGTTTACAGGAACAAAGTTAAAAGACACATGGATAAAAACTAGGGGGAGGGTGGTAATGGGAGGGACGATGGGAGGGGGGTGGGTGGGCTTGATTGAGAGTAAAGGGGAGAAAACTGTACTTGAACAATCATTAAAATAAAAAAAATAAATTCAATGTACCTTCAAAAAAAAAAAATCTTTCTTAAAGGCTCCTGAGTGGTGAAAACTTGGAGAAGCCTCAGCAGCGAGGAAGACCCTGGAAGCAGTGTTGCAGACATGGCTTGTTTGGGTCCCACCTCACCACCTCTTTGTGTGGGGCTTTGGCTTTTTCTCTCTGAGCCTCATCTGCAAGACCGCACTAAGAGCAAACCTTTATGGAGTCCAGAGGACTTAATGGGGCATTTTATAGTTTCATGTTGCTAACCTGACATAGGTATAATAACAACAGAGTTCATGGTGCAGTGAGTGGGAAGAGCCTCAGATGCAGAGTCAGACACCCCAAGTTCAAATTCCAGTTACAGCTGGGAGTGGGCGATGCTGGACAAAAATGTTTACCTATTCTATTCTTTGGAAGCCATTAAGTGTTTTTCTCTTCCTCTCTTTTTTATTGTTGTTCAAGTACAGTTGTCTCCATTTTTTCCCCACCCCAGCCAGCCCCACTCCCCACCGTCGATCCTACCCCCCTTTGGCTTTGTCCATGTGTCCTTCATTCATGTTCCTGAAATCCCTTCCCCCTTTCCCACTTCATTATTTCCTCCCACCTCCCCTCTGGTTACTGTTTCAAAAGGAAAGATGTTATGATTTTCACTTTTCTAATCTAGCACATCATGATGCTTCATTTCCCCTAGATATACACCGAAATATAACCCTCATTTCAAAACCTCATGTCAGATACGTGATAGATGTCAAGGGCAGAGAAGAATAAGGCACATTATACTATTTATAATCATTACATGATAATTATAATAATATGCTATTATTATACTTTATTGATCCCACTACTTTGCTACATTACACTCATCCTGAACCAGGGAGATAAATGTTATTTCAACAGAGCAATTCAGCATTCAAGTCAGTTAGCTAAGAAATCTCTGACCTCCATCTCCCCTCTCATCCCTCCAGTTAGTCTCCAAGGAGAGAGGTAATTTTTCAGTTTCCAGTTATACGTATTTACCAAGTCAATTTTCACAAATTCTAAGCAATTAACATTAGGTCTAATTAGCAGAAAACATCATCCTACCCTGACTGCTTCCCTGTCCTTTCCTTAGGTGTCCTGGCTGTGTCCAGAGAGGCCATGTAAGAGTCTTCACCATGCTCTGTTGTGTTTGATAGACGCCTATGGTATCTGGATACAACCCATCTGCCTTTAGCTTAGACCCCCAAGAAGTGTCCATTGGGCATAGATTATTCACTGATGTAGTTACTGTACCCATTTGAATCACCTTTCACTTGGCAATTCAGCATGGCCTATGCGTAGACCATAAAAATTATCCATAAACAGCAAGCTCGAGAACCCATGACATTAATCCCATTAGGCATTGTGGTCTCTCTGCACAAAAAGGAGAAAGGGCAAGAAAAGATGATGAGAGTAGATAACTTTCACTGTAGGTAGAACCATTTCTGGAACAGGTAAGGCAGTACTGAACAAACTAGCTCTAAATCTGTTACCTCCCCAACCTACCCCTGCTTTATTGGCCTTTGTGTGCATTAATGCTTGAAAATTGCCTACCGAAGGCCCTTCAAGTCCTATGACAGCACCTGAAAAATGCATTCAATGATACATCATGTCTCATGTCTTTCTTCTCAAACTGGCCATTCTAAGTCTCAACCCCGGCCACACATTTGCATGACTCAGCAAGCTTCACAAAGCACTGATGTAATAAGGTCTCACCCCAGATTAATTATTAGAATCAGGTGGTTTGGGCAGACACTGATGGTTTTTCTCAGGTCCCCAAGTCATTCTATTGTGCAACCAGTGTTGTAAAAGCAGCTGTGATGTCCACATTTTCACTTACTGTACTTCCCAAAGCACCTTACCCATCCTCCCAATCCTGGAGAACACCAGGAAGTCAGGAAGTCGGGTCTGGGGACATCCTTTCTGAGGGCTTGGGGCAACTTGTTCCATCTCGGAATCTGTCATGCTGACAGAGTCGATCATGTGTTTCTAGACCAGATCCTCCTAGAGGATAATGTCAATGCCTTAGGGGGGTTGCCTGAATTCTTCACAAGGACCACTCAGCCTATAAAGAAAGTCAGGTTGTAAGTGCCTTTGACACTTTGCCTTTCCCGTGGGTGCAAATAAGCCACACAGCTGCCTTTCCCGTTGGAACACATGTCTGATGCCCTTCCCAGGAGTGCTGTTCTCTGGTTAATCTGAGCTCAGGCCTCTATGGAGGTCACCCACAGACCTCTTAATCCCAAGTTACATGCTCCCTTTCCACCCTCTCAGAATCTCCAAAGATGAGCAACACTGGGGTTTGTTTGTTTTGTTGTTTTTAATAACAACAATTGTTTGTTTGTTTTGTTGTTTTGTTTGTTTTAATCTTAGCCAGTTTGTCATTCACAGGCTCGTGGCTTGACGATACATACCAATACCAGAAAAGAGTAGGCCAGGAATTATGAAATGTCTCTCCTTTGACTGGACTTTGCACCCAGGAAAGCAGTTCGACAAAAAACTTGATCAAAAACAAACAATTGTTCTGGCACTCTCACCCTTTGCTAATAAATACTTCTGCAGATGTGTTTGGCCATCACACTTGGAGCTGCCTGACCAGACCAGATGCCGGCCGGCCCGGGGCTCGCCTTGGCCGTGTTAATATGCACGTTACAAATCAGTGTCCTGTCAGCAGGGCCAACTCCCAGGTGAGCTACTCTTCCCTTTGTCTCTGCGATTTCACTGTGAGCTTTTACACTTCAAGGTATACTTCTTAACAGAAAGCAGGTAAAAAAAAAAAAATTAACCTGCACCGAGATATGTAGCCTGAGAATTTAAATTTTGAAAAAGGGTAAGGCCAGGCAAGGGGTGTGTCTTTGAGAGTTTTCTGAGGAAACCCACTGCTCTTTCTAGGGGTTTCTTTGAAACAATAAATCCAATGTGAAGGCTGAGATCGTGTTTCAGTACCTGGAATTCTGAAACAAAGCGGATTTTTACTAGAGTGCGATAAACCTGGGTTTATCAGTGTCAAATGTCCAAGAAGGTCAAAAGCTAAGGAAATGAATCTTTCCCACCCTCTGCCTCAATGTCTAACACTGAGTCCTTGACTCCACTGCCCATTTGCCCTCATTAGGCAAAGGTTAACCATCTTTGCTTCTTTTCCTTGACATCCCACATTGTGCCCCAAGGCACACACTTTTGTCCTCCAGATTAGGGTGGAGTTTCTTCTAGTCAAGAAGAATCCTCCTAGCACAGACCTGGTGCTCAAGCATCCAGCAAGGAAACCTACTTTCTCTCCTTTTGCTCTGATTCTACTGGAACCACAAAGCCCAAGAAAAGCTGATCCAGAAAATAAATCAACCAGGCAGTGCTGAACATCTACACTGTACCCAGAATTGCTGGAGAGCAGAGCTGTGTGACCCGACACAGCACGATCTGGTCTGACGATGGGATTGAAATGTTCTGGGAGAGCTGGGGGGAAATATCTTTCCAGACACTGTCTTCCTGCCTGGACAGAATTGTGCCCTGCATTCAATTCTTCTTCAGTCATCTGACCCTTGGTTTAACCAAATTCTGTTTTGGACTCTGGGGTCCATCTCAGGCATGTGTTTGCCTGCCTCTCGGCTACATTAGAGGCTGCTACTCTGTCTGGAACCTCTCGGCACATGGTTTGCCCACAGGGTTTCATCTTCCAGGAGTAGGCACTCAGAGGTGCCACACAAACCAGCAAGGGCTTGAGTCCAGTGCTCCCCCAGTCTTTCCTTCATCCCATCCCTTCTTCTTCCCATGTCATCTAAGAAACACTGTTCCTCTTAGTCAGCATGTTCATTTACTGGGCATCCGAGTACAAAGTGGAATGAGGAAGCCAGTTCCTGAAAGTCGCTTTAGCCCTTTTACTTACCCTAACCTTTTCTTAAGTTAAAAAAAAATAATTTAAACAACCCAAATTCCTGGACTGTGACTCCTGCTGATTAAAAATAAGAGGCTGTGGGGAAGGCTTCAACTGCTTTGAAGTTTGTACCCCCTGGGTCCTGGCCACACTCAGCTGTTCCAGGGAGGACCACGGAGCCCCCCTAGCTGGCCCCCAGCTCTAAGCAGCTGCACTGCGCAGTTGGACTTGGCTTTGAGTGCCGCTCCGCTGTGCCCTTGTGAGTTTGCTAGGGTGGCCCTGCTCTGAGCACTCCCTGCTCTGCCCTTCAGTACAGGCTTGAGGTCGAAACAGAGTGTTCAGATCAACCATGAAGTTGGACACATAGTTCAAACAAAAAACTAAAGTTACAAAGAATTATTTAAAATGCAAATTTGATCAGAATGAAGCACTAGGCTTCCCAAGCTCAGTTCAAGGCCATGACTTACAAACTGACCCCGCAGGTGTAGGCAAGCTGTTCAAATTCTCCATACCTTTCTTCCCTTCTTTGTAAGATGGTGATTGTATTCATTTCCTACTGTCACAAACTGGGTGGCTTCAAACAACAAAAATGCATTGCCTCACCTTTCTGGAGCCTAGAAGCCCAGAATCAAGGTGGGGACAGAGTCGTCTTCATTTCCAGTGGTAGCCAGCACTCCTTGGCATTTCTTGCTTCAGCTAACATTCCAATCTCTGCCTCTGTCATCGCATGGCCATCTTCACATCCCCTTCCCTCTGTGCATGTCTGCCTGATGCTCAATTCCCCCTCTTTAAGGACACCAGTCATATCGCATTAGGGCCCACCCTGATGACTGTTTTAACTTGACTTTGCTCTGTACACACCCTCTGTCCCAATAAGGTCACATTCTTTTTTTTTCTTAATTTATTTTATTTTTTTATTAAATATATTTGATTGATTATGCTGTTACAGTTGTCCCGTTTTCCCTCTTTTATTCCCCTCCACTCTGTACACCCTCTCCCACCAGCACTCCCTCCTTTAGTTCATGTCCATTGGTCATACATGTAAGTTCTTTGGCTTCTACATTTCCTACACTATTCTTAACCGTTCCCCCTCCGTCTAGTTTCTACCTGCCATTTATGCTACTTATTCCCTGTACCTTTTCCCCCATTCCTTCACTGATAACCCTCCATGTGATCTCCATTTCTGTGGTTCTGTTCCTGTTCTACTTGTTTGCTTAGTTTGTTTTTGGTTTTATTTTAGGTTTGGTTATTAATAACTATGAGTTTGTTGTCATTTTACTGTTCATATTTTTATCTTCTTCTTAGATAAGTCCCTTTAACATTTTATATAATAAGGGCTTGGTGATGATGAACTCCTTTAACTTGACCTTATCTGAGAAGCACTTTATCTGCCCTTCCATTCTAAATGAAAGCTTTGCTGGATGGAGTCATCTTGGATGTAGGTCCTTGCCTTTCATGACTTGGAATTCTTTCCAGCCCCTTCTTGCCTGCAACATTTCTTTTGAGAAATCAGCTGATAGTCTAATGGGAACTCCTTTGTAGGTAACTGTCTCCTTTTCTCTTGCTGCTTTAAAGATTCTCTCCTTATCTTTCATCTTGGCTAATGTAATTATGATGTGCCTTGCTGTGTGCTTCTTTAGGTTCAACTTCTTTGGGACTCTCTGAGGTTCCTGGACTTCCTGGAAGTCTATTTCCTTTAGATTGGGGAAGTTCTCCTTCATTCTTTTTTCAAATAAGTTTTCCATTTCTTGCTCTTTCTCTTCTGAGGTCAGGGCATTAACATTTCAACAAATCAGCTCTGAACAGTGACCATGACAGCACCTACCTGATGAATTTTTCTGTGAAGGTTCAATATCATATTTACATGGAATGTACTTACAATATCTGTGCCTGCCACATGGTAAGAACTTTGTAAATGTGAAATATTCTTCAAAATAATAGCATTGCTATTCCTCTCACTGTGATATGCTTCCTGGTTCGGGAAAGGAAGGGATGGAGTTACAGCTAGCATCTACCTGGCTGCAGACATTTCATCTTAAAGCCACAGCTCCTGAGAGCTATTGCTGCTGGTGAACTGTGGGAAATTCTCAAGGACCATTTGTCTGCAAACTTGAGTGTGCCTTTGAGAATAGGTCCTGAAGGGGCCATCACCTCCTATGTCACTCAATGTAGAATAGAAATGTCAGAAACCACTGTGCTGATAGAGCAACAGTACCTCATGACACAGATCCTGGGGCCAGGGGACCTGAGTGTGATACCAGGTCCATAGTTCACCAGTTATGTGGCCTGAGGCAGATTCCTTAACTTCTCCAACTCTGTCCTTCACCTGACAAATGGAAAGCAAACTGTGGCCTGCTGGGAGAAATCTCTGAGGTAGTATGTGTGGTGTGCTCGGTCAGTGGCAGGTAGGGGTTAAGTGCACACTGAGTATAGCTATCATTATACATTTTTATTTTTAATGTGTAAATACCAAAATATTTACATGGGTCAAAGATCAAAAACTGTAACAAGGTAGGTATTAAGAAGTCTTGATTCCTTACTCATAACTTTTCATGAGATCTGTGCAATAACAGGGAAAGTACTCAGAACACTCCTGGCATCTACCTCACCCTTTGCCAATAGGTAACCACCTTGATTAGTTTATAATCTTCCTCCCTTTCTTTCTTAAAAATATCATATTATATATACTACCTTATACTTTACTTTTTTCTTTTTATGTTATGGCATAGGCTGGAGACCTTTCTGTATCAGTATAGAAGGAACTTCCTCATTATCCTCACACCTGATTAATTTTCCGTTGTTGGCTATACAGTTCAGATAACTGTCTTTTATTGAACATTTGGGTTGCTTCCAATCTTTTGCAATGAATAGCCTTATTCATATATGGTTCTGCAAGCAGATTATTGTACCTGAGGGCTAATTCCCAGAAGTGATATAACTGGGCCAGAAGGTAACCAATGAACTTTTGACCTCCCCCAAATTGCCCCACAGCCCTGGGGAGTTTGTGTCACTTTGCACTTTCACCAGGAGTATACGATAATACAAATAAGTGGGAGGATATGCTATTCTGAAGGATGGGAAGCAGTAATATTATAAAAATGTCCTTACTACTTAAAGTAATATACAGATTCAATGCAAGCCCTATTAAAACACCAATAGCATTCTTCTCAAAATTAGAATAAATAATCCTGGAATTTATATGAAACCACAAAAGACCCAGAATGGCCAAGGACGCCTTGAGAAAGAACACAGTGGAAGGCGTCATGCTCCCTATATGACACCACGCTACAAAGCTGCAGTGATAAGAACAGTGTGGTGCTGGCATAAAACCAGACAAGTAGATCATTGGAACAGGACAGAGGGCCCAGAAACAAATCCTTGCTTTTATGGTCAATTAATGTACAACAAAGTAGGCAAAGACAGACAATGGGGTAAAGGCAGTCTTTTCAATAAGTGATGTTGGCAAAACTGCAAAAAATAAAATTGGGCCACTTTCTTATACCATACACAAAACTAAATGTTCATTGCAGAACTTCTAGTAATAGCCAAGATATGGAAGCAGCCTAGGTGTTCATCGATAGATGAATGGGTAAAGAAGATGTGGTAGATACCTCCAGTGGAATATTATTCAGGAATGAAAAAGAATAAAATCTTGATTTGCAACAACATAGATGGACCTAGAGGGTATTATGATATGTGAAGTAAGTCAGAGAAAGACACATACCATATGATTTTATTTATATGTGGAATCTTAAAAAAATAAATAAAAATAAATGAATAAATAAAACAAAACAAAACAGAAACAGACCCATAGACACAGAGAACAAGCTGATGGTTGCCAAAGGGTCAGGGGTGGGGTGATGGGAAAATTTTTTATAATTTTTTAAGGGAATGCCTGTTTCTTCACAGCCTTGTAAATGGAGCTCTAGGCCAACTTTTTTATTTTTGCCAATCTTATAGACCAAAAAAAAGGTATCTTTGAATAGTTTTAATTTGTTTTTCTGTTACTGAGTCAGGTGGCACATGAGTTCGTCTAGTGAAAGGCCTCCATTAGCTGTCCGTATCTTTTGTTCGTTTTCCTGTGGAGTTTCTTGTCTTTCTCTCGGGGACTTCTATGATCTCTTCATAAATTAGTCCTTGGTCTGTGGGATGACTTACAAGCATTTTCTCCCGGGTTTGTCATTCATCTTTTGGCCATATCGGTGGTGGGTTTGTAGTATAGTTATAACTTTCATATTGATTTTATTAAGCAGTACTAACCTGGGAGCTACAAATCCTGAGGGTGACTTGATATGCGCCCTCAGAAGGGGGACTGCCTGGTGTGAATCCTAACTTAGTCACCAAGTACCATCTGCTGGCTCACATGAGGAAAATGACTCACCATCTCTGGGCTTGGTTCAGTGTTTTTAAAGGGAGGTGTTATCGGTGGTAGATACCTCGCAGGGCTGATGTAAAAATTGAGATAATCTGTATGAAGGCTTCAAAGAATTCCTGACATAAACTAAGCATACATAAATGACAGCAATTATTGTTCAATTTATCTTAATTAAATTTACCTCAGCAATCTGGAAAAATACCTAAACACTCATTAATAGAAAATGTTGAGCTTAACTACTAAATTGAAGATATCCAAAATGTCAGCTTTTCCTCCTTCTTTGGCTGTAGCCCCCTGTGTTTGTAATATTCATGTTCAATACAAGTTAACAGGTATTTACCAAATACTGTCGGCCAAGTGTGATCATCTGTTTATTCATCCATTTAATGCAGCAAACAGTTACTGAGTTTGCAAAGTGACTGGACATTGCATCAGGAGCTATAGCGGCGTAGCACCACATGTCTTACGAGGGTCCCCGCCCTCACTGGGCTCACGGTCCATCTAGTGAGCAATACTAATAGGTAAATGGCAATTGCAGCTCTTCCAAGTTCTCTGAGTGAAGCCCATGATGTTGGGACAGACTTGACCCCAGGAACTTAAGCAGCCTCCTGTGTGCCAGATCCTCTGCTGTAGCCTCATCAGGAACTCTGCTCCTTGACTTCTGCCCCCTCTCCTGCATCATCAATAGCTCCCTTTGTTACCGCCAGCATACAGGCATGTTGTAATATTTTCATTAAAAGTTAGCTCAGGCCTCAGCCTTACTCCAGACACACTCACTCACATCCAGCCTCATGGTGTGAAACACCGCTTGTATTCTAACAGCTCTCAGATTTATATCTATGGTGCACACCTCTACCATGAGCCCCACGTCTACACACTTAGATAATATGTTTCCTTGAAAATCTAACATGCATCATAAATTTAAGGTGTCCAGAACATACCCACCGATTTCTCCACCTGTCCTCATGCAAGCTGCATCACTGTTCCCCCACTTACTCAGGTAATAACTTGGGGATCACACGTGACTACTTCATGTGTAATATTTCTGCATATAATCTAACAGCAAATCCTGTCAGTATTACCTTTCATTTAGATCCCAACCTTCCCAGTTCTCTCTACACTCACTGTGACTGCTCTAGCCTAAACCACTACTGTTTCTGGCCTGTATTCATTCTTGTCCACTCCCTGAAAGCCAGTTCTCCATCCAGCAACCAGAGAGGTCTTTTCAAAATGTAAATCTGAGTGTTATTCTTGCTGTTACAGTTTTCTAAGGATCCTAAACAAGCTCAGAATGAAACCCGAACTCTCTCACAAAGCATGAGCTGCCCCTCCTTCCCCAGGCACCTTCGCCACTGTCCTTTGTGCTTTCTTCTCAGTCACCATCCTTGCCGTGTCTCCAACGTGCCATCTCCAGGTTTTGGCTGCTTTTTCCCTACCTTAAAACACTCTCTTTCCCAAAACCCTCACACAGCTCCTCTCTGAATTCATTCAGGTACCTACTCAAACACTGCCTCCTGCTGTGGTCATTTTTTGCTGTGTAACAAACCATTCCAAGGTGGTAGCTTAAAACAATATGGACTCTTTCTTTGGCTCACGAGCCCTGGGGCTGACTGAGCTGTGAGGAGCGGTTGCCAGGGGTCTCCCACAGGAACGTAGACAGATGTGGCTGCGGCTGGGTTCATCACGACAGCTTCTTCACTCACGTGTCTATTGGCTGCTCTGGAAAAACCCACTTTCCTAGCTGAGGGTTGGAGCAATCAATTCTCCTTAGGCATCTCTCCTGTCTCTCTCTCTCACCGTGTGTGTGTGTGTGGACTCATGCATAGTACAGAAAGGCTCTGAGTGCAAGTGTCTTTAGATGAATGAGTGGCACCACGACAGCCTTTCTAACCTCACTTTAAACATCACGCAGGCTTGCTTCCATGGCACTCTGCCAGTCAAGGCACCTACAAAGACCCGGTCCGCTTCAAGAAAGGAGTGTATTGACCCCAATTTTGATGGCACAATGTCAAAGAATTTGTGAGCATATTTTTGATTAAATTTATTGGGGTGAAATGGGTTAATAAAATTATACAGGTTTCAAGGGTACAATTCTGTGAAACATCATCTGTATATTGCACTGTGTGCTCACCACCCAGGGTCAAATCTCCTTCCATCACATATATTTGACCCTCTTTACCCTTTACTACTCCCCCCACCTCTCCTTCCCTCTAGTGATCACCATATTGTTGTATGTGTCCATGAGTCTTTGTTCGTTTGTCTTGTTTGGGAACATATTTTAAACCACCACGTCTCCTCAGACAGGGTGCTTGCACTACCCTATATGAGAAACCTCCCTCTCCTCCCCCAGCCCTAGGACCGTCTCTCTCCTCTTGCCCTGCATTATTTTCCTCCACAACTCGTATGTCTTAACTTATACTGTATGTGATGCTTGCTGGTGATGCTCACTGTATCTCGCCCACTGGAATGTAAGCTCCATGATGGTAAGGATGCCGCCTTCAGCCCCAGCCACTGGAACAATTCATGACATAGAGCAGACCCTCTGTGAAGGTTTTGAACATTGGCTCTTAACTGAGACTTGGGAAATCAAGAAAGGTCCTGAGAAAAATTAGAGTGTAGGACATTGCTGTTTTCATCTTGATGAATCACATGAAGTAGACAAATTGGCAGGACTATGGGTCAAGAATGCAGTCCTAAATTTCTCCACTCAAAGGAGCCACACTGTCTTCTGTATTGACAACCAGAGTCCTTCTTACAGCAGGTGTTTTCCCGCCTACAACCAAGCGTCCTGGAGTGTGAGCTGCCCCAAGCTTTTCCTTTTCTAAAGTGAGAAACCTCATGACTAGAGGGTGGGATGAGGCATAACTAATATCTTCAATGGTATAAAGATGTAATGAGAAAACAAACTTTGAAATTTGTCCAGTAAAACTAGTAAACACATATAAGAAATCACTTTATCAAAAATATTTATTTTTTTAATTATATTTATTTATTTTTAGAGAGAGGAGAAGAGAGGAAGAAAGAGAGGGAGAGAAACATTGATGTGTGGTTGCCTCTTGTGGGCCCCCTACTGGGGCCCTGGCCTGCAATCCAGGCATTGAACCAACTGGAAATCAAACCAACAACCCTGACTGGGAATCAAACCAAAAACACTTTGGTTCTCAGGCCAGCAATGAATCCACTGAGCCACACCAGCCAGGGCTTCAAAAAAAATACACATTGAGTGTTATGGATTGAATTGTGTCCTTCCCCCAGCAAATTCAAGTGTTAAAGTCCTAATCCCTAGTACTTCAGAAGGTGACTGCATTTGGAGATAGGGTCTTTAAAGTGGTTATAAAGTTAAAATGGGGTCAATGGGGTCACTAGGATGGGCTCTAATCCAATAGTCATATGTGTGTATAAGACTTATAAGAAGAGTAAACCTGAATACAAACACATACAGAGGAAAGCCCAGGTGAAGAGAGAGATGCTAAAACAATGATAATATGATCATCTAAGTAAGTGATGAATACAAAAAAGACAGGAGGAGATAGTCCACTTGAAGGCAACAACACTAATACTGAAGAAATTAGAAGATACTGAAAAACTCTATAGAGACATTAACAGGTAGAGCCTAGAGCACTAGCGTCAAACACAAGGCCCAGCGCCTTGTTTCTACCCAGTGGAATTGCCGCGCTCACTTAACTGTTAAGGAGTAGTTACATTTATACAGTCCTAAAATTACATTCAGCCCTTCGAAGGCAACCATGAGGCTGATGTGCCCCC
Source organism: Tonatia bakeri (assembly GCA_004024845.1). Classification (NCBI taxonomy): domain Eukaryota; kingdom Metazoa; phylum Chordata; class Mammalia; order Chiroptera; family Phyllostomidae; genus Tonatia; species Tonatia bakeri. Next base: position 122,220 of record PVIA01000276.1, on the reverse strand, counting down.
CAGTGGAAATAAGTTTGTCACCCCTGGCCTAGAGTAATTCCTGAAAACAACTGTGGTCCAGCTCAGTTGTGGCCTCAACCTTGGGTTATTTTGATGGAATGAACACTCCCACTTAAATAACACCCCATCAGATAGCATGGGTATCCACCAGGTGTTGTCAGCTGGGGTTTCTCATCATTGTGTGAACATGGGAATCCCCTGGCATACCTTTTAAAAACTTTGCTGCCTAAAGCCAGTCCTCAGAAGGCCTGATTTAATTGATTTGGAGTAAGGATCACAATTTTATAATCCCTATGTTTAATATCTGAGGGATATAAAATGCTACTGATATTAAAAACCAATGCTATGTATAGGTCATACAGGGGATTCTGCCATTGCCCCTTGATGAGGCCTGTCAGTTCTAGATGCCACCTTAGTTTTATGGAGAAGTTCTAGCAGGTAATTTCTCAGTCATTTCAGATATACACCAATAATCAGACTTCCAGGAGATCAGGTTCTTCAAGGTGTTTTGGCAGCCTGTGTAATATATTTTAATCTGTACTTTTAAAGAATTGATGCTTTTAGGACTCCTGATTTTCTGGATGGTGTAGGCAAGTGTCAGGCCTACAAAAATGTTGTCTCCAACCATAGAGCCAACCTTAACAACAAGCAATTTTTGCATAAATACAGGTGGGTGGTTCACCGTGAGAGCATATCCAAGACAAAATGATGAAGGATTTCCTTTTCTTGAAGTTCATTGATTGGCTTAAAGAAATTTACTGAGCACTTACTACATTCTAGGCACTTGATATATTGCAATCTGAACAAGATTTAAAAGTTCCTTAACTCCCTGATATTGTTTTCTAGAACATGAGCTCTGTTAGTTTAGGGATTGTGGTTTTTGTTTTATCTCATTTTGCTGTTTTGCATGCCATTGTATCTTTGATGCCTAGAAAGTTGTAGACAATTAATAGATATTTAATGAATCAATGAATGGATAAATGGGTGAAAATAAATTAATTAAATGATGCATGAGATCTCCAGAAAAAGTCCAGCCATTGTTAATATAATGAGAACAGTTTGTGCAACATCGATGCACCCTGGCAGCCAAGGAGATGGACTGGATGCTCATGTGTGAACAATGACAACTTCACTGCACTAGTCAGTGGGGGCAGTAGACGCTGTTGAGTGTGCATGTGTACTGTGTGGCCATTGCATTAAAAATGACTGCGAATCTCATCAATCTTGCATTAAACTTGAACATTCCTCCACGGAAAGTATTTGGATGATTCAGAAGGCCACAGTTATGGGCAACTGGTGATTGGCAGCTTCATCATAACAACACACCCACTCATGCATCACATCTGGTGCAGAGGTTTTTGGAGAAACATCAGGTCACTCAGGTGACTCAGCCCCCTACAGTCAGATTTCATGCCCTGTGACTTCTGGCTTTTCCCAAAACTAAAATTACCTTTGAAAGGGAAGAGATTTAGACCATCCATGAGATTCAGGAAAATACAATGGGGCAGTTAATGGCAATTGTGAGAACTATGTGAAGTCCCAAAGTACCTACTTTGAAGTGAACTGAGGCATCATTGTCTTATGTACAATGTTTCTTGTGTCTTGATCTTCTTTAAAAAATGTTCCTATTTTTCATATAACATGGCTGGATACCTTTTGGACAGACCCACATGCGTATATCATATGAAAGAGCTTAAGATATAGAGAAAAACAAGATGCTATAAGAATACGTACACAGAAACATAAATTATACCAGACGTTAAAGAAGGTTTTCAGGGGAAAAAATGTATGTCATAGATGACATTAGTATGGGAAATCAGAAATAATAGGTTTAGCCATGGCTGGTATGGCACAGTGGATTGAGTGCCTGCAAACCAAAGGGTCTCAAGTTTGATTCCCAGTCAAGGCACATGCTAGGATTGTGGGCCAGGTCCCCAGTAGGGGGCATGCTTTAAGAGGTAACCACACTTTGATGTTTCTCTCCCTCTCTCCCTCCCTTCCTCTCTAAAAATAAATGAAATCTTTTTTGAAAAAGGGCCTTTTAAAGGTCTGAAGGTATGAGAAAAAGTAGCTTATCTTGGAAATGTCAAGTTCATTGTGACTGGAAATTCAATGGAGAAACATGAAATTAAAGAATTAAGGAGATACAGCCATGTACAGTTCTCTAGACCAGCAGTCCCCAACATTTTTTTGCACCAGGGACTGGTTTTGTGGAAGACAATTTTTCTACAGATGGGTGGTGGGAGGGAGGGTAAGGAGAGGATGGTTTGGAGATGAATCAAGTGCATTACATTCAAGCTCACCCTGGGCTGTGCATCCCAGTTCCCACAAGGCCACAGACCAGTATGGTCCACAGCCCAGAAGTTGGGGACCCCTGCTCTAGACCATGCGTGTTATTTTCCTATTGCAGCTGTAACAAATTACCACACATTAGTGACTTAAAAAACACAAATGTATTATCTTACAATTCTGTTAGTCAGAAGTCTGAAATGGGTCTCACTGGACTAAATTCCAGGTGCCAGCAGAGCCGTGCTTCTTTCTGGAGGCTCTAGGGGAGAATTCATTTTCTTGCTCCTTCCAGCTCTCAGAAGCTGCCTCTATTTCTTCACTCATGGCCTCCATCCATCTTCAGAGCCAAAAAAAGTGAGTGCAGTCCCTTCTCTTGCTTCAAGTTCTGCCTGCCTCTTCTTCTGTCTTCACATCCCTCTGAACCACTCTTCTGCTTCTGAGCTCACATGTTTGGAATGGGCCCACCCAAATAATACAGGATCATCTCCTCTTAACCACATCTGCAAAGTCCCTTTTCTGTGTAAAGCAACATATTCGCCAATTCTGGGGATTAGGACACCTTGGGGTGATTACTCTGCCTATCACACTGTGTTGGGAAATTTGAACTTTATCTTAAAAGCAAAGGGAAGTCACTGAAAGGTTTTCAGTAGGAGGATGATATGATCAGCTTTGCCTTTAAAAAAAAATCTCTCTGGATGTGTTATGGAAACTGGATTAGGAGGAAACTTATGTCATGTAGGAGAGATGTAATGTTAGTGGAGACCAGAAAAATGTCTACACTAGATGAGATGAAGGAAGGATAGATTTGACAACCGTTCAGGAGACTGTAAACAACAGGCTTCAGTGGTTGATTAGATTTGGGAGATGAGCGTGGGGTATTCGGGAAAACACAAGAAACACCCAAGTCTCTAGGTAGCACGATTGCATAAGTGGAAGTGCTGTTTACCAAGACACTAAATGCAGGGGAGGAGCAGCTTGAGAGAAGTGCAGAAATAGTTTGTTTTGAGATCCATTGAGCTCTTTGAGCCACAAAGACATTCAAGTGCAGATGTTCAATCGGGAGTTATGTCCAACAGTTTAAAATTCAGAAAAGATGTCTGAACTGCAGACTTATCTCTGAGTGTCATTAGCATATACATAGAAATAAGCATGGAGAGAAAAAAAAATCCAAGCCCAGGACTTTGAGGAAAAATAACTTTTCAGAGACTGTCAAAGGAGGAAGAGCCTGCATAGAAGAGTTGGAAAAGAGGGCAGAGGTGAGAGGAGAAATGAAAGGAGTCTAGGACCATTCAGTCCAAGGGAAGGGAGTCTTTTAAACAGCAAGAGTGGTCAGTTACAGTGACCTCTGGGAAGAAGTCAAGAAGATAAGGACTGAAAAGAACCAGGTGAGCCCCCTGAAAGTCATCCTTGACTTTGGCAAGAACAGTGTTCTTGAGGCAGGAGGGTGGAGCCATGGTGGGGAGGTAAGACACAAGAGACCAGGGTGCAACTGCTTTTCCAAGAAAGGTGGCTAAGAAGATGAGAGGATTAGGGAGGTAGCTAAAAGACCATGTACGGCTAAAGGAGGAGATGAAACTATTTTTATTTTGGGTGGGAGAGAAACGTATATATTTTTAGGGCAATATCTTTAAGCATCCCTGTGAAGGGAGATGAGGGTAGCTGAAAGAAAATGTAAAGTTCAGGAAGAGCATTTCATTTGCTCTCTCATCTGCTTGTTTGTGTTTAATGTCAAAGACTCAAACACAATGTATTGCAAGTGAAAAGGAGTTGGAAATGAGGGAGAGTTTTAAATGGAGGAGATATTCAATGGATCAAGGTCTCAATGAGGAGCTGGGGTGTAGGGCTTGTGTGGAGGGATCAGTTTTCCCTGGTCAGCCCCCTGGACTAGGAGGCTGCACTGCACAAAGATGAGACGCCAGCTCAGGGATGTGGGAACAGGAGGTTGATAGAGTTCTTGTTCAGTAGCTTCTGTTTTGGCCTCCTCCCACCAACCCGCCCCTGTCACTGAGAGAGAGGTGGTGTTGCAACCAGTGGAGATCCAAATGGTGAACCAAAAGAGAAAGAAAAGTTCAAAGCCAGAAAAGCACTGCCAAGCATTGGGTCTGGGAAAGGAAGGGAAAGTTGGAAGTGACAAAACACATGCTGTTAAGATACAGAAAGATGAGGAATGAGTCCTGAAGTGGAGTGTGAGGGGTAAGCCTTCCAGTCTAGGAAGTGCAGAATGCAGCGGTGGGAAAGCCTGGTTGATAAGGTCCTTCCTTCTGGAATGACTAAGGCAGCTGGAGATCCAGCTGCTATCTTAAGTTTGCGGGAGACCCAGGCAACTCCAGGCTTTGCCAGACTGTCAGCAGGGCAGAGGAAGGCAGTGGGAAGCAGGGTGCAAAATGAAACAAGGTTTGTCGCTTCAGTGAATTTGTAAACCCACTTAAAATATAAGGCTAATCAATGTGAGACACCAAGCAGGAGGCCCAGCTAGTTTTCCTCATCACCCTTATTTTTGGTTGTTGTTGGGTTGAAAGTTAAATTACAATTCAGTACAAAAATTAAACAAAAAATTAGTTGGAATTACAAAATGGTGTGTGATAAAGTGATGAAGTAATGAGCGAGTGAATAAAAAGGTAAGTAGCGTGATTTGGAAAGGGAAAAGACAGTAAATAAATTTAACTAGGAAACGGACACACACGATGGTCATGATAAGTTGACGTGTTCTCTTATCTCAGTTCTGCCACGAAGCCAGAAAATGGGGCGAGCACTCCACTGCCCATAGACTGCAAACTGAGCCCCTGGAGCGAATGGTCGCGGTGTGACCCCTGCCTGAAACAGTCGGTAAGCATTCAACACTATTCCCCACTGACATCCCCAGATGGAAACTGTATTGCCAGCGTCCCCAGGGAAATGCTGTAAGGCAGGGAGCCTCCAACTAAGTTGCAAACTGAGAAGGAAAAATAAACAGCTCATAGGGATCACTTGCTGAGTAATCTGAATTTTGCATGCATACTCAATGAGTGTCATGAGACTCATCCTCTCTAGAAGACACTGCCAGCCTAGAATGGGAAGTGTGCCTTTGAGTAACAGTAGTGACTGCTTTCATGGCTCCCACCTTAAAACTGTGTGGGTTTGGAGGGCTGTGGTGGCGTGTGTGCAATTTTAGATCATAATCCCTTTGGGGTTTAGAAATTTTAATATTTCCAGCTGGTTTTGTACAGTTTCGCTCCAGGACAATTGAGGCCTTTGGACAATTTAATGGGAAAAAGTGCTTGGCCAATCTGGGAGACAGACGGACATGTGTGCCCACTGAGAACTGTGAAGATGATGAGGAGGACTGTGGAAACGACTTTAAATGTGGAACAGGTAATCCCTCACTCTGACTCACTATGGGTTTCTGTGTGCCCTTGTGGGTGAAAGACAGGAACAAAATACACTTCTAGGTGCTTCTGTTTCCAAACGTGAAAGGAGCCCTGAAATGGGCCATCCACATGCTCTGTATATTCTGGAGTCAAATGTATGTGTTTCCCTGCACTCCAGCATTCCACTGCCTTTGATAACTTGAGAGAGAGAAAACGTGGCATTAGACACACAGTGTCTTCCTGATTTCGGTTGCAGGCAGGTGCATAAAGAGGCGACTTCTGTGCAATGGCGATAACGACTGCGGAGACTATTCAGATGAGGATAACTGTGAAGACGATCCCCGAAAACCCTGCCGGGACAGAGTGGTGGAAGAGTCTGAGCTGGGGCGGACAGCTGGATTTGGGTCAGTATTCACATGAATGTTCTGGAGGAAGATGAGTGAAAATAATCTCTCTCTCTCACCCTCACCATGCTAAAGTGGCACAGGGTCTGAATTTGTAGAAAGAGTAGCCTGTGGGTCTGTATTCTGCTTGAATTATGTTTGAGCTCGAAAGAGGGTTTGCGCTGAATAAGCATCTCAAGATAATTTGGACAAACTGCCTAAGCTCAGTAGGTGTCTGTAAAATGGGCTAGACTATCAAGAAATTAAGTGATTACTTCTGAGTGTGGAAGAAAATGAAATACCTCATTTATGAGCCTCTAGAAGACCATGGCAGTGTTAAAATCACATACTATCACTGAAAATTGAATTGCTAGTAGTAGGTCTTGCAATTCCATTCAAATATCTGAATGGCCAGGAAGATTGCCTTCCATCAGAACTTCTCCTGGATCTATTGAAGTATTCCTGGGTAGAACTATTCCATTGGAACTATTCCTGGGTAGAAGTTCTGAGGAGGTTCCAGCATTCTGCGGTTGACCCCAGAGGAGAAGAACAGAGAAAGCCCTTCTGAGGGCAGCTGGGGATGTTGTCAAGACTGGTTCCCATCACAGAGCTGAGATTTCACACTTTCCACACAAAACATCTGGCCAGGTAAGCTCTGATAAAAAGTCTCAGACAGTTTAGAACTCAGAGCTATACAGAATAGATACCATTTGTAGAAACACGTGCTCTAGGAGTTGGCAAAATGACCCAGGACCAAAGTCCTAGACAGTTCTGTTCCCTATAGTCAGAGGACATCCTACGGATGCCCACGGCATCGTCTCCACTCATTGTTCTGAGCAGAAAAGATACCTTGGGCGGCTGTGTTGGCACACCATCCCCAGCAGAGACATAAATGTTGTGCGCCCAGTAGTATGTTGACAGAAATGGCACACAGCTCTGTTTCACCCCCCAAAGCAAGGCGGCTCTTCATCCTCATCATTCCAGTGTCTGGTTTATAGCGCGCATTTAACAAATACTGATGGTTGGATAAATAGGTGAATAAATTAATGAATGTAGGTGCTTTTGAAAATATCATTGCCTGGCATCAGGTAAGTCTGAAACTGGGTCCCTAGAAAGAAATTGCTATTCAGGACTCCTGTCCCGGGGATGCGGTGAGGAAAGGACCCAGGGGTCACAGTAACAGCAAGGTTGGTAGAGGTTCTCAGCCAGAGGGGATGTTCTCCCAGGGGATATTTGGTGATATCTGAAGACTGTTTTGGTGATCACAGCTCTGGGGTGTTGGCACAGAAGACTTGCGGGGGTGATGTCGGTGGTTAGAGGGCCTACAATGCACAGGACAGCCTGCCCCAAAATGTGAAGGGTACTGAGGCTAGAAAACCCTCCACTTAGAAACTGGACAGTTCCTAAGACCTCTGTGAAAATGAAGATATCCTCTCTCTCTGTTGGAGGAAACATCCACTCCAATCACAGAAGAGTAAAATTCCAGGGCACCAAATACCAAGAGTCAGGCACTGCATAAAGCATTTCATACATCTTTTATTCACTTTATAAAATCTTCCCAAGCAAGCAGTATCCAAATATTACACACAGTGCCTTTGGCCCTAAGCCCAAAGGTAGGAATTTTGAATCAAATGGATGATCTTGGCTTCCAGACTCAGCAGGTCCTCCTAATAATTGGCAGAAATGGTACAGAAGTTGGCCGAAACCTTATAACCAGATCACTGCATGCTCCAATGCGTTCTGACTCTTCTTACTGCTTTCCCCAGGGGGAGAGTGGGAGTGGAAAAAGCCGGTTATTACTTTATTTTGCTTGATTTGGGATCCAAGAAACAGTTTTCTTCCTAATCTAAACAAAAGGGCTGTAGGCAGGGAATTACATATGTTATGTATTCTCACTTGATGCAAATTTGCATGGTGTCTTATAGAAAAGGGATACAGAAATCTTGGCCCATTTAACTGAAAAACAATTATTTATAATTTTTTGGTTTCCTTTGTTCAGGGAAAAGAAAATTTGTTATGTAGAGTTTGCCAGGGAGTTCATTATCGAGGCGTCCCAGAGAGCTGGCGAGGGCTCTGTAAATACCTCATGCTTTTCCACGGTCAGGGTTGGTGACAGGGAACATAAACCCAAGTGTCTCTGACTTACATAAGCTTGTATTTTTTTCTACCATGCCACTTACCTTTTCCTTCCTCCCACTTGCCTGTCGCCACCTCGTCACCTCTCCCGCATCACTGCACAGCGCACAGTGGACACCCCAACTTCAAAGCAAAACTAGCTTTAGAAAAGGAAACTCAAGGAACACTTTTCACCTACCTATTTGAATTAGTATAGAAGAGTATATAAATTAGTAATTAATATTTAAGAATAGGTTTCCAAATAATGTGCTTTGCTATAGTTATGATATTCTTCCATACCATTAATACTGCATATGTATATACTATGCATCTCCATTATGCTAACACAGGACTAGGGCACAATAGTGAAATAGAAGTTGTAGACATTAACTTCCTAATTAATCATAGCAACATGCATATGAACTGCTTCTCCACCATCCAGTCTGGAAAACCTCACAAAGTCTTATCAACAGTCATATCCAGTCAGGTTCTTATACACATGAAAGTGACAAGTACTCAGAGTAATTAATTTATACTTCTTTTTACATTTGAAGGAGTTATTTATTTACTTATTTATTTTTTTGAAGGACTCTCATTTAAATTCTCATGCCAGGACAATTCACTTTTATCACAAATGTTTCAGCCTCATACCCTGTAGACATCTGAGAGTCTCCAGAAATGTTTAGGGAAATCCCCAACCCATCTTGCACTCATGGAAGGAAACACATACCTGACCCAGCTGTGAATGGTGTACGATGTGCAAGAAATGACTTTCTGTGCATGATCCAGGCCTAATAGCACTCAGGTGGAGGGTCCTTTCCATTCAGTTCACCTGCAAGATGGAGCTGCTTATGGTTCTAGATGCAGGTGTGGAAACAGACATCTGTAAGTGCAGCCAAAAAACACATTTTTAAAAAAGAATTTCCCAGGCAATGATATTCTATCTACGAGAAGTTTCATGTTTCTTGGCAGAAAAAAAATTGGCTCATTCTAGACTAGACTAGCTGTCTCTGTAGTAGTGGAACCAAGTCAAAAGTTCTGAAACATTTCTTCCTTAGTTGTGCTTTAGACCGTGGATCAGCTTCATTGAAACTTTCCAGATGGACTTAGCCAACTGGTCAACTCGCTGATCTGTAAAGCAATAACCTTCAAAGTGGGTTGTGGATATCACAATGTGCAAAAAGACTTTCCAAGGGGGAGGGAGACTGATAGATTTTAAGATAATAGTTTCCTCAACTATCAGGTACTTAATCTAATGCATGGTGAATCCTCGATCCCATATACACGTATTTTTCATAAAATTGATAAGCTTGACAATTCAGTGGCTTTCAAGTTGTCAAGCCCACTCTCCTGTCTCACCTCCCCTTTGTAATCACCTGTCTCCTTAACTTTCCAAAAGAAGACTACACCCCTACCCCACCTCACACTGTACAGTGGGGAAGAAAACACAGAAACAATGCTGAATGTTAGTACTCAGTCACACTCTCACACTTTGTAAGTCAAGTGGTCCCAAGTTTTTCTTATCAACATTAAAGATATACTAATTAATTGTCAGATAATGGGCTGTAAAAATAATTTTTGATGAAAGACTAGTATGTGATCTTTTCTTGGCCTAAAACTCAGAAGATCAAAGAACTAACTGACACTGCTATGCCAAAATTTTTCTGTTCTTATTTATTTCTTTATGTGAGTAAAATTTCCTGGTTTTTACTTCTATATACATGAAGTAGAAATAAAATGGATACTGAACCCTGTTTGTTTTCCTTAATTAATAGGTATGTAATTTTCACCCACAAAGTGAGAAGTGGTTCATTTTAACTACAGTTCATCTAACACAGTCAGCCTTGAGCAAGGTGTACATGAATTACTTTCTTAAGTTGCTTCCCACTAAAGTTGAGCTATAATGTTCATTTTCTTTGTAGATTCAAAGCTTATTAAGAGTGTGCTGTTTATCTAAAGAGGTTGTTTTTAACCAACCCACTGGCAACAGGGTGCCCTTTTATTATTATTACTAATATTATTTATTAGCAATGGGTTTATAGTAAGTTATCCACAACCTTTGACAAACTGCTTTTGAAATCATCACCTGAATTTTTAATCCAGTTCATAGGAGTCAGGAGTGTGGTCTAGAGAAATGGAAGAGCTCATGCTTTTGTGTCAAACTGAGTTACAGGTGTCAGGACCAAGCCTCCACTGTGGCCTCCCTGGCCCAGGGCCCTTCATTCCAGACACAGCCTAGATAGCATTGACTTCCTCCATAGGAAGTTAACATAGATGAACTTCACATAGAATGAACTGCTTCTTCTTTACCTATTATGTTTAGAACTACAAATCAGACTTAACTTTTTAAAGCTGAACAAGGTCCCTAATTTCTAACTAAAGCTTGCCAAGTAAAAATACTTCAGTGGTGGTGGGGGGAGTAGAATTTCTGAGCATGCCTTGCCAGGATGCTGAAATTTGGGGTGTTCCTCTCAGAAACATAGGAACAATATAAGCCTGGAGGGCATGAGGGTCTTGGCAGGCCGTGAGGCCACCGGAGGAAAGGCTTAGGTTTAAAGAGAGTGGAGAGAGAGTCCCAATGGTGATTGACAAGCTAAAAATCATATGTATATGTTATACTACCCCCTTCTGAGGTATTGTGTTCTCAGAAAATTTAAATAGGTGGTATTATACCATGGACTCTTAGTTCACTAAAAGAGGTTAGTTCAGAGTTACAGCAATGAGTTAGGACTCTATGTGCCAGATGGCCCTGGCTCCGCATTTATTGCCTTTCTTTCATTGTGCTTGCCAGTGTCCTGGTCACCTAAAAGAGTCTGCAAGGCCTTTCTAAGGTATGCTTTCTACCAGAGACACAGAGCAGAGCTGGATAGGCTCTTGCATTTGTTCCTGATCATATCACACATGTATTGGGCAATAGGGACACGAGCCAAAGCTCTCTTTCCTCAGCTGCAGAGAGCTGCCTTGCACTTGCTCCTGGAATCACCCTACCTGATGCTCCTGTGTCCATTCTCAGGATCAATGTCTTAGGGATGGTTCCCCTAAGCACACCTTTCGACAATGAGTTCTACAATGGCCTCTGTGACCGCATTTGGGATGGAAACACCTTGACCTACTACCGCAGGCCCTGGAACGTGGCTGTTCTGATCTATGAAGTAAGTCTCCTCAAAAGCAAACACACTGTTCCACTTTTAGTTGAAAGTAGTTTCAATAAGTTGAATGCTACGTAATATGGAAAATTCAGTAATGGGAATATAAGATTGACTGAAAGAAGAGGAGGTATAATGTGGATCTCTTTAGAAAACATACAATAGTCCACAAGCAGCCCTCAGTAGCATGCACCTGCCTAGTGGTAGAGTTTTGGCAACTACCTAGAGTCCTTAAAAGAATCTTCTAAGGTTCTGATAAAACTAAAAATTTAATTCGTGCTGATTTAAGTATCAAGTACACTACTTTCGCGCTATGTAAGGTTGGTGTTTGCTAGCCTTTCGATGAAAATTTTACGCGTGTTTTCCTTCCACACTACCCTTTGTAAGGCTTGCCTGACTAATGTGAGTGGCTATTTCCATTCACCTCAAACCCTGAGCTCTTATGAAACTCTTTCTCAAAGTGAATTTCATTCCCACTGTGCCACCCCAACTTACCACCTTCCTGAAAGTCACCTGAATTCTCTAGAACCATCCACAAACTGGACCCATTCAAAGGATTAATATTTGCCACCTTTACAAATGCCTTTCTTGGTCTAAGTAAGGTATAATAAAGACTAATAATTAGCTTATTCTAAACCAGAAGCTAAAATAATCTGTTTCTTTAAAGAGTCCCTTTGATGACACAGTTCTTTGGTGTTGGTGCGGCTTCCATAAGTTTGAGAAACACACACACTTTTAAATAAGTGTAGTTGACATTGCTTTCTACCTCCAACAATGTGGGCAGCCAGCCCCACCCACTGCAGCCCGAAATGACCGTGTCCTCCCACAAACACTGAGATTGTCCTGTTTGGACTATCTGACTGGCATTTTCTCCCATGTAACCACATTGTCATATTTTTTGTACCTGTAAATTTGGAAGAGAATCAGTTGCCCACAAATCTCAGGGGACATGCTGAATTATTGATCTTTCCTCATCTTGCCAAATTTATTTACTTTAAGCACATTTTTTAAGGAAAACTGATCATCTTTCTAGAAAGTATTACACGTGTCTTTTCTTAAAAACGATATCACAGAGAAAAGGTGACCCTTGTTATTGCTGATGGAAGAAGGGACCTTCTTGTGCTGTTTTATTTTGTTTTTAGTTCTCAGGTTTGCATTATACAATTTTCCTGTCTTACTCATTGTGACCAAACTCTTAGCTTCTCTATGGGCGTAGGAACTGCTAAGGGCTGGAGAGCTGCCCGGATGGCTCTTGAAGCTACGTTTAGAGAGTGAGCCCCCTGTTTTTCCTCACCTATAACCCTGGACACAGATGTGCTTCCTCATTCCAAATGTTTTGAATTTTGCAAAGGAGATGTGGTATTTTCCATGTACGCTACTTACATTCCCAGTGGAGTTAGGAGAAGCATCCCATAATCAAAGACACCGATACTTCTGCAGCAGAACGAGCCCATGTTCGCACAAAGTGGGAAGAATGAAGACTGTAAATAACTATTTATAAGTTCAGATCAGATTAATGCCTTCAAATGAGCTTTGGCATCAAGATTAGAAAAAAAGCAGATAGGGATGTGGCCCTAAATGCTGATTTGGTGCCGTCTGAGGAAGAGTGCTGATGGAGCGTTTGCTAAAGTCCCCAGATAGACTCCTTGGTGCTACTACTGCTGGTGCTGCCCCCATTCTAATCCAATATGATCTTAGAGAGTAAACAGCCAGGCTTGTTTGCACTCGATAAATGTTAGTTACTATCATTAGTTATATTGCATCTGCATATTAAATTGAATAATTTTTTATTAGCATCTATTATGTGACAAGCAATTTACTAAATGGTGACACTATAGCATCATGTGAGTAAGACAAACAGGGTCCTTAACTTCACGGAGTTTACCATCTTATTCGGTAAACAATTTTAAAAGGGGAAAGTTTTTCATTTTGTCTTATTGTGAAAGAAGAGCCATAAGAGCTTATAGAAAATGAATTTGTGAGTCTGTAGGATCAGGAGAGGCCTCCCTGATGTTTAAGCTAAGACTTGAAACAGGAGTCAGGTTAACTAGCATGAGGGAAATAATATGCACCTGTGCAAGTGTGTGAGAGAATGTGTATCAGTGTGTACAATGTTTGTGTTCTGGGAGGATAGGAGGGGGCATCAGAGAACATTCCAGAAAGCACAAAAGGGCCCTCTGATGGGAAGCAGCATAGTCTGTAAATGTAGAAAGGTAACTAGAGGGCTTGAGTACCATCAAGACAGAGTGACCTGGAGGAAGTCTGGTTTAGACTTTATCTTCTAGGAAGTGGAAAGACTGAAACATTTTAAGCACGGAAGTGAGTCGGTTAGGTTACTCTTCTCCCCCTTTACTTTGAACCCTTTTCCCAGCACGCCTTACTTTAAAGAAACTTAGACGCATTTTTGTCTTTCCCATTAGATGGTAACTTCAGGTTTCATCTGTTCAGGCTGCTATAACAAAATACCAGAGATGAGGTTACTTAGAAACAACAAAAATTTATTTCTCACAGTCGTGAGGGCTGGCAGTCTGAGATAAGAGTGCTAGCAGGATCCTGTTAGAACACAGACCTCCTGCGCGCTCGCACGTGGAAGGGGGTAGGGGGTTCCATGGGGTTGCTTTTATTAGAGCACTGATCTCACTCACGCAGGCTCCTCCCTAAGCCCCGCCCCCTCCTAATATCATCCCATTTTGCAGCAGGATTTTAACATATGGGTCTGCGGAGGAGGGGTTCGTGAACATTCAGACCATAGCATTCCCTACGCAGAACAATCACTCAGTGTGTGCTATGAAGTCTGGCCTACACCCCTGACAAAGATAACGTCCCCTTCCCAGCACCACAGCTGCTTTCAGAGGACCTCTGGGCAGAGCTTCACCGTGGAGACCAACAGCCCTCCCACCGACACCTGACAATAGCCAACTTGGCAAGGAATGCTTTCGTTGAAAGTTTTACTTTTTAACTAGGTTATTAGTTCAGTTCTTTCGTTCATGCAAAAATGAATGTGGGCGGGGGCAATTTAAAAGTTCCAACAGCACAACAGATTATGCAAAGAAAAAATGTTCCCACTCTACTTTCTCATTTCACAGTCCCCCTGCTCAAGGGCAAACATTCTCTGTGGTTTGTCTATGTTCCCAGTAATTTTCCCTGTATGTATGTAGTTGTTTCTTTTTTATTTTATTTTGTTTTTAGTTTTACAGGCAGTAGAGTGTAAAGGTTAAGAGGCAGTTCAAGGCTGAAGCCCAGACCTCTCTACTTGATTTAATTAACATGTGTGAAATACACAAACAAGTTCCTGGCCCAAGGGCCATCCGGAAGGGTTAGCTTTATTAACTTGCTCTGTTTTCATACAAGTATATTGTGCATCTGTTATGCCACTTGCTCTGTAATTATGAATATATTAACTTTTGAAAGCTGGCTATGTTCTACCCTTCATCTGTATTATCTCATTGAATCATCACAACCACTTTTGGGCTCAGTGTGGTGAGCAGCCCTGTTTCACAGAGGGGGAATCAGCCTCAGCATGTAGAGGCTATAGTAACGCCCTCCAAGGTGGGGGGCCTGGATTTGAACCCCTGCAGTCTCATCTCAGGGCCTTCATTCTTTCCTCCTTTAAAGACTCTACTGCCTTTCCCGTAATTAAGGCTTTTTTTTTTCTGTGTTAACAATACTTTGTTATGCTCTTTTAGACCAAAGCCGATAAAAATATGAGAACTGAACATTATGAAGAACAGTTTCAAGCACTAAAATCTGTCATCCAGGAGACAACATCACAGCTGGGTGCACATGTATCTCTAAAATTCACACCGACTGAAAAATATAGGGCGCCTGCTGTTCAACTTCAACATACTTCTGAAGGAGAAGACCCTGTGCCACCTAATACTGCCCCAGGAAGTATTAATACTGCCCCAGGAAGTATTAATACTGTCCCAGGAACTATTACAGGCTCACTTGGATTTACATATTCCAAAAATGAATCTTACCATCTGTTGCTGTCATATTCCTCTATGCAGGTAAGAACACTTTATATAGACAATATAATGGGATACAAACTAACGAAAACTCCTCTTTCAAATTTAAGTGTTTAGAGCAGATGAAACTTATGAGAGAGAGAAAAAATTGACGATCAACAAATCCTCCAATATATAACTAGAAGATCAGGAAAAATGATAACTGGAGAAAAATCCCACATAGGATCTTTGGTAATAGTAACAGGTGTTTGGTGGTAGTGAACAGAGAAAAGCTATACTAAGAATTCAGAGCATCCTTTTTGACTTAGATTGTGATAATAGACTGTTCAACATATAATATCTTCAGAATTATAATGAAAAATCATACTGCATAATTTTGGTAGTTCACTGCAATGCCTTAAAATTATGCACATTGCACCCTGACTGTTGTAGCGCAGTGGATTGAGTGCCAGCCTGCAAACCAAAGGGTCACTGGTTCGATTCCCAGTCAGGGCACACGCCTGGGTTGCAAGCCAGGTCCCCCATCTGAGGGTGCTCAAGAGGCAACCACACGTTGATGTTTCTCTCCCTTTCTTTCTCCTTCCCTTTTCCTCTCTCTAAAAATAAATAAATAAAATGTTTTTAAAAAAATTATGCACATTACATATGAAATTGATCTGTTTGTAATCATACCTTTAATTTTAGACTTTGAAAATGTGTTTGCTTTTTAATATTTAAGCCAGATTTCAATGTCTGTTTCATTATCTTTGGAAGTATAGACTATACTTTCTGTAATTGGTATGATGCTTATAAAATGCTCATTCTTCCTTTTTTGATATCACAAACACCTATTTAGAGACCTTTCTCCACTTCAAAAATAATAATAATTCGCTTTTAGTAGTACTTATGTTAAGCCTAGTGATATAATTGTCTTTATGGGTCTGTACATTGCCTCTATATTCACATGAATACCCACCTAAAGTGTGCAATTGAAAACTCCTTGAAGTCATTCAACAAATATTTCATTGTAGACTTATGATGTGGTCAGGCACTGCTCCAGGAACTTAAAATCCATTTGTGAACCAAACTAACAAAGAGTCCTCCGTGGATAAGACAAAGCTCAACAGGGGAGATAGACAAAAACAATAAACACAATAGCAAAAAAGGAAGCTCTATGGTGTTTAGAGGATGAGAAGTGCTATGGAACAAAATGAAAAACAGAGTAACAGAAGGGAAATCCAGAGTGCTGGGCAGATGGCGGTATTAAAAGGGAAGCTCGGGGTGGCATTCATTAAAGAGATAAGATCTGAGCAAACATTTGAAGGAGAGTAAGAAGCCAAATAGTTATATGTGAGGTGATATATCTGGCAGAAGAAACTTTTAGAGACAAATCTCTAAGATGAGAACATACCTGCCCATTGGGCCAAAGTGAACCAGAAGGAGAAGAGGTTAGAGAGGTTCCCTTGAACCAGATCATGAAGGGCCACACAGCCTATTCTAAGCCTTTGTTTTTCTCTGGGTGATAGGAGAGGTCATTGAAATGGCTCTCAGAGATTACTGATAGACCCTAATATATTTTAAATGATTACTCTTGGTACTCGATTAAGAAGAGATCATGAGAGCTAACAGCAAAAGCAAGAAGGCTTGTGAAAAGTTGTTGCAGGAATTGAGGAGAGAGACGATGGCAGTTCAGGCAGGAGAGTCTTGGAGTCAAACACGATTCTAAGGTGTTGGGTCTGAGCCACTGGAAGATGGCATTGCTGTCAACTTAATGTGGAGATGACTTCAGGTAGAGCAAGTTTGGAGGAGAACCCAGGGTTAAGTTCAGTTTGATTAAGGATGAGATGTCCATTGGACATCCAATTGGAGATGTCCAGCAGAAAGTTGGTGTTTTGATTCTGGAGTTTGGGAAACAGGTCTGGGCTTGAGCTACAAAGTTGGGAGTCATTGTACATAGATGCTGCTTAAAGCCATAGGGTTTGGTGAGCCAAGAGTAAATATACACATAGAAAAGAGAAGAAGATCAAAGACTAAACCCAAGAAACTCCAACAGAAAGCCTGGACAAAGAACAGGAAGCAGCACAGGAAAGCAAAATGCAGCTAGTGGAATGTCCTAGAACCTTGTTACTCAAAGTGTAGTCCATGGACCAGCAGCATCCACATCCCTGGGAAACTAGAAGTACAGACTCCAACCCCAGACCTACTGAATCAGAACTGCATTTTAACAAGATTCTCCAGGTGATTTGTTCTCACTTGACTGTTCGAGAGGAACTGCCCTAGAAGACAAGCAAAGAAACCCTACCAAGAAGGAAGGAGTGGTGAACTGTGTCCAGCATGCTAACATTTATGTCAGAGACAATGAGGACTGAGAAGCAACTGGCTTTATCCTTTTGAAGGTCATTGGTGAGCTTGACAAGAGAAGTTTTGTCAGGGTTGCAAGGACAGCGGCGGGACTGGGTTGGATTTAAGAGAAACTGGAAAGAGAGCTGGAAACAGATGGTATAAAAAACTCTGTAAAAGAATTTTGCTTGTAACCAGGACAAAGAGACAAGTAGCGATGTTTGGATAAGAGAGGTCAAGAGGTTTTTGTAAATTTCTGTAGATGGAAGAAACTGCAGTATGTTTGAATAGGAATGACCTGAGGTCTACCTCCAAAGTAAGTTGAGCCAAAGAACATAACATCTTTCTAACAATTTTAGCAACACGCAAAGGAATCCAAATATGTTTTGGGCATCTTTGAGACTTCATTGAGAATTATTATGCAAGTCATCAGGTGGAGAACTCATATGACTTAGTATATCTACAGGAAGTTTCTTTAGGATTTCTGTTAGAAACTGAATCACCCACTATCACCTGCAATTAAGTCATGCAGTGTGGCTAATTATACTTCTATAATAAGGAAAATTTGGTGTGATGTTCACATACTGAGATATATATACCTTTTAAAAATAATAAAATGGCCCTGACTGGTGTAGCTCAGTGGATTGAGCGCGGGCTGCAAACCAAGCATCGCAGGTTCAATTCCCAGTCAGGGCACATGCCTAGGTTGCAGGCCATGTCCCCCAGCAACCGCACATTGATGTTTCTCTCTCTCTCTCTCCCTCACTTCCCTCTCTAAAAATAAATAAATAAAATCTTTAAAAATAATAATAATAATAATAAAATGTTTTTAACTCCCATATAACCAACATGTGCCAACCACAGCCACAGCAGGATAATTTCAAAAGAATAATGTACAGAATTATGGGTGACAATTTCAATTCAGTTTTGGCCAGGACAGTCTAGATTTAGTCACATAGTTCATCACTGCCCCAGTTTTCTCTTAGTAATGCAAGCCATCAGCCTGGGGAACATTTAACAGTTGAGCTGTGTTAGGTTGGTTTGAGATCCATGTCTTAAAATATTGTCTATTCCATTTCAGTTATCAAAGATTGAGAGAACATAGTAGAAGGAAGAGGGACACCTGATAGGTTTTTAGTACCAATCATTGTCCCAGACTATTTGTGTCATCTGAAGCCAATAACTTGATACTTTTAGATCAGTTTCTTCATCTGCAAAATAAAAAGATTGCGCTTCATATATAATGTCTACATCTCCTTCCTTTGTTAACATTTTAAAATCAACTTAGTGAGGTATAATTTGCATATAATAAAATGCAAAGATTTTAAGCACATAATTCCATGAGTTTTGACTATTGTATCCATCTGTGTAACTCTCTCCTCAAAGAAGATGTAGCACATTTCCATGACCTCAAGAAAATTCCTTCACGCCCTTTTCAGTCAATCCCCTATCACCTGAGAGGCAAGAAACAATGAGAGTTCTCGGACCATAACTTAGTTTCAGCTGTTCTAGAACTTCATAAAAATAGTGCCATACAGTATATATTCTTTAGTGTCTGACTTAATTCAGTCAGCATAATATTTTTGATTTACCTATGTTGTTGTATGTTATCAGTGGTTCATTTTTTATTGCTAACTGGTATTCCTTCATGTGACTATACTACAACTTGTTTATTAATTTCCCTGTTGATGGACATTTGAGTCATTTCCAATTTTGAGCTATGCTGATTAAAGCTGCTATAAAAGTCTTCTACAGGTCTTTCTATGGACAATTTGTTTTATCTTAAGTAAATGTGTAAAAGTGGGATTGCTGGCCATAGGGTCGCTATGTGTTTACTTTTATAAGAAACTCAAACAGTTCTCCAGAGTGGTTACTCCACTTTCCACTCCCACCGGCAATGTGTGAGAGGGTCCTAGTTGCTTCGACAGTGGTGTTAACGGTCACTGAAGTTTGCCATTCTACAGGGTTAACGTGATGTCACATGGTCATTGCTAAAGAAATGTATCGCCTGTGAAAATTTCAAATCTTGTGATTTTTAAATTTGAAACAATGGTACTTAAACTCACATTTATTTTTTTCTGTTCTACAACAAAGGAAAAAATGCTTCTGCATGTGAAAGGAGAAGTTGATCTGGGAAGATTTGTGATGAGAAACCGGAATGTTGTGCTGACATCAACTTTCTTGGATGATTTAAAAAGGCTGCCAACCAACTATGAAAAGGGGGAATATTTTGCATTTTTGGAAATCTATGGAACTCACTACAGTAGCTCTGGGTCTCTAGGAGGACTATATGAACTAATATATGTTTTGGATAGAACTACCATGAGGGAAAAAGGTATACCTAGAAATAGTGATCTAACTTCTAGTAATGTTTTAACCAACCATTATTTCTATTGCTGACCTCTTTCAGTGGTTAAAGTCTCTAGAACAGAGTAATGTAACCTGCTTCCCTGAGAGAACATTCTCGCTGGCCTTTGGCATCTAAAACTCTATAAAACAGCAAATTGACTTCTACCTCAAACAGGAGGACTTGGTCTTGAACTAGTCAGCAACAGAAATTGTATTGCTATTTAATAATATTTGGTAAAGTTGTTTTTACTGAAATCCTATTTAAAAGGTCAAAGAAAGTATAAGAGACATAATTTATATAACCTATTTCTTATTCAGTAGCCTGGTTCAATTTTCATATGTAATAATCGAACCAGGCTCCTGAATATGATAATTTTCTTCCAAAGTATTCTGCAGTATTGGGAGGGAAGAAGCAATGTTAACATCATACACATCTAACATTTGAAACACAGGTAGAAAAGGAGTTTTACCTTGTAGGATGGCAATCCCGATCATATGGTGGTAGCTTCCGACCACCCCTAAAATCATAGAAGGAAGGCCACAGCTGCTCTTCCATGTTTGCCGTGGGTACAGGTTAGTCCTATGTATTGTGTAATTGCCATCCTGGCCTAAAGGCTCTATTGAAAGCTTTTAAGGACAGAGTAGATGCAAAAGACTATGTTAATAAGTTTTATTTATTTATTTTATCAGTATAGCAAGTTGTTATATTTCTTAAGGAGGTGATTGATGTCAGCATATCTCCTCTCTCTGCCCTCAGAATTTGGAGGGGGGCATCTATGAGGAAGGGAGGTGCTGCCCAAAACCACTTCCAGGGCTCCTTCTCTGGAGCCCCTGGCAGTATAAAGTGAAGAATGGGATGCATCTCTGATCTTAAAGCCAAACACTGTCCCCGTGGTTGGTAAACACACTATGAATGAAATAAATATGTCATAGCCAGAACCAGTTGCTCTTAATGCCTCAGTCTAGTTCGGGCAGGCAGAAGAAACCTTATGTGGGGAAGGGAAATGTGAGGTTTCTTGGCTTAGACTGCCTCCCAGGGCTCAAGCCTGCAAAATAGCATTACCAGATCTCTGAGCACTGCCTGGTAAGCTGCATTGATAGCTATCATGGGGTTAGGGGCACGTGAGCACTGTGTCTTGAGTAACTGAAAACCAGAAGAAAAAGGATCAGCAGGGGTGATCAAAACACAAGAAACCCTTCAGATTATGAGTTTGGGGATGGAAAAGCACCAAGAGCTAAAATCTTTAATCTTAGAACTATAACTGTTGTCGCTGGTGAAAACACAAGAAAGGAATTTCAAAGGGCACACACATGGGAGAAGTTTAAGCATAGTGGCAAGCTGTATTGGGGTGAAGGGAAATGCTATGTCCTCAGGGATGTGGAAGGCATGGGCAGGCTCTGGGAGCAACTGCTCTGAGATCCTTGAGAATCTTTCATATATTTTCTTGGTTTTGGGGAGTGAGCAGGCTTGCCTTCACACTACCCAACCTACTTCCTGGGTTTTCCCAGGCTTGGGCTGGGCTGTCCCCCTAAATGAATTCCTTTCCTGGGCCTTCTGGGGTTCCACACCCTCATTCAATTTAATCCTTTCCCCAGATTTTCCTAGGCTAGATTCTGCCCTTTTATGTCTCCATTTTAGCTCCTACCTCACATGCATGCCCCAAAGTTCTGTTGCACCATCTGCTTTCTATTGCATGTGTGCTGAGCAAAGGAATTTCCCCTGCTATTGTGACCCTTCCCTAGGTAAACCCAGTTAATGACCAGTAATGGATTCTTCCTGCCCAGTTCAGGGATCATGTCCCCTTGGAGGAGGATGCTGCAGCTGCCCCCTGGAGAGGCTGAATGCTGTGGCTTCCTAGTGAATGAGGG
The DNA here is from genome assembly GCA_004024845.1 of Tonatia bakeri. NCBI lineage: Eukaryota > Metazoa > Chordata > Mammalia > Chiroptera > Phyllostomidae > Tonatia > Tonatia bakeri. The sequence goes on along the minus strand of PVIA01000276.1, from coordinate 100,435 downwards.
TGAACGTCTGACTTAGATCCCTAGTAGATTAGGCTTAATATCTGATTCAGCTTCCTAGTTTATTTGGTTTGATGTCTGATCCCATATGCACCCTTCCTTTATTTATAACTAGCTAACTATATATAATAACATAAACAACCTAGTACGAGCTATCTCCCTTTTACACAAGGCATACATTTATATGTCCTTTGCCATGAAGTTGACAAGCCGAGTCAAAAGGAGACCACTGTAATCAAATATGTGGACAAAGTGGGAGAGATATAACATGCATTTGTGTTTAGTAAAAATGTGTAGGAATCCAAGTATGTTCCTTACAAAAGAGCAAAACTGGAATTTATTCATGATATTGTTAGATATTATCTAATAATTTTCCACTAAATGTATTAAACAGGTATTGAATTAGAGGATGTAAAGAGATGTCTCGGGTATAATTTGGATTTATCTGTGAATGTCGGAGTTGAACTCGCAGCACAGTTTGATAAAAGTGATTGTGTAAAGAGGGGTGATGGTAAAAGTGGTAAGTATGGCCTACCTTATTAAGTTAAAAAATAGGGGTTCCTGGCTGGTGTGGCTCAGTGGATTGAGTGCCAGCCTTCAAACTGAAGGGTCATCAGTTCAATTTTTTGTTAGGGCACATGCCTGGGTTGTAGGACATGTCCCCAGTTGGGGGTGTGCAAGAGGCAACAGATAGATGTTTCTCTCCTTCTCTTTCTCCCTCCCTTCCCCTCTATATAGAAGGAAGGAAGGAAGGAAGGAAGGAAGGAAGGAAGGAAGGAAGGAAGGAAGGAAGGAAGGAGGGAGGGAGGGAGGGAGGGAGGGAGGGAAGGAGGGAGGGAAAGAAGGAAGGAAAGAAGGAAGGAAGGAAGGAAGGAAGGAAGGAAGGAAGGAAGGAAGGAAGGAAGGAAGGAAAGAGAGAAAGAAGGGCATGTCAATTAGCACTGCCCTATCACTATGAGCCCACTTATTGTCTACCCTCTTTATTTAAAAAAAAAAAAAATAGAAGTGCTAAAAAACTATTTTCTCTTGACGGTGGCTCCCAAATTGCTATAAACACAAGGAGCCCAGGTACATGTGCTCCCCAGCACCACCGCCATACAGGTTGTGCAGTGCGCAGTTCCAGGGGGGCTGTTCCCTCTGCAGCATGACAGCTTTGTGCATTTGCAATGGCAATGGTAGAATAATATCTTGAGGAAATAATTTTGTTTTTTGCTCTAATTTTAACTAAGCTTCTAAAAGGGCAAGTGACAGTACTGTATGTTAAGAAAAGACCAAAACTCTCTAAATCAGTCTTCCACCTGACTTGAAGTCCCTAATCCACCTGCAGTCAACTGGCCAAGCAGTACAAACTTACAATTATAAGAGAAATGAGTATCAGAGATGTAATGTATGACATGGTGACTGTGCACAATGAACTATGCTATGTGGTGTATTTGAAAGTTACTAAGAGAGTGGATCCTAAAAATTCACATCACACACACAAGAAACTGTAACTCTATGATATGATGTATGTTAAATAAACTTATTGTGGTAATTATTTTACAATATATATAAGTCAAGCCATTTTGATATACAAGTTAAATTGATACAATGTTGTGTGTCAATTATATTTCAGTAAAACTGAAAAAAGAAATCCCTAATCCATCCTTAACATTAAATCAGTTCATAAGCCTTTTAAAAATATATCATTTTTGTATAAATATTACTTCCACTGTTAATGAGGCAGTGCTGGAATTCTCGAGTTTTACTCTAATCAGAAAAACCTGAGAGCATTTTCTGAAATACAAATGTTGAAGACTCACCTTTGCAGATAGTGAGGAAGCAGAAAATAGAAAAGCCTGATTTTCTTAAAGCACAGCAACCACTAACATGTGGCCACGATTGGAAACCACTGATGAACAGAAAAGAAAACTGACCTTTCCATCACATGTCATAATTTCAATATTTGACCCTTGAACTAACTGTGTGATTTTGAGCTAGTCATCCTGATTTTCTGAGCCTCAGCTTTCTTGTCCACAAAATTGAGGAAGGTTTAAAAAATCACCTTGAAAATTTTTTCTAGTTCAAAAAATTCAGAAGTCTAAGAGATTCACAAAAGTTTGTTAAAAGTGATTTAGTCTGAGAGAAAGACTGGGAGAGAACATGGGTAGGCATTTGGAGTAGAAAGCAATTTTGCTTTCCACTTAATTTTTTTGTACCCTTTGATTTTTTTTATAATATTAAAATAATTTAAGACAAACCAATATAAAATATAATTATGAAGGCAATTCTGCAACAAAAAAATTATTACATAGTACATTCAAATTCATGTTCAGTTCTCACGTGTGCACATGCACAAGTGATTAACTTTGAATTACCCATGCATCTCAATCATGGTACCATTTGTTTAAGAAAAAGATGATTGAAGTCTACAATCAGCTACTAATAAAAATTGCCCTTGGAGATTCGGGCTGAAAAAGTTGCATACGTAAATACTTACAAGTAAAATTCAATAAATATGTTCGACTATACACCAGGGGCTCGATAAATGTTTACCAGCATCGCAGAGTGAAAACCCCTGACTGACATTCTCTGTCTCTTCTCAGTGAACATCACCAGCGAGAACATCATCGATGATGTGATTTCACTCATCAGAGGAGGAACGAAACAATATGCAATCCAGCTGAAAGAGAAGCTTGCCCAGGGAGCCAAGACAGTGGATGTGACTGACTTTGTAAACTGGGCATCTTCCTTAAGTGATGCTCCAGTGCTCGTAAAGGAAAGGGTAAGGAATATGTATTTCCAAATGGAAGATTTTGTCATTCTCTTATGACATGTAACTGTTGGTTCAAGCGAACAGTTCTGTCATCTGAAAGAGAGGTGAGCTTTCGAGTGCATGCCCATCTCGTCCCCAGAAAGAAGCATGGCAGAGAAGAAAGGCACAGAGTGGGGCATCAGGCCAACCCAGGCTGAGCTTGGGTCGCTGTCCCTTGCCAGATGAGTGTTCATTTCTGACTTCGGCAACACTAAATTCTCCAGGGCTCCGGGTTTCTTTTAAGGATTTAATAAGATTGCACACACAGAGCCTATAGCACAGACTGGCACAGAATAGGCGCTCAGAAATTGTTAGTTGTCTTCTGTCTGCCCTTGGTTGTCCTCGTCTGTGGGTGGCATCCCACTACCACTTCTGACACAGAGAAGTATTTATTAAGGCCGTAGGGAAAGGGAAGTTCATAAGTTTCCTCTATGAAAACTCAGAGGAGATATTACTCCTTAACCTCAGTTTCAAGGATCATTTTGTTTCTCTTGGGAATCAGGAAGTTCTTTTTTTAATGCACGTGATCATTAAACTCAGTTTTCTGACCCAATGAGCTAGAAAATATAAACAAATTTGGGACCCACCATATGCAAATAGATGGGTTCTCCTGAGTCTGGGGCTTTTGTGTTGCTTTTTCCTTCATCTTGCCTTTTCTATTGTCAGTTCTCCTTTCTTTTCTTTCCACCACTCTTATTTACCCACACGTCTTTCTGGAACAACTTGGGTAATTATGAACCAATTAACCTACGGTTTTTTGTTCTTTTGTGCAATTTGACAATGACGCACCAAATGTTGAAGAGCATCAGTATTTTAAAGGGCGGCCGTGCTCTGTGCCACAGTCATTATAGTTCTAACCAGAGTGAAAATCCTTCCCAACTGTCTTATATAGGGGTACAAATAACTCATCCTATCAATGAACTACATTTAGTGCATATACTTTTAGTTAGTTTGGAAGCCCATAAGAAACCTCAACACTTAGTAGAATAATATAATACTTGATAAAATATCCCAAGTACTTAATGTTAAACTATATTGTCTTTTAGCAAGTTTCATGATCAACTACATTCACTGAAAATACATCTAACTGCAAATGGTAGGATGATAGGTTTAGCGAGAAGAGGAGAAAATTTGTAAGTATTTTCTTACTTAACAGAAGGCCAGAGTTCATCAGAAAAAGACGTGGCTCTTCAGGGAAACTTCACAAAGTGCATTGGAACTGCTGTTTGTCTTTCTGTGGGACAGTTTGACTCTGGGGTTTGAGGTTCCTCTAAAGCTGCTGTCATTACACATCCTTCGTCTCGATCTCTTTGAACACTGTTTATGCATTTCATCCAAACTGCCTTGTCTCCGTGACCCCTATTCCTGTATCTTAGATTATCTGGCCTTGACTTTCCTTTGAAGGGTAAAACAAGATGAATTTCTTTTCTTAAAAATCAAAAGAACGCCACCACATGCTTACACTGTTTGTGCCAATGTGGCAATGTTGGTAAGTGGTTTCTTTCTTCCAAGTAAACACAACATAGCTGAAGTTCATATCCTGCACACCAACCCATAAAGGGCTATGCTGGCTGGCAGTCATTGTCTTTGTAGAACTTCTTAACGTATTCTGGATACGAGACTATTCTACTTGAAAGTGTTAGAAATGCCTTCTCTCACTTGAGGGCTTTCACCCTTTAATGGTGTTTTTGATAATCAATGTCCTCTTTTTTACTCTTTGGTTTGAAATACTTTTAGACTTACCATAAAATTGCACAAATAGTACAGACATTAAAACTGCAAAAACAGCACAGAGTTCACATACACCCTATACCCAGGAGCCCAAATGTTAACAACTTACATACCCGGGGTGCCTTTTAGCAAACTCAGAACATTCACATCGACTGAACCACAGACCCTATTGAAATATCACCAGTTTTTCCCCTACTGTCCTCTTTTCTGTTCCAGGATCCAGTCAGGATCTCACGCTGCATTTAGTGGTCATGTCCCTCTAGTCTCCAATCTGTGACATTTCCTCAGACTTTTCTTATCTTTCACGACCTTAACACTTTTGATAAGTATTGGTCACAGGTATCAAATGTCTCTCAGTTTAGGCTCAGAGTAGATTAAGGTTGTGTATTTTTGGTAAGAAGACCCCAAAGCAATGTTGTGCCCTTCTCGCTGCCTGCTATCAGGAATTACCACATTGATTTTTTTTTATTTTGATATAGTTAAATGTATATATTTTTTCATTACAGTTAGTGCTTTTATGTTCTGTTTAAAGTCATTCTCTACTTCAAGGTCTTAAAGATGCTTTCTGATATGTTACCTTCAGACACTTTACTGTTTTTCTTTTATATTTTTACCTACAATAAGCCTAGAGTTATTTTGAGTGTGTGTGTGTGTGTATGTTATAAGTTAGAAAGTCACTTAAAAAATAGCTATTTCCTATAGCTATCTCTTTATTCTAGAACAATTTAAATTGTAGTACTGATTGGTGGCATATTTTTTATATCTATGAAAATCAAATGTCAGTCCACTTTCAAAGTACTGTGGGTTTTTACTAAGCTGCTTTTAAGATTTTCTACATTATCATTGTTTGTGGGTTTTCTTGATTTTTTTTTAGCAATTTTACTCTGATGTGCCTATGTGCAAAAAAAAATGTTTAACCTTGCTCTTCATTACGAGGGTATCTTGATGTCTGTCACCACATCTATAGTATTCTCAACCATTATTCTTCAAAATTTCTTTTTATATATTCTCTCTTTCTGGGACTGAAATTATATACATCTTTTACCATCTCACTTTTTTATGTTTTCTGCCTTTTTTCTGTATCTCCCAAACTTTTACCTTTTCATGCTTCATTGTCAATCATTTTTCTTCTGACCTATGTTCCAGGTCATTAACTTTCCTTCAGTTGTGTCACACCTGCCCTGTAACCCGTCTATTAATTTGTTTATTATAGTATCCAGTTCTCCTTATCTGTTTATTTTTTCAGACCTTCCATTTAAAAACATAATTTCCTGTTCTCTGCTAACATTCGCAAGCTTGTCTTATCCTCCTGCTTAGGAAGTTATTTTAAAATCTATGTCTGATAACTTAAATCTGCTCATCCCCTCTTGCTCTGTCTCCAGTTTCTATTATCTTTTTTTTTTTACTTTGTTTTTATTGTTGATACCATTACAGATGTCCCCATTATCCCCCTACTTTGCCCGCTACCACGCTGACCCCATCCTCGCTGCCCTCTGGCTAGCACAACCTTGTTGTCTGTGTCTATGGGTAATAGCATATATGTTCTTTGTCTAATCCCTCCAATTTCTATTATTTCTATTGTTTTCAATCATGTTGCTTGCTTCCTTGTGTACCTAGTTATTTTTATTGTGGGCTGGAGATTACACTTTAAAAATTGTCATAGAAGTAGCATAAGACCTGAGATGATTTTATTTTCCTCCCAAGGAAATATGTATTTACATCTGGAAGGCTTCAGAGTACTAATAAATCAGGATTATTTTAACTCAAACCAGGATGCAGTCTTTACCAGGGCTACACTACTTCCACTTGCCTCTTGCTTCTCGAACTGTAGTCCTTTGGGTTGGGACCCTTCGTGGGTCCTGAATTCCAACCTTTCCCCCCCGAGTCCAGTAACAGGTTTTGCTGCCACTTAGCCATTTGACTCTCTCTTCCTCAGTTAGGGACTCTGCCAAGGGGACTGGTGGCCCCAAGACACTGGGCTCGCCTCACTGAATTTCCATCGACTTCCAGATCTTTATTACCTTGTCACTGTTTTGTCACCTTGTTTATCCTCCAGGGCCTTCAAGCAGGTTTTTCATTTTGGTTTTATTTTGTTCAGCTTTCTCCTTGTGCCTAGGAAAAGGACTAGTTGACAATATTTCCCTTGCCATTACTCTTCTGCAGGAATTCCTGGTATATATTTTATATATTCTTTCTTGAATCTTTAGGTTCCAATTTATTTTAAATTTTGGGATCTCTTTTTTCAAAGTATTATGCCACCAAAGAGTCCCACTTTGTTACAATTCTTTCACTCAAACAGTTACTTATATCACATAATTAAATTTACTTACATTTAATGGACATATGTTCCAAGTTTTCATATATGTTATGGTACCTCCATTATGCACTTGATCTTAGCTGAAAGGCCAAGAAGCAAGGGTATCTCCACTATACAAACTTTGAATTCTGCACTGTATGACTACGATACTCTTTTTTCTTGCTTAACACCTTCGAATCTCAGCTTAATAGTCATTTTCTCAGGAAAGCTTGTCCAAGCTTCCCTGATTCAGTTGTAGCAACTTTGCATCTTACTCCACAAATGTAAGTGTGCAAAATAAATAATTTTACTTCATTTTCTTTACGTCTAATTAAATTTGACATCGAGATCCCATCCTTCCATGAAGGAAGGAAAATTTTATGTGTTGGATGGAGTTCAGGGAAGTTCTCCCATGTTGCTGAAATTAATACAAGAATCCTGATGCTTCTGTTGGGGAAATGCGTATGTGACATCTGTATGTGTACAGTCCACTGTGGTCACCCTGGCAACCTTGTTGATTGCATTCATGTGCTCACCTGAAGTCAGTGGTTCCCAGCCTTCCAGGCCAAAATAACTGCTAGGGATCTAATGATGCTTTCCTGCTACTTGAGGTGCATGCTAACTCTGTCCCCTTCCTGGTAGAGAAGACTTTCCTCCTTCGCTGGCATTCTTCTCATACTTTTCCCAGCAAAAATTTCCCAATGAGTTCAAGCTTTTAGAGAAATAGGTCAATAAAGAGTTGACTTTCAGAGCATTCTGGACTTGGCCTTGCACACAACCTTCCTCTTAAACAAGACAAACACCTGGCTGTAATCCGAAAGAGGAGAGGAGGGGAGAACACAAAAACACCTCAGAAAATGGTATGCCAATAAATTATACTGCCAAAAGCTTAAATCCGTGATTGCTCATTTTTAAAACACATACACCCATCCTTTATATCAATATCGTAGTTCCCAATTAAATGTATCTATATGATTACTTCAATACCAGTCTCCTTACTTCCATAATGTCATCTCCATGACCAAGGATATCATGACTAACTTTCATCACTAGTAGAATCCTAAAGGCTAAAATCATATCTGGTGATAAGAATCCTTCACTAAGCCTTTGTCAAATTAGTTGATTAATGAACAAATAATTCTGTGAAGAATGTTAGAAACTCCATCGGTAGAAAAAGACCTAAAATTAAATGTTTTGCTTTCTTGCAGCTGTCTCCTATATATAATCTGATTCCATTGACAATGAAAGGTGCAGATCAAAAGAAAGAAAATTTGGAAAGAGCCATTGAAGATTATGTCACTGAATACAGTGCAAAAAAATGCCAACCATGCCAAAATGGGGGTACCGTGGTTCTGCTGGATGGAAAATGCATGTGCACTTGCCCGATCACATATGAGGGAGTTGCCTGTGAAATCAGTAAACGGAAACTTCCTCCACGTGAGAACAAGTGATTTGTGTCATTAGGGACAATAATATGTATTTGGGGGTTACTTAATCTAACAGTTCTGTGTCTCATTTATCTGAAGTGTCAACCTGATGCTTTGCAATCCAAAGAGCATTTGTATCCTCCCCAGATCCATGCTATTGGTGTGCAGGACCTGCATTTCCTACCTGTTTTTCTCCTCTATCACTAGTCACATTTACTCTCCCTACACAAAATGAACATCCCCTCTAGTTCAGAAATGTATCTGGCATCTTAAATGTTACCCTCTCCCCAGCACCTAGACAGAACCTGGCCCAACGCGGTATATAACAGGCTAAAGGGGACCAGTAAATGGATGGGCGGATGGACCCAAAGTTGAAATCCTAGGAATCCTTAAGGTTTGATAATTTTCTGTTTTCTCTAGAATTGTCACTTGGAGAGAAATAGAGTTGTTGGCTTCTCTGGGATCACAAGGAAGGACTTTTGATTGAAGATGCTGCCCATGGAGATCATCCTTGCTGCCAAATGAAAAGCAACATGCTTCACGAAATTTCTACCAGCCTCTGCAGTCTCCTCTCTTAGAGCCACGATGCTTCTTTTCCTCCTTCAACTCCTGTGATGTTTCCATTTTTCTTTTCACTAAGAAGGAGAGGCAGCAGTGAGATATGCCAGGACTGCTTGCTCCCACAAGCAATGCCAATTACTTGCTAACAAAACAAAATTAAATTGAAAGGAGAATGTTTGTTAAAAAGACTAAAGCAATTGCCAAAGTGCTTTTTAGGACTAATATATTCTGCTAGTTCCACTACAACAGTCTGTGCTGTGCAGTTTCATTTCTGTTTATTTAGGTTCATCTTTTTTGGTCCTTAATTTGTATGTGCATGCATGCATTCATTCGGCAAAGCCTTACTGAGCACCTACTACAAGCATAGCCGCTGCTCATTAGTCTTAGCTCTCCAGTTTAACTCGACCTGTCCACAGGAAAAAAATCTATTGGATTTGTAACCAAATAGATTACATTGTCATGTTTTACAAAAAAAAAAAAAAGACAGAGAAATGAAAACAGCGATTTATATGATCCAATTTAATACCTACCCTTATAAGTTGTTTAAAATAAAGCTACATATAAGAAACTTTAAGGGAGCTGGTTGCACTGTTTTATCCATTGGCTAGCAGGGGAGTTAAGTCCTGAGATCTTTCAAAAGATCTGATAACTGAAAGAACAAGAGAAAAAAAAGGAAGGAAGTAAAGAAAAGGGGGAGGGAAGGAAAGAAAAAAGAAAGGCTCAACCCTAGCTGGTGTAGCTCCATGGACTGAGCGTGGGCTGTGAACTAAAGGGTCGCAGGTTCAATTCCCAGTCAGGGCACATGCCTGGATTGCAGTCCAGGTCCCTAGTGGGGGCCATGTGAGAGGCAACCACACACTGATATTTCTCTCCCTCTCTTTCTCCTTCCCTTCCCCTCCTTCTAAAAATAAATTTAATTTTTTTTAAAAAGAAAGGCTCAAAATACAAAAGGAAAAATGCAAAATCTAAGTTAATAAATGTTTAATTAAATGTCAACAGCGTGTATCATGTTGAATCCATTGTCATTCTCATTCATGAATAAACATTTCATGTAGTTATTAAACAATTGAAGCTAGTTTTTCTCACTCTGGAAATTCTCAAGAATGCACATGATTGCTGAGAAATCACAGTAAATGAACTACTTATTGGCAAACAAATTTTTAAAATTTTTTTGTAAATTTCAAGTTTTTTAACAACAAAGAAAGAGGTTATTAGATATGGGATGCATTATAGTGTATTAGGTCTGATATAGAGATGATCCTCTAAAAATAAAGGTGTTGGGCCCAGTAGGGTATAAAATAGCCTGGAGAGCTCCCGAGAATGCCCTGACCTTGGAAACCCGAGTGGGCCAGGAAGCGTGAGGACGCTGGGTGCACGTGAACACTGAGCTCTGTGATGAGGACCTCCGGGCTGCTGAGCAGGACATGGCTCGGCCTGGACTGTGGTTGGGAGAAGCGGACTTCTGAGAAGGGAAGTCCTAGTGTGGTGGAGTGTATCTGCCCCCCACCCTCTCATGCTCTCTGCCAAGGCACCCCACAAATTCAAGGAAAGGGACATGTAAGGCAAAGAGTCCTCCGAAGCACTGGCTAGACATTCAGATCATCACACTGAACCCCATTCATTATCAAGGGAACCTGAAGAAGCTGGACGAGCATTCGTGTTTCTTGGGCCTAATAGAAAAGGGTATTGCTTCATGTTTCCCTTTTGTACTTAAAACTTAGGTTACTTATTTATGCTGCTGACCAAGTGGTAGACAGACAGCACACACCTGCCAGCTAATAGCTCTGAGGCGTGGGTCTGCGACCTCGCCCAGCTTTTCACTGCTGTCTCCCCGAGGGTCCTTTGCGCATGCCCTGGAGCACTTCACACAACCGCCACCACGGCAGCTCCTGGGTTCATTTCCCAGTGGTTTATTTAGGAAAACAAACAAACAAACAAAAAACGGAATGATACATAAAAGACCAGGTCAGCTTAGTTTATTGACAAAGAAACTCAAATGATTCTCTCTGCTCCCATGAACACACACAAATAATTCTTAGGAGAAACATCTGCCTGTCTGTCTGTCCCACCGCCCTTCCCCTCCTCCCTCCTGTTTGCTCCCCACCGCCGTGCTAGGAGCAGCGACAGGCCCAGAAGAGAAAGGTGAACTCTTTAACAATTGGTAAGTTACAGAACCACTAAGCCACACGACGACAACATCTCCTTCATAAGTTATACTGAGGCTTTACGATAATGAATACAATCACCTTGTCACCTGACAGACAAGCCATGAATGGCAAATGTTACTGTTGTCGGCACACAAGGCGATTGGTACAAATCCTCCCAAACATGACTCTAGCATTTGTGACACGAGACAACCACAAAGATTAAATCTGAAACTTGAGGATAATGGCCTACATAGCACAGTGGCTTAGGACTCTCTAAATAATTACTTGGTTCAGTGATCTTTGTAAGAGGAGATATGTTTTATTGCACTAAAATGTACATGATATAACATTTACCACTTTTACCATTTTTAAGTGACATTACTTACTTTATGGTGGCTATGCAACCATTACTACCATCTACTTCAGACTGGAACTCTATAGCAATTAAACACTAATTCTCCACTCCCTACTTCCCCAGCCCGGGTGACCACTATTCTATTTTCTGTCTCTATGAGTTTGACTGTTTCAGGTACCTTATGTAAGCAGAGTCATGGAACACCTGTCCTTTAATTGCACTTCATGTAATGTCTGCAAGCATATATTAGAGTTGCACTGCTTTTTAAAGGCTGAATAATATTCCACTATGATATATCTACAGAACCTTTTGTTTATCCATTTCTCCATTGACAGACGCTTGGGTTGCTTCCACTTTTTGGCTATTTGTAATAATGATGCCGTGAACATGGTGAACAAATGTCTCTGTGTCTCCCCTTTTAATGCAATTGAGTATGTATCCAAAAGTGGACTTGCTGGACCATAGGGTAGTAATTCTATGCTTAATTTTTTGAGGAACCTCCAAACTGTTTTCCACAACAGCTGCACCACTTTACGTTTCCACCAGCAATCTGCAGGGGCTTCAATTTCTCTACATTCTGGACAATGCTTATTTGTTGTTTGTTTTTTGTTCTTGTTTCTATAAGAGTCATCCTAATGAGTATAAAGTGGTGTCTCATTGTGGTTTTGATTGACACTTCCCTAATGATTGGTGATGTTGAGCATCTTTTCAAGTGCTTATTAGTCTTTCATACATTTTTTTTGGTGAAATGTCTATTCAAGTCCTTTTCCTGTTTGTTAACCAGGTTGTTTTGTTTTGAAGTTATAATAGTTCTTCATATTTTCTAGATATTAATCCCATATTAATAGATGATTTGCAAATATTTACCCCCATTCTAAGGAGTGCCTTTTCACACTACTGATAGTCCTTTGATGTATATAAAAAATTTAAGTATATTTTATTGATTATGTTATTACAGCTGTTACAGCTGTCATAATTTTTTCTCCCCTTTATTCCTCTCTGCCCTGTACCCCATCCACCATCATTCCCCACCTTAGTTCATGTCCATGGGTCATACATATAAGTTCTTTGGCTTCTCCATTTCCCATACTATTTTTTTTATTTATTTATTTTAGAGAGGGAAGGGAGGGAGAGAGAGAGAGAGAGAAACATCACTGTGCGGTTGCTGGGGCACATGGCCTGCAACCTAGGCATGTGCCTTGACTGGGAATCAGACCTGCGATGCCTGGTTCGCAGCCCGCGCTCAATCCACTGAGCTACACCAGCCGGGGCTCCCATACTATTCTTAACCTCCCCCTGTCTATTTTGTACCTACCATTTATGCTTTTTATTCTCTGTACCTTTTCCCCCATTCTCCCCCTCTCCCTCTTCTAGGTGATAAGTAACCATGCAATCTCCATTTCTGTGATACTGTTGCTGTTCTACTTGTTTGCTTAGTTTTTTTCTTTTTTTTTGTTTCGTTTTGTTTTTTAGATTCAGTTATTGACAGTTGTGAGTTTGTTGTCATTTTACTATTCATAGTTTTGATCTTCTTTTTCTTAGATAAGACTTTTTAACATTTCATATAATAAGGGCTTGGTGATGATGAACTCCTTTAACTTGACCTTATCTGAGAAGCACTTTATCTGCCCTGCCATTCTAGATGAAAGCTTTGCTGGTTAGAGTCATCTTAGATATAGGTCCTTGCTTTTCATGACTTCAAATACTTATTTCCAGCCTTTCTTGCCTGCAAGCTTTCTTTTGAGAAATCAGCTGATAGTCTAATGGGAACTCCTTTGTAGGTAACTCTCTCCTTTTGTCTTCTGCTTTTAAGATTCTCTCCTTATCATTAATCTTGGATAATGTAATTATGATGTGCCTTGGTGTATGCTCCCTTGGATCCAACTTTTTTGGGACTCCCTGAGCTTCCTGGTCTTTCTGGAAGGCTATTTCCTTTGTCAGATTGGGGAAATTCAACTTCATTATGTTTTCAAATAAGTTTTCAATTTCTTCCTCTTCATCTTCTCCTTCTGGCACCCCTATAATTCAGATTTGGGATGTTTAAAGTTGTCTTCGAGGTTCCTAAGCCTCTCCTCATATTTTTTAATTCTTCTTTCTTCATTCTGTTCCAGTTGACTGTTTATTTCTTCCTCTACTCCAAACTATTGATTTGAGTTGTGGTTTCCTTCCCATCACTATTGGTTCCCTGTGCATTTTTCTTTATTTCACTTTCCATAACCTTCACTTTTTCCTGTATTTTGTGATCATACTCCACCATTTCTGTTCTTATCCTGATTGCCAGTGTTTTGAATTGTAGATCTAATAGGCTGGGTATCTGTTCATCGCTTAGTTGTATTCTTTCTGGAGCTTTGATCTGTTCTTTCATTTGGGCCATATTTCTTTGTCTTGGCACACCTGTTATGTAGTAAGAGGTGGAGCCTTAGGTGTTCACCAGCGCAGGGCAACCCACATCACTGCATTGTGACACTGTATGTGGAGGAGGGGTCCGAGAGGGAACAGTGCTGCTTGTTCAGCTCTCTGTCAGCTTTTAGTCACTTCCTCAGCTATCCACAAGTGAATTGGGCCCATCTGGTGCTGATTCCTGGGTGGATGGGTCTGTGTACATTCCAGGGCTCCATGGGTCTCTCCAGTGAACTCTCCTGTGAGGCTTGGAGTCTCTCCTGCCACCTCAACCCCTACAGGTGTTTTCAGTCAGGGCCTGCACTGGAGCCCTGGATTGTGCGGTCTGTCTTGCTCCCCAGTTGTTCCTCCCAGTTTATCTGCACACGGATGTGGAGCTACCAGCTCAGCCAGCCACCACCTCTGCATGAGTCCTCTCTGCATGGGTGCCTGTCTCCACCCCCGGTCTCAACCAATATTTCTTCCTTAACTCCTTGGTTGTCGGAGTTCCATACAGTTCAATTTTCTGTCAGTTCTGGTTGATTTTTGTTTTTAAATTTGTTGTTGTCTTTCTGATGGTTGTGTAATAAGGCAAAGTGTGTCTACCTACATCTCCATCTTGGCTGGAAGTCCTAAAAAGTTTTTAATGTTGAAGAAATCTAATTTATTTACTTTTTTTGTTGCCTATGTTTTTGATGTCATATTCAAGAAATCATTGGCTCTGAGTTAATGTTATGAGCTTTTCCTCTAAGTTTTCTTCTAAGAATCTTAAAATTTTATTAACTTTTACATTGAGTATTTGATCCATTTAGAGTTATTTTTTGTGTGTGGTATAAAGTAAGCCTTCAACTTCATTCTTGTGTGTGTGGATATACAGTTTTCCCAGTGTCATTTGTTGATCAGTGATTTTTAAACCTTGTGTTAGTCTGCTAAAGCCAATCAGCCTGGGTGCAGCAATAGAAAAGAGGATCAGGATAACATTGAATTCTATCACAAATTGTGTCCCAATAAATTTGCTTTTATAGCTAGTATAAATATTCCAAAGTCCTTTTTATAGCATTAGTAAGTAATAGTATTAAGTTCCAAAAAGTACTATAAAATTGAAATTTGAAATATTCCTATTCTTCTGACCAAGTGAAAATATTGTCATTAGGTTACACTCAGAGGGTATGGCTAATTTGTATTAGGACATAAATAATTTTGTATTTGGGTCAACTTCCTGCCTGACAAATTCAAATTCGAGCAATAGAATATAAAGAAGACTAAGTTTGACTAACTTTTCAAATAGAGAGAACAGGGTAATTCTAAAGTGTAAAAAAAAATACAAAAGAAACTCAAGCTAAAAATAAAATCTGGAAATGTTTTCAAATTTACTATTTTAAACAAACTTGAAATTATATTCTAAAAGTGCAAAAAAGGTGTGTGTCCTCACCAATATTCATCCTGGACTGAAACAAATATTCCTATTTTAAAATTCACCAGTCAACAGCTAAGGAACATTACTATAGTCAAACCTGTGATTAATTGATGATGGGAAAGGGAAAGAACTTTGGGAATGATGGAGTGATCTGCTTTCCCCTTTGTCATCTTCTCTGAGTCTATAAAATCCTAGGATATGTCTGTGATTTTCCAAACTTTCTGGCCTAGTCTTTCTATTGGAAAGCAAACTGGGAATGAATGATTAAATGAATGGATAGACGGATGGATGGATGGATGGATGGATGGATGGATGGATGAAACAAAAATAGGTCTATTTTTTCATATAGCATCTTTGCTTTCCTTCATTTATTAAAATACAAATTACCCCTAACAAATCATTAAGCACAATGACCAACCCAAAGAGGGCTGTGTTTTGATAATGTCAGTTAAACCTCTTTGTCTTGGAAACCCAGTGAAATAAAGAATTACAACTTGGATTCTGCTTTAGGGAAGAATATTCAAGGAAGGAAGAGGTGAGAAGCCTTGAGAAGAGAAGAGAAAAGCCAGGAGAGGAAAATACAAGACCATCAGACGTCACTGAACACGCGGAGTCCCTGAAAACCCAAGAAGAGGGTCAGACACAAATCATAGCCAAAACAGCAGAGGAAAGTAATAAGTAAATTAGCATATAACAGAATTCTTCTATAAGCTTTGTTCTTTATTCTCTTTGCTCTCAAAAAACTTCTTAAGTAAATTTTAGGGGTTTTTCCCATCTCCTTACTTCAACAGTTCTTTTAGAATTCAGTAAACATTTTGCCTGGGGTTGGGTTTAAGTTGTAAGGACAACTCCTCCCTGCCCTTGTTGAGTTTAAATGGAAGTCCCTCATCGTATTGAATATAGTGGAAACTCTCCTATTGGAGGATGAATTCATTTTTCACTGAAGTTGATCGACAAGTTATGTCTGCAGGAGCACTGATGTTCTGAAAGGGTTATGACCTCCTTTTATTAAAAATAGATAGTACAAGAGTGAAAAAAAAATAACCACTTTGTTTTCAAAACAAAAAGTGAAAGAGAAATAAACCAAATCAAGGAACTGCCTGTTTCCCTCTGCACAACCTTTTAGGCACGCCTGGTCATATCCTGCTTTCTCTCTGCCATGTTCTGTTTGGCTGTTCCGTATCTATCCTAGCAGAGAAACTAGAATTTCCTTGAATTTCTATGAATCTATTTTGTGAGTCTGAGTTGTTTTTATGCTGGTAGAACTCAAAAGCACGTTTATAAAAAGAGTCAAACATACAAAATAATGATGTTTTAGCTGACTGGACTCCTACTCTGGAAACTAGAGGGGTCCCTTAACATTTCTGTGCTGTCATTTCATCATCAAAGAGCAGCGATGTAGTGATCACGTTGAGGTGTCTGGCAAGATTTTAGCCACAAGTTCTCCCGCAGCTTCCCATAAGCGATAGCTTCAAGGGAGGCTGTGCACATGCAGAATTAGTGTGCAAAGGATATACTGATTTTTATCAGATTCTGAAAGGAAACTGTGAGCAAAAAAAAAAGTTTAAAAAAATAACAGCTGCTCTGGGATCTTAGGGTGGCAGAAGAAAGCATAAAAATTAGCTCACACTGAAAGAGTTTCAGATCTACTTAGGGAGCCAAACTTAGTGCAGCTGATTCAGTGGGAGAACTATAAAAGGCAATTGTAGCAAAGAGCTTCATTTCGTGATGCAGTCTGCAGGAGTTCAGAGAAATGAGGAAATGAATGAGCAAGAAGCAGGGAAGGCTTCCTGGAAGAGGTGAGAATCAACCTCCCCGTGCTCTCTTCTCTCCAGCGTTTTATTCGGGCATGTTGGTGTTGGACCCTGAGCTCAAGTAGATGATCCTGTGTTTCTACCCTAAAATGTTAGCCATTCAGGTGATAAAGCAGAAATTGTGTAAAAGAGTATTTCTAACCTTCTTTACTAACAATTTCCACCGTGTGCTTTTTAAAGCCTATTAGATACAACCTTGACGATACTGTTAAATAATGATCAGTAGATAGTGTTACCTAAATTTTCATTAAGGCTATCTTTCTCCATTTTCCTATCAACTGACTTTTTTTTTTCTTTGAAGGATTTTTTTTTTTTTTTTTTTTTTAATGAAGCTGGTTTCTGCCAGCCCTGCACTGTCTCTGGATCAGAGTCTCCACCTAGCTGTCACCTTCTGGAAACAGCAAGAGGACAGACTAATTTTACCATTGCCTGAACGAAAACAGTTTTCTAGAATGCAAATTTATGACAAGAGAATGCATGCCCAAGTACTTGAAGAACTCTAACCGCTTTCACCTTCTCCGAGCTACTTCTTCCTTTCACAGCAGGGATAGTGGCCAAACCAGGAAAATGTAACTTTATCTGCTTTAGATGGTGTCAGTACTTTGCCATCTTTATTTCATTTCCTGTTCCAAGGACTTAAGTACTTAGTTGACTTGACAGAAAATGCACTCACATATGTAACATTTGAAGTAATTCTTTGAAGTAAAGTGATTATGTTACAAATACTAAAAATATAAATGTATTGGTGGATATTGAGTTATGGTTGAGTTACCTATTTTTCTCTTAGCCAAATACTTCTCTTAAATCTATGCTTTTGAGAGACTGCTGAATGTATGTCAATTACAACTAAAAATCACCTTAATCTGCATTTAGAGATAAGCAGGAACCGAAATGGAATTCAAGTGAAGGAACTGAAATTCGAACTTCTCTTAACTAGCTTGTCCCTAGCTTATCAGCTACATTGTTCACGGAAATTGCTAGACATCTGTTTAGCATGTCATTTTTGTCCAGCTTACTGGTACAGAGAGAAAGTCATAGAATGCTCAAGAATGAGTAATTATTATGTAGTGCATGGTGACAATATGTTGAAAAACTTAGTAGTAAACAGGATCCGAGTGGAGAATTATTTCTACCTGTGAGGCGTATCTAGTGACCTGTTTACCATCTTGCTTGATGAGTTACCTGTGTGCCCCTCCTTTCAGTCCTGCGCCATGAAATCCCCTCGGGAACTTTAAAAAAATACTAATGCCTTGGTCTCACAACTAGGGATTTTTATTTTAATAGTCTGGGGTAAAAGCCTGGGACTGTGCTTTAAAAAAAACTTCCAGGTGACTTTAACGGCCAGCCAGGTTGAGACCCATTGCTTTCGACTCTAAGTTGTCACATCACTGTGATAACCGCTGGTCCGGCAGATGGTGAAATGAGAGGTTTTGGGGTTAAGCTAAAGTGTATTTCCACTGCGATGTGCTCTTCTGTTAGTGGTCTTTGTCTAATGGCATGCCTGGGTCCCATGCCTGTGTTATGTTTCTCTTTCATTCTTTCATTGCACAGTTATTATGTGGCTGAGACCGTGCAATTTCAGATTGCTGACGACCCTCCCAGCTCCTGACGGCTCCTCAAGCCTCGCCTCTCCTTAAAATATGTACAAGTTTGAAGCAGAGTCAGGTTTCTTTCCACCCTTGATGGCCACCCCTTCCCCACTGTCTTGCCTCGTCCTGGCAGTGATTCTACCCATATTTCCTACCGCACCTTGATTTTGCAAAACATTCTCAATTTAAGGAATAAATGAGGAACATTTCTAAATAAAGGATTTTGTATTGCCATGGTATAATTAGTACTAGCTCAGCATCAAATGGAGAAATTGGTGCCCCTGCCGCAATAGTGGTGGTATATACAAGAATTTCTAGAAATTTGCAACCCCAAATGAAGGACTCAGTTGGCTTTCCTTTGCAATAGGAACCAAAGATGATCCTCTGCCTTTGATATTACTTTAGGAACAGGCTATATGTTCAAAATAAAAGAAATAAATCTATATGCCAGAATATGTTTAGACAGGAACTACAGTTGATTGGTGGTTAATCTAACTACCTGGCATCAAATACCATACTCTTAACTCAAGATATCTAGTTCACCAGTGTGAGCAATTGAGGCATTCGATGCTAACAAAAATTACTGAAAAATTAACTCATGAACCTAGATTAAAATATGTTTCATATTTTAATGAAATCAATGACATTCTATGATAAGCTTATGAATATTCCCACCACTTAAATGTTGACGAGAATGGTTTAAATATATTTGGAAATGGTGATTAAAATGATTGTGATCCTTTTGTTCTTTTAAAGGTTATAGTTATGTTTTCAACAAGCACCGTATACTCAAAATAGAAAAGTCAAAAAGCCAGCGAAGTACAAAATAAGAATTATGTATAATAATCCCTCCACCCAAGTAAGCCACTCTTAACATTTTAGAGTGGGTCCTTCATTCATAGATGATAGAGGGATAGAGAGATCCACGTACAGAGACTTTATATAAACCAGGTTAATAATATACACAGACTTTAACACCCAGGCACTTTTTGAAAAAAAATTGTGTCAATTTTCTGACCTCAACGCCTCACCTAGAGCTCTTCTGATGTCATTAAAATGTAAAAACTAGCTAAACCTGGCCAGCTATACAAATGCCCCACAGGCTAAGATAACATGCAAATCAACCTCACATATCAATATGTGAAAACTGGACAGACCACACAGTTCAGAAAAGGAAGTGCACTCCGCCAAGCTAACTCGCACACTCACTGCCCAAGTTACAGCATCTTCGGGGTCGCTGTGGGCTGAACACACCAACTCTTTCCAGTGACAATGGTGAGTAACCGACTTTCTGGCTCTCCCCAGTCTCCCGGCAATCAGCTGCGCCCCGCTCATCTGTGCAGAGCAGAGAGGGGCAGGAGTACTTTAAGGCTGGACCTCCTTTGGTTTGTCCCATGTCGTTCCATTTGCTAAGTAAAGCTGCTGAGTCTTCATTATACCAATTGAGAGACTGCGGCTTCGGGAGTTCCCTTTTCTGATTCTAAACTTCAGAGCAGAGGAAGAGCTATGCTTTAGAGAAAGAAAAGTTGTGTTTTGGGTCCTGGCCTGTGAAGAGAGCTGGAGGCCAGAACAAGCAATGCTCTTGGGTTTCCTATGATGAGTACGCTGGGTCCCAGAAGGAAACCCTATGAGCTGCGACGGGCAATATTGCTGGCGGTGAGGGCCCTTTTGACAACACAGTGGATTTTACAAAGACAGTTCTTTTGTTTTTAAAAAATGTGTTTTTGTTATTTGAATTAAGAGAAGCAAACGAAGCCCAAATAGTCCAAGCCTTAGGGGCAGGTCGTGTTCCCAAAGTCAATGGAAAGTCATTATTCAGGGCACACTTAAAATTGTGGCTGCCTCCCCAGTGGTACCATGAAAACTAGCTTACCCCATAATGTAGCTGAACTACAGCGTTATGCTGTTCTACAAAGTTTCCTATTATTTCTCTGTCAAAATTGGCTGTGTTCTTACACACATGGTGTCCTTACACCCCCACTTTCTACCCCACAGCCCCAGACACCGGAGATGGGTTATGGCTTCTCTGATCAGGGAGAGGCTTGCTTCTTCTACCAGCTCCCAGTGGGAAGATGGGGATTGACACAATGACTCATGGGTTCTGGGCAGGGTGGGGTGGGGGTCTGGGACACACTACAGGCATTGAAATGGAGAGGGTTCATGGAAAGCGTAGTCTGGCAGCTCTGGTGCCAGCAGGGGCAAGTGTAGAAGTGAGAGAGTGTAATCTCACCACGGGGGAGGGGAGAAGGAGCGCTGGGGTCCAGGCTGCAGTCTCAGGGAAAGGAATGTGCAGCCCTGAAGAAAAGAGCAGTGCAGGCCCCTCCCTGCCGCTGCACCTGAAAGAGGAAGGCAATCACCTATAAAGGTGGGGCTGGGAAGTCCCTTTAGTGTTTCCAAACTGGACCTTTAGGTCCAGGACTCTTAGAAAACAGCTTGACCTTAATTACTATGGACACCTGTGGGAATGAAGCACAAAAGTATATGGGATTTCGTGAGGACAAGCCCAGTGGCTACTCAGACGGATGGGTGTTAGCCTCGCAGCAGTAAGGAGTGCCGGGTACCAGGCCCAGCCTGCCCTAACGCCCTGGGCGACCTCGATCCGGTCTTTCCAGCTCTTTCTCAAACTGCTCAGTTAAATACAGAGTCCATATAGGTGTTCCCCCATGTTCTGTATAATGTGATTCCATGTTTTAGAAGTGACAGGCCAAGGGCAACAGGATTCTGTCTCTCAGACATCAGCTCACTCCACAGTCCTAAAGCAGAAACAATAGAAAATCATACCTGTTCACAAAATAAGCATTTCAGGTACATTTCAATTTGCAGAATTTTTTTTTGGGGGGGGGAAGGTTGGGTAGGAGAAGATATCCAATAATGCACAAAGTTTTGTATGTTCATGCTTAATGAGGAAAAAATCTTTTATACATAAATCTTAGAAGGTTTTAAGAAAGAAGTAAAATATGTGTTTGGGGTTTTTGTTAGTTTATTCTGCTGACAAAAGAAATGTGTTATCACTCATTCATTCACCAAGGTTTATGGCACCCCTACCCCATGCTGGGGCTTGGCTATACAAGAACACAGGGTTAACCACACAGGTGAGGTCCCGGCTTCCTGGGGCTCGAACTTCCAGCAGTGGGTCTCAAATGTCAGTGAGCACCTAAGTCACCTGCAGGGTCAGGGACTCAGCCTGATCATTCATAATTCTAATAAATTTCCTTATGATACCAACACTGCAGGAACTGGAGACCACTGTTTCTTGGAAGTGGATAGACCGAGATGTAATGAAAGGAAATACCTTGTAGTGACCTCAGAGGAAGTGACTCAGGAGCTGAGATAGAGTGTGTAGAGGAGACGTCCTCTGGGGAAGGGTTCTGGTCTCTGGTGAGGTGACGTGTAGACTAAGGCAGTGGCTGTCAACTCTGGCTGCACATTCACAGCACTTCACCAGCTTATGAGTCACAGCCATTGTCAAGGCCGGTTACATCGAAACCTGGCCATGGCAGGGGTTGGTGGGGGGGTGGGGGGCGAGCGGCATGCAATGAGGGTTGAGAGTTGCCACATCAGCATGAGAATGAGTTGGGCCCGGGGAAGGTGGTGGCAGAGACCATGCCTAGCAGAGGAAATGGCAGGTGTGAAAGAAGGGAGGCAGAGGAGAGAGTGGGTCTGCAGGGAGCCCAGGACTAGAGATGAGCAAGAGGAGAGCAGTAAGATGTGCTTTCAAGAATTAGGCAGCGGCCACTCGATTGATGAGTCACGAATACCATGACAAGGAATTTGACCTTATTTTGTTCGCCTGGCAGTCACCAGGGTCTCCTAAGCCAAGGAGTGAGTGCTACCCCTACCTGATCTACACTCTGAGAGCAGGGCTACCTCTGAAGTGACATACATCCTCACCAGACAGCTGGCTTGTGGCTTGTGACTTAAATATTGACTTTTTCTTGCTCACCCTTCAAAACTGTGGCCCCAAACTTGAACGAAGCCATGCTAGAGAACAAATGTAGGGTTTCTGAGGGCAATGGTTTTTGGCACCTGCAAATAACTTGAGGGATTGTAATGGAAACCAGTGGCATGCTGGTGGCCCCAGGGAAATCAGAATATTTAAAATCTGATCTAGAAGGACCCCTCTAAGAGCTGGCAGTCTGATGCACTTCTTTCCAGTAGAGCTGTGATTCTTGTCCTTACCTTGTAAGCTGGAGGGGGTCACAGTCCTAAATGATATGTTAATATCCCCATGTAGAAATCCAGTCACCTCCACCTGGCTCACCCCTGACCCCCACTCCCTGACCTATTCTTACCCTGCCCTATAACAAAAGTGGTCATCCACCCACCTGTTGCAGCAAGAACTTGCCCAATGTGTTAAAATTTTCTTTTGTGCCATGACAAGTTTTAAGCCAAGGATGAGAGGCTGAATTCTAGGAGATCCCTTTCCTCTGCACATTGATGCCTACAGGGGAAAATGAGGGCTACGTCCTAGAGCAGAGTGTGGCACATGGTAAGCACGTAGCACCATTGTTCTTGAAGGCGCTGGGTGTGGGGCCCTAGCTCTGGATTTGGCAACGTCAATACCACTTCCCTAATACTTCGAAGTACGTTCCATCCGCCCTTTCCTTCTCCTCCTGTCCTTCTCCTTTTAAAATGCTATGGTATGATAAATACAGTAAAATATTGTGGTTACCTTATAAAACAAATAACAACAAATGCTCACATTTTCACCACCCAAATCTCACACATATTACCATTTGGCCATAACACTGCCATTCGCCATCTTTCAAAACACAGCAAAGGACAAAGCTGAAGCCTCCTCTGTCCTTCCCAGCTCCACATTCCTCCCTCCAACAGCACAGGACACCCGCTCTGGGCATGGCATCTCGCTTTCCCAGCCATACTTTTATATATCTTTTAAACATTTTATTCATTTATTTTCAGAGATGGAAGGGAGGGGGAGAGAGAGAGAGAGAAACATCAATGTGCGGTTGCTGGGGGACATGGCCTGCAACCCAGGCATGTGCCCTGACTGGGAATCGAACCTGCAATGCTTTGGTTCACAGCCCGCGCTCAATCCACTGAGCTACACCAGCAGGGCAATACTCATATATTTATTTCATATATCTATATCCATAAAATGATGTATAGTATTGCTTTACTCGGTTTTATTTTTATGATTTCTGCATTTGTTGTTTTTCACTCTACATTGCTATGTTTTCAAGATATTTCCATCTGGACACATGCCACTCTGGTTCAGTTTCTTGAATTGCTATGTATTTATATTGCAGTTTATTCCCCTATGTGCCAACATTTAATTTGTTGTTGTTATTTTCAACTTCAAACAGAACTAGGAGTATTTTTTTATGTAGGGAATATAGGCACACACTCAAGTTTATTGAATGTTAGCAAATTGTTCTCCAAAGTCATTGTAACAATCCACCTCCCACCAGCCTCATATGAGGGTTACCACTTCTCCACAACATCCCTAAAAACATTGTCAGATTTATTGATATAGTTTCGAAAATTCATTATATGGAAAACTCTACTTCATTGTTGTTTTAAGTTTCCTGATACTGCTGAGATGAAATGTCTCCTTAGGGTTATTAGCCGTTCGAGTGGCCCCTTCTATACATCCTTCCCCTGTGTTTTATTTACTCTTTTCTTACGGACTGCTTTTTCATGGTGATTTCTAGGTGATCCTTGTAAAATAGTTCTAAGCATTAATCCTGTGTAAGTTGTATGTGTTGTGAACTTCATGTTCCCAATTTCTGATTTCTTTTGTACTTTACTATTGGCGCCTCTTCTTGTAAAGAATTTTTGCATCTTAATCCTGTCAAATTTTAGGGTGTGCCTTTTATTATTTCTGCTTTTGATGGCCTTAAAAAGAAGTTACTTTTGTTACCCTAAAAATTAAAGATATTTTCCTAGTCTTCTCTTTAAATGGTTTAAAGATTTGGTTTCCATATTTAGGTCTTTAATTATTCGGGTTTTATTTATGGTCGTGTTGTGAGGAAGGCCTGTAATGTGTTCTCATGTGGATAACCAGCTTGGTGTCATTTCGTTGCCTGCTCTCCCCCTGACTGCTTTCCGACGCCTCCACCATCACGGGTCCATTTCCCACGGCTGTGTGGCTCTGCTTCTAGGGCTCCCACCTGTCATTCTGGTCAGCGTATTTATAAAATTCCCATGTTTATCATTGTTTCTTATATATGATTCTACTGGTCTAGATTCATGCATCTTCTTACCCAAGTACATATGCTCGTACCTATTGTCCAACAATTTCTACAGTTATTTAGTATTTGTTATTGTTCTCCCAAACACGACAGGGACTTAAATCCAATGTAATCACCCATTGAACACAATTCTCTGACTCCATTTCTAGTTCTTAAAGCTCCCACTTGTGCCCCGTGACTGATGTGGCTCAGCTGGTTGAGGATCATCCACAGAGTGAAAGGTCGCAGGTTTGATTCCCGGTCAGGGCACATGCCCGGGTTGTGAGCTCAGTCCCCAGTGAAGGGGCATATGAGAGGCAGCCAATCGATGTATCTTTCTCACACTGATGTTTCTCTCCCCTCTTTCTCTTTTCCTTCCCCTTTCTCTCTAAAAATAAATAAATACTTTTTATAAATAAATAAATAAAACTTCCAGTTGGAAGAGACACATATTACTTTCACTCCCATTTAATTGGCCGAACTACGCGGCATAGTCACGCTTCAGCTATGCAGGACAGAGATGTAGGAATGTGTGGTCCTCGTGCATTCAGGGGAGTGACGCAGACGGTAGTAATTTGGAAGAAGGGTAAAACATGCTACAATGTCTATGGGTCTTTGTAAGACTGAAAATCTGTTCATTTTAACTTTTCTCTTAAATGGTAAGTTAGCTCTATATAAAAATTCTAAACTGAAACTTTTCCTCAGCATTTTACAGACTTGCTCCAATAGCTTCTGAGTTCTATTCTTGCTGATGTAAGTGCGTTATCAAGTCTAATTGTCATTTCCTAAAGGTCAAATCTGTTGTTTGTTTTAAGATGTTTATCTATGTTCTGCAGCTTTATTATACTTCAAAGATGTGAGTTTATTTTCATTTATTCTATTGGATATTCAGACTATCATTTTAAAGCAGAGATCTACATCATTTCTGTAAAGAGCCAGGTAGTAGATTGTTACAATCCAGTTCTACCATTGTAGCATGAAAGCAAACACAATCATAACCAATAAAAATTTGACTGTGTTCCGATAAAATTTTATTTATAAAAACAGGTGTCAAGCTGGATTTGGTCTATGGCAGAAATTTCCTAATCTAAAACCTAATAACTTTCTACAATTCTTTGAAGTTCTCAGCTATTATTTCTTCAAAATCTATTACCCTACCATTTCCTCTTTCCTACTTATTTTATCTAGAGTTTCTATTAGATAAGAGTTAGACAGTCTCAACCCATCCTCCATGACTTAAATTGCTTTGCTAAACTATTTATCTCTGTGACTCTTTTAATTATAAATCAGTTTTCTTCCAATTTACTAAGTTTTTCTTCCTCTGTATTTGCAGTGACCAATTGTCTATTTGCTGAACACTTTTCCAGTTTTAACACCCATGTCCCACATCCTGGAGACCTTCCCGTCCCAGACAGATCAGGGAGGTGTTCACCCTATCTGTGTCCAATCCAGACTTTATTTTATACAGAGGTTTTTGTTTCACTAATTAAGTTTTTTATTTCCAATTTCTTAAATATAATTTATTGATTATGCTATTACAGTTGTCCCATTTTTTTGCCCCTTTTTTCCCTTCTGCCCTGTACCCCACCCAACATCATTCCCCCACCTTAGTTCATGTCCATGGGTCATACATATAAGTTCTTTGGCTTCTCTATCTCCCATACTGTTCTTAACCTCCCGCTCTCTAGTTTGTACCTACCATTGATGCTTCTTATCCCATGTACCTTTCCCTCTATTTTCCCTCCTTTCCCTCCCCACTGATAACCCTCCATGTGATCTCCATTTCTGTGATTCTGTTCCTGTTCAAGTTGTTTGCTTAGTTCATTTTGGGTTGTTTTTTTTTTTTAGGTGCTATTGTTGATAATCAAGAGTTTGTTGTCATTTTACCGTTCACAGTTTTTATCTTTTTTTTCTCAGATAAGTCCCTTTAACATTTCATATAATAAGGGCTTGGTGATGATGAACTCCTTTAACTTGACTTTATCAGGGAAGCACTTTATCTCCCCTTCCATTCTAAATGAAAGCTTTGCTGCATAGAGTCATCTTGGATGTAGGTCCTTGCCTTTCATGACTTTGAATATGTCTTTCCAGCCCCTTCTTGCCTGCCAGGTTTCTTTTGAGAAATCAGCTGATAGTCCAATGGGTACTCCTTCATAGGTAACTGTCTCCTTTTCCTCTTGCTGCTTTTAAAATTCTCTCCATATCTTTAATCTTGAGTGATGTAATTATGATGTGCCTTGGTGTATGCTCCCTTGGGTCCAACTTTTTTGGGACTCTCTGAACTTCCTGGACTTCCTGGAAGTCTATTTCCTTTGCCAGATTGGGGAAATTCACCTTCATTATGTTTTCAAATAAGTTTTCAATTTCTTGTTCTTCCTCTCCTGCTGGCACCCCATCATTCAGATATTGGAATTTTTGAAGTTGTCCCCAAGGTTCCTAAGCCTTTCCTCATTTTTTTGAGTTTTAGTTTCTTTGTTCTGTTCTGGATGACTGTTTATCTCTTCCTTCTGCTCCAAATTATTGATTTGAGTTGTGGTTTCCTTCCCATCACTGCTGGTTCTCTGTGCATTTTCCTTTATTTACTTTCCATAGCCTTCACTTTTTCCTCTATTTTGCAATCATACTCAACCATTTTTGTGCACATCACCAGTGTTTTGAACTGTGCATCTGATAGGATGGGTATCTCTTCATTGCTTAGTTGTATTTTTTCTGTAGCTTTGATCTCTTCTCTCACTTGGGCCATATGTTTTTCTCTCAGCACATCTGTTATGTAGTAAGGGGCAGAGCCTTAGGTATTCACCAGATACGCTTCCTATGGGGTGGGGGGGTTCAAGAGAGAACAGTGGCACTTGCTCAGCTCTCCACTGGCTTTCAGTCACTTCCTCAGCTACCCAAAAGTGAGTTGGGCCCTTTTGGTGCTGATTCCCATGTAGGTAGTTTTGTGTACATTCTAGGACCCTGTGGATCTTTCCAATGACTCTCCTGTGAGGTTGGGAGTTTCCTACCACTGCAACCCTCACAGGTTTTTTCAATCAGAGGTTTTGAGGCTTTCTTTTCCTGCACTGGAACTGTGGGTTGCAAGGTCTTCTCTCTCCCCAGTTGTTCCTCTGGTTTTATCTGCACACAAATGTGGGACCACCTGCTCCACCAGCTGCTGCCTCACCTGCCGCGAACTTCCATCCACCACCTTGCTGCAAGTCCTCTCGGCCTGGCTTCCTGTCTCCACCCCTCCTACAGTTTGGATGGATGTTTCTTCTTTAACTCTTTAGTTGTCTGACTTCCATACAGTTCAATTTTCTGGCAGTTCTGGTTATATTTTGTTTTTAAATTTGTTGTAGTCCTTCTTTTTGTTGTGCGAGGAAGCAAAGTATATCTGCCTATGCCTCCATCTTGGCCAAAGTCTCTATTTCCAATTTTTTAATTGATTGTTTTTGATAACCATCTATTCTTATCTAATGTATGCCCATTTTTGTTTCAAATATTTTTATACTCTCGTATAGATATTATTCACTTATTTGTTTCTTGATGAATCCTGAATTTGTGAAGTCATTTTCAGGTTGCTCTCTTAGTTTAATTTAAGTTTAATTTACCTATAAGGTAAACCTATCTTATAATTGTTGAATTTGTTCAGTTTTTATTTTTTATGAACAGTTTTCTCATATTTTGAAGTTTTGTGTTGCAGACACATTTTGAGAAAGTTTGGTTGGTTGTATGGTTAGTCGGCTGCTTTTCCCTTTCCACCTGCCCCCTCTGTACCTTCTCTAATGTTGGGCTAGTCTTGACTAATTCTCCCTGAGGACTCCAGCCTTGAGCCATGTGTATATTGACAGCTGCATGATGGAGGCCCACACTGATGTTGCACTTAGCATAATTATTACTAAGCAAACTGGCATCTTGGTCCAGGTTCTGACTCCGGGGCTGTATCCAACCCAGGGTTTCTCAACCTCATCACATTTATGCATTGTAGGATGTCTAACAGCATCTCTGGTCCCTACCCACTAGATGTCAATAGCACCCCCGCACACCCCCTCATTGTGATAACACAAAGCATTTCTAGATATTACAAAATGTTCTCTCTACACCCCCACCCATGCTCTATTAAAATCATCGTCAGTTGAGAAATGCTTGTCCAACCCAACTTTCAATGGTCAATTATTTGGCCTCCTTTCATGGTACTAAGGATGGTGGGAAAAGGATATCTGTTTCTGTCCTTGGTTTCAAAGAGTGGCCCTAGCTCAGGTTTTCAGGTCACCCTATAGGAGCTAAATAAACCATGCTTCCATATCCTGAGCCAAAGCCCACCTCCCCAGTCCTCCAGTGTCACTCACTGCTTTGCCTCGCTATTCTGTTTCTGAGCTAGAATGGCTTATCTTCTTTTTGAGTGTGGATATCTTTAAATATCTTAACTTTATAGTCCATCTATCCTTGACATGTGGTCAGTGAGAGAACTAGAAAGCTTTAATTTACTGACCAGAGTTGATTCCTCTATCGCTTTTCCCTCACTTCCCTTTAGCTTCACATCTTTCCTTTTTCTTTTGTCCCTGTATCCTGCAGCAGTGCCACTGGGTAAATCAACAAAGTAGAGGATGCGTGTGTCAGCATCAGGGATGATGAGATACTGGGAGAATTGTCCAGTTTCTTCCAGGTCTCCATCACACCCTTGTCCCTGTCCCAACCTATTAGGACTGTAAACCTCAAAGTATACTCCTTAAACCAGCAGCTCAACATTAAAGTTCTGGGGACTTTATAGAAACTCTTGGACTCTACCCAAGACTGAAAAACAAGTTCTGGGAGTGAGACACAGCCACTTGGGTGTATTAACAAGCCCTCCAGGTGATTCTGATGCAGGTGCAAGGTTGAGCCTCCTGTGTTAAGACTCAGTTAAAGAGGTTTGGATCAGCGGTTCTCAACCCAGCCATACACTGGAACCACCTGCCACCCCCAGAGATTCCAATTCAGCTGGCTGGGTGGGGCTCAGGTGCTTTTTTCATTTAAGTTCCCCGAGTGATTCAAGCACCCAGTCAAAGTTTAATTTAGTTATTAATTTACTACATAGCCAGTGTGGACAGTCACTGTGCCAACTCTCTTCCCAGTGTTCCTGGAATTCTAAGGGGCAGTTGGTCAACTGTAAGTGCACAAAGTATGAAATGGATCCGGAGTTGCACTTCTCTGGGTGGAATCACAGGGCTGCCCATGACCAGATATGTGACTCTGAAGAATTTGCTCTCTCTGCACCTCAGTTTCCCTGTGTGTCAAAAGAGATGACTAATTATACCTACTGACTATGGGTGTTATAAGGATTACAGAGGTTTATATGTAAATGTCCTTAAAAAGTACCTGTAACACAGCAGAAATTGTACACAATTTTTCTAAACTATTTATGGTGTAAATAAAGCATGCAAAGGGCCTGCAAAAAAAAAAAAAAAAAAAAACCTTAAGTCGCGAAATAAGTATTTTGAGAATGGGAACTTTAAAAAGTGTTTAAAGAGTGGTTCTCATTTTTTTCCTATTGGGCCCTTTTGTTTCATAAAACTCATTTTCCCCCCAAAATTCTATATGGTCTTTACAAAGTATTGATTCAATAAAAATTACCTTTTTTCATTAAAAATTTCAGGATTTTACTATGTGCCTTTTCAGATTAGCTAGCAGAATTATAAAACCAGGGCCCTGGCTGGCGTAGCTCAGTGGATTGAGCGCGGGCTGCGAACCAGGCATCGCAGGTTCGATTCCCAGTCAGGGCACATGCCTAGGTTGCAGGCTGTGGCCCCCAGCAACCTCACATTGATGTCTCTCTCTCTCTCCATCCCTCCCTTCCCTCTCTAAAAATAAATAAATAAAATCTTAAAAAAAAAAAACCCAGAACTCAGAAGCACTATTCTATAGTCAGATTTTAGCTACAGAGACTGATAAGCCAACAATAAATTCAACCCTTATGTAAATTCTGGCACGGATTAAAAGAAGTGGACTTGAAATAAACATCTGCTGAATTCAATCTATGAAAGACATTTAGTTGAAAGAATTCATATGAAATCTAGTAAAAACACTTTAACAGATAGACATTTGGGAGGTTTAACTTATATGAATACATTTTAATTTGTCAGTGTATGGACATTGTCCAAAAAAAACTACTTGCAACTTTGTTTATTAGAACTTTGAAAGAAAAGTAGTTGAGTTTACTTTATCACAAGTGGACATTCACCCGAAAGAAACTAATTTTATCACATGTAGCCACAACTGCATGAGACAGCACTTCAGCGCTGAGTGGAATTTTTTTGATAGCAGAACAGAGCTACCCCAACACAATAGGGCAGAGACACACACTGTTTAAATTAGTCATCTGAGGAGGGTGGGGAGTTTCCAAGCTTTCTGTTGTTAATTATGAAGCAAACGAAGAGCATAAGGGTGGAATTATGGTAACTTCTGATTTCTAAGAAAGGTCTACGTGTAGTTACTGAACACACATAGCATAGATGCTTTCAACTCCCAGTCGATGTAAAAGTTAGACACCCCGAGCAAGTATTGATTGAATTTGATAAGCAGGGCAGAGAAGGTAGAAGGAAGTTCCAGAAAGTAGCCGGAAAGCCATGTTTGATGGCTAATTAGGCATGAAAATCCAGATATAGTTTCTATACATCTTGACTCTTCCACATCCGCATTTACCTCACTATTCTTCCCTTCCACGTGGTAAATCCTTGTATTTAATTTGCAAGACACACACACACACACACGTCTGCCAGCATACTCCTGAGAAATGAAGCTGTACCTGCCTACTCTTTGATCCTTAAGAAAACTGCTTTCTCCTGTCTTTGACTTCATTACAGAAAGGTATTCAGTCCTGGGGTGGGAAAAGGGTGGGGAATATTGTCTTCTAGGGCAAGTAGTTTACAAAAACTAGAACCATTCCACATTGTTGCATTTGCAATATCTGTTCTACCGTTTCCATTATTAAAGTCTGCATTTAACTGAATGGCTTAGAAGTACAGCAATCCATAGTTGTTTTTACTTAAAGATTCTATTTAACAGTGTACTCTTTTAATTATCCTAATAAATTTGTAGCTTTCAGTGTCCTAGACCCACAGGGGAGTCCAAAGGAGAGATGATGGTTATTTACAATGCAGGGCCCCTGGGACCACTGGCCTGGGCTGGAAGCCAGGTACTGACTTCCAATTCTGTTTTCTCAGGCTCTCTGAGAAGCCCTTCTTCCCCTGAACCCTCCCCACACTGAGGCCTGGTCAGCCCCATTATGAGATCCACCTGATCATCTCATTGGTGACTCCCCATTAGATAGCTTCCCTTTCTGGCTTTAATATTCTATGAGTTGAATACATTGCACAGTTCTGGATATATAGAAGGAGTCAGGGTAAGGAGTCAGGATAAACTTTATCTTCTGGGTAGGCATCTGATATGGGACATGTTTGGATTGGAAACAATGCCTAAAGTGGGGGGGGGATCAGATTTCAATGCATAACACCCTGCCAGAGGTTCTGGACTTGTCTTGAGTGTCTTTGAGAAAATATGGGGGAATGGTTAAAATTTACTATGAAATAGAGTATTGATGTCTGAAATTTACTTTGAAATTCATCAAAGAACAAAGGTGAATGGATTAATCAGTAGATGTGATAACGCAAAAGAAGGGCAAAATACAAACAATAATTGATTCTAAATGAAGGTATTCAGTGTTAGCTTTGAACTTCAATTTCAGCTTGTGAATGATCTATGTGCAATTTTTCATAATAAAAACTTGGGGGGAGTTTAAATGTCATGTACTGGGTTAATGGAGCTGATGATTTTAGTTAATACTCCATTTTCTATATTCTTTCTTAAGTATATTTTATTTATTATGCTATTACAGATGTTCCATTTTTTCTCCCCTTTATTCCCCTCTGCCCTGCACCCTTCCTCCTCCAGCACTCCCCCACCTTAGTTCATGTCCATGGGTCGTACATATAAGTTCTCTGGCTTCTCCATTTCCTATACTATTTTTAACCTCCCCCTGTCTATTTTGTACCTACCATTTATGCTTCTCATTCTCTGTACCTTTTCCCCATTCTCCCCCCTCCCTCTCCCCACTGATAACCTTTCATGTGATCTCCATTTCTGTGATTCTGTTCCTGTTCTAGTTGTTTGCTTAGTTTGTTTTTGTTTTTTTTTTCTTTTAGGTTCAATTGTTGATAATTGTCAGTTTGTTGTCATTTTACTGTATATAGTTTTGATCTTCTTTTTCTATATTCTTAACCAGTACATTTACTTATACAGCCTCTGTTTACTCACTAAGAAGATATCTGCAGAAAAATTTCCCCTAAAAATGTAAATAGATACATTGTTTTGTTTTCTTCTTATAAAAATGAGATGCATGATGATAATAAATTTTTCTCAAAGCATAAAGGGAAATGTAGAGAAAGTAAAAACTCTACCATCTGAACAAACCTCAATTAACATTTTTAAAAATTATAATTGACATACAATATTATTAGCTTCAGGTGTATAACATAGTGATCCAACATGTGTATACCTTATGAAGTGATCACCACACTAAGTCTAACAATCATCCATCATTGTACATAGTTACTACAATATTATTGATACTACCCCTTATGTTGTACATTACATCCCGTGACTTATTTTGTAACTGGAAATATATGAATATTTTCCTAGACGTATTACCAGACAAAAGATAAGACCTTCCATATGTGCTTCTTGTAGCTGTATTCGTGCTACTTCTGTACTTCCAGCTCAGCCAAATGAGCTCTGCCAGTCCTTTAATACGTGGCTCCAGCTCTCTTTCTTCAAGAAAGCTTCCACTTACCACTCTCATCCACTTTAATCCCTCTTGATTTGGCATGTCCTGCCTTCAGTGTCTCTTGCCAATGCCTTGAAATTCTCATCAAGCATCTTTATCAAATGCATTCTCTCCCCAATTATTTCGCTATCTTGCATATTTCAAGCAGTCGATATGTATTTGCTGTGGACTCATAATTTAACAAAAGCCCAGTATGATTAAGGCAAAACCATCCTTCTAACTTAATATAGTTTAAAACAAACTTCTCACTCTAGATAGAAATGAGGATATGTATGCCAATCCATTTCCGTTAACTCGTAGGAAACACAGAGATTATAATAGTAACACACAGAATTCTGTTTTTAATTGTTTGTTTGTTTGTTTGTTTTTAGAGGGGGAAGGAAAGGAGAAAGAGGGAGAGAAACATCAATGTATGGTTGCCTCTCGCATGCCCCCTGCTGGAGACCTGGCCCATAACCCTAGCATGTGCTCTAGATTGGGAATAGAACCAGTGACCCTTTGGTTTGTGGGCCAGCACTCAATCCACTGAGCTACATCAGCCAGGACACACAGAATTCTTATTTCACAAAATATAAACTAACTTCAGCTCATGCAGTTTTCACTTGGATTTTGTTGTTGCATTTCCCAAGGATTCAGAATGAGGGATCAGCATACTTTCTGAAGGGCAGGGAATGTTCTGGGCTTCCAAATGGATATTGGCAGAGTTTTGGATATTTTTATTTCATGGAAATAAGGCCGTATTTGGGTTCCTCGAAAAGTGAAAAGAAGTATTCTTATTCATGTTTGAGAGGTATCTTTATACTGTACATCTACTTCAAGGAGTTTCCATGAGTCACTTTCATGCATTGTAAATTTTATAAAGGGTTTCCTGATTTTATAGAAATATCTTAGTTATTTCCACTACAAAGTCCTTTCAGGGAATTTCAGAGAATAGATTACTAGACTAGACGATCTGAGCAATGAAAAGTGTCCTTTTCTTTAGGAATAGAAAAACAGATTGTTTCTGTCTTCATCCTTCTGTAGAGACCTGTCCTGAGCTATATCAAAGTTCAAATCACTTTTCAAACTTTGTATTTGAGAAAATAAAACATAAAGTAACAATAGCTAACATTTAACTGAATACTTTCTATATGCTAGACACTGTGTTTTTTAAATATCAACTCATTAAATTCTTATCACAACCCTGAGTGATGTCCTATGTTTACTCTGTTTTATGAATCTGGAAACTGAAGGAGGTTAAGTAATTAAATGGCAACCTACAAGGAAGTGGTGGATCTAAGATCCAAACCCAGACTGGCCCCAGGGCCTCCATCTAAACCAGTGCACTTGCTGAGTCTGCGGGGTACAAAGAAATGGCACTAGAGTAGTCCAGAGGTAGGGTACGGTTGGAACCTGCTGCTTCATAAATTTAGGATTGAGTCCACCTAGATCTCTCTTTAGCTGAATCCATCTTCTCTGTTTTAATTTCTTCAAAAATCAACACCTTTCTGGACAGATACTGTAGTCCATACCCTGCTGATTTTCCTTCTTAGAATAATATCTGTTTAGATATTCTCTTTTCCCATTTTTTGTTACTTTTAGATTATCATATAGTATGACTCTCTTTTGAGACATTTTATTTTTGTATCAGTATTGTGCCTTTTTAAGTTTAGGTTTGTGATTTATTCTAATATCCAAAGGGGCTGATCTTTTCTCCAACATTGCTTCTCTTTTCACAATATTCATTGATGTCCTTCCCCAAGTATATGTCTAAGTGAAGTCTATGATTGTATTAAGTTCTTAAAAAATGCTAGTTGTGGATCCAATTGTAATTCTCTTAGTATCAAAAACATAGGCTAATATCTTGTAACTGGCTTTCCATTTTAGTATTGCTCTGTGGCGGTTAAGTCTACTTTTCACACTTTGTGCTTTGGAGGGTTTCCACCTACTCAAATAGCCGTGTGCATTCTCAGGATGACTGCAGGTCTCAGCAGAGTCAGGCCAAGGAGCAGGAAACAGATCAGAGAGAGAATCAAGTCACTTCACGGCAAAACTGTAGTGTCAGTTAAAATTGTATTCCAGTCTCCCTGAGTGAGCCAATTAGTCACAACAGAGGAAGGGACTCCTTTTATTTTTGTTGTTAATTATTGTGATGTTATTGTCATTCAGTTTCACTCTCCCTTGATGTGGTTTAAAGAGGCAAATTAATGGAAAATATTCAGACACGTGTGTTATGCAGCTTTTCATGTGTTCATTAAGCAATTCCTTCAGCAACAAATACTAATTCTCTCAAGACATACTCTTAAAACCCATGAGCATGATTTTGCTACTTTTTCCACATTTTCCAACAAAATTTTAAACAACACATCACCCAAAGTTTGAATGAGATATATTCATCCACAAGGCATGTAAAATGTTTTCCCAATATAAGCTTCTTCAAAGGTGGCCATAAATCACTGGAAACTCCACCATTGAAGGGATGACTAATCCCTTGACCATTAAATGGTGAAACAGAACACTCCCAAATCATGTGATTCTATCTCAAAGCTGCTTCTACTCAGTTTCTTCATTGAGGCAGCTTCAGGATAGGACCTTTATGTGTGTCTAGTGGTTATTACAGATTAAAATTCCAGGGTCCAGTGTCCTAAGAAGTCTACTGCTTTTGTTTACACATACCCTAAAATCAGCACTCCCTATCATTTTAAGAAGTTGTTTAACCACTTTCCAATACTCACAGCACAAAGCTCACTCAAGAAATGTGCACAGAGGTCAACTCAGAGTGACCAGACATGATCTTACCTGCCTTTCCACCCCTAAATGGAGTGACCACTGGACCAGGTGGTTTACAAGGTGAAAAGCACAGGACCCCAGTCATCTCCCTACTCTTAAGTAATCCTCCCACTTAATGCTAGAAGAAAAATAAAGGACACAAAAAATGTATCACCCCACTTAACATAATTTTTTAAAAGAAATTCCAGGCAATTTTGGGTGGTTTATTTTGTTTTATGAAATCTATCCTGGGTAACATTCTATAAATGCCTTCCAATCACCAAACTTAATGGAATCTTTTTAGTCTTCTCAACAGTATTTTGAATGTCATCTCTTGTTCTCTGCGATACCATTCTTCCCTGGTTCCCTGTCCTTTAACCCTGCACCATCCACTTTGGTAATACCCAAGGAACTCTCATCTGCATCCCTCTCACTCTTGCTCCAGCCTCGGTTTTGCTGTCAATCTCTATGGCTTTATCGACTAATCCTCTGCTGATGACTCACACATATGACACCTCAAATGCCATGGACCCAAACCGAAATCACCATCCTTCCCCAAATCTGTTCCTACTTTTATATTCTCTAACCCAGGACTTAGCCTTCTATGTCATTTAATATTTCTCTATTGTCACCAGGACCCTGCAACCCGATTTAAAAGCACATATACATTCCCTTTTCTCCAAGCATAGTCAATGGGTAACATTCAGAACTCAGGCCCTTGTCTGCTTTGACTGGATTATTTCAGTCTTACATTTCACACTTCTTAAATTCTTCCTCACTCTGCTACTAGAAGGGTCTTTTTAAAGCTATGTCTACTTATGCAACTTTCTGGTTTCAAAGTCTTTTCATGTGGTTCCTAATGACCTAGAGCGGGGGTCAGCAAACTACTACAGTCTGCTGGCCAGACCCACCCCTTTACCAGTTCTTACAAGGAGAATGTTATGGGAACACCACCTCACCCATTTGCTTATGTGTTGTCTATGGTTGATCTCGAGCTACTACAGCAGAGTTGTGTCATCTTGGCAAAGACCATGTGGTCCCAAGAGCCAAAAATATTGACAGCCTGGCCCTTTACAGAAGAAGTTAGCTGATGAGCAGCCTAGTGGGTAGAAAGTGATCTCCATGGTGGGGCAGGTAAGGCCTCTATCCTCTGGCCGCTCTTGCAAGAGTTGAAGTATCTTAGTAACCCCTCCCCTTTGTCCCATTGTATGTGGATTTCTCTTTGGGAAAAATAATTGATTACAATCCCCTCAGCAACCTAATTTTGGACATACAGCTTAAACTTCACTTTCATAACAGCATCTTTGGGACTCAGAGTCCAAAACACCACATTCCTTTAAAAATAATAATGCAGAATCCATGACTGTCATGCCAGCCTACTTGTTGGACCTCTCTGAACTTGGTCCATCCTGCCTTGTTTGAGAACACCTGTTTCCTCATGGCTTGTGCGAACCCATATCTACCAAGCTAACTTGCTTTGCTGTTAGTCCCAGCAGTTTTCAATATTATCTACCCTAAGGACAATAGGGAACTCTGAAGTTTGAGTTTTCCACAGGCACAAGCCCAGTTTGTTAAATGGTACATGTGGCACCGACGACAGATAGTAGTCCCTAAAAGGAAGAGCCAAAAAAAGGTCAGTCAGTTCTAAGAAGATTGGAGAATTTGATCCAAAAAGTGGATTTCAAAGTCAGCCAAGAATCCCAAACTACTCGTGTTTACGGGGTTCCAAGTATCAAAGCAAAACTTCGTGTACTTCATTTTTGGCGTTCCTACGTAAATATTGACAAGTTTTAGTCATGCTGCTATTATTGTTGCTGTTGTTGTTGCGGTTTTGCCTCTGTGGAATTAAGAGCTCTTTAAAACACATTACTTCAAAATGCTTTTACACTTTCTCAAAACTGACATGATTTAAATGGCTGAGGTTTCAAATCACATGATTATAACCCATCATGAGTGGTTTTTAAGCTCTTGTATCCTGTTCAAACTAATATTGTAGCCGTGTGTGATCAGAGAACATAGTAGTCTGTGTTGTCCATGCACACTCCTGGGGGTCACCGGTCTAATGGATCCGCACGCTGGTTAAGACCAGTCTCCAGAGCCAGAAAACCCATTTCTACCCCTTGCTACCTACTTCACTCTTGGAGGTCCAGTTTTCCCCTCTGTAAAACAGGGGCAATGGTAGTCTCTGCCTCACGGTAGCAGATGACCCATTATTGCAGGAAAGCATTTGGTACCATGCCTACCACAGACTAGGAGCTCAGGGGATGTTTGCTATTTTATTTGTCATTTAAAATGCTTCAAACCTCCGTGCAAATGCTTTCAAAGCCTTAGTTTAAAATCAAAAGGATTTGAATCCCTTCAAAGTAGTTTTGACGGGCTCCAAATTCTCACTTAAAGAGAAAAACTCAATAACCTACTTTTTAATAATTCTTAGAAACATCTGGATTTCTTTGGGGATGTGGGAGAAGGAAAACATCAAATAGCATCAGTACATGTGAATCGGAGGCTTTGAGGCTGTGAAAATCATTACTGGTAGAGAATGTTTTCGCCTGACTCCTGGCCCACCTAGAGAAGGTCAGAAGCAGGGATCCCCTTAAGCAGGAATAATTTTCCTTTTGTTACACCTCAGTAACCAATAAAGGCTGATTTGACTCTGTCTAAGCTGCTGGACCCAGTTCCCAAAACCTCAGAAGAGGAAAAACAGACTCTCTGAAAAGATAAAGTATGCCCAGAAATTACAAAAGAAAACTTGGCAATAAATTAAACTTTCAAATGTTTATAAGAACAAATTTTTCTAAAAGCACAGTCTGGTGCTGGCGTATACCAGATACTCAACAACTGTTTGGTGAAGAAAGTTTGCTAACGCTAGCTACGGATGTGTACACTTCCCCATGTAGTATACTTTAAAATGGTGATATACCATAGTTGACATACAAAGAAAGTATCTATAAATATGCCTCTAGTGTACAAAGTGTCTAATATAAATGGTATTTTATAAAAGTTATATTTTAATTCCTTTATTTGGAGAGATTTTGCTTTTTAAATCATAGTTCTTGCCATTTAGAGTGTTAACCTACAGAAACTAACCTAGTTTATTAAATTGTGCCAAAACTGTGAATTTTTATCTTTTTTATCTAACTAACAATCTTGGAACAAGACCTTAAGGCAAATAGAATATTGGATGCCTTTTATGAAAATAAACTGAATATTTTTATGTGTCAAAATTATGTGGAGATAAATGATTCATACACATCCTCTGTATTGATGGAAAATAAGTCAAATAAAGACATATGAAATAGAAAATCCTTTAAATATTTCAAAGGTTAGTATCTGAGAACTATAATCCATTAGGTAAGAAAATTATCATTTTTGAAAGTCACACTTTCGAAGAGCATTTGAGCTTTGAGGTCTTATTTTGTGTGTGCACGTTGTCCAGGATTCACCTGCTTCTATCGGGTAGGCAGTATCGTCATCGTCATTCCCACGTTCAGGTGAGGGAAGTGAGGTGCAGAGAAGGAATTTGCCTGGGTTCTCCCAGGCTGGCTCCAAGGGCCAGACTCCAAACCTCGGCTCTTCTGCCTCAGATGGGAGGGTGCCGTCTCCACTCTGTTCCCCGCCAGGCCTTCCTCACAGGACTCCGTAACACGAGCTTTCATTTGTTTCAGTTCACGTGAGTCCGCAGCACCATTTTTATAGCAGAATGGGCTTCGTTGGTCTAGATGTGCCCCTGCTATTTCACCTGTTCCCACCGACCCTGAACTTCTCCTCCCCCACTCTCAAAGTCACGTTCTACTCTCAGAACTATTGCCTGTGTGCCATAAAAAAGGAACTGTATGGGAAAAGTGTGTGGACAGTATAACTTAAGGTTCTTGTGAAAGGAAATGGCATTTTATTTTCCATAGGAAGGAATTGTGCAATAGCACCTCAGAGGGTTTAACATTTTGTCAAGTAAAGATTAAGTAATCACGCTAATTTATCATGATGATGAAAATGGGATTAGCAGGCAAGAGCTCCAGGCTGAGCTTTAATCATACAATGTTGTTTATTATATATTATTTACCCCCACATCTGCATGTTATCATACAAGAGAAAACAGAGTCCTTAAACTTGACCTTTAGCAATCTACAGAGGCATGCTTTAGCAGACAAAGTGATGAGCACATAGTACAACTCTGAGGTCGGGGCCTCTCTTTGCCACTGGAGCCCCTTCCCCTTTGCCTCTAAGCTTCCCTTCCTAATTTGGGGTTTTCCCATTTTTACCCCCAGCCCCAGGCCATCTGTTCTCTGCAAAGAGAAGTTCACTGCTTTACTTTTTCACTCTAGATTAAGAATGAACAAAATGAGACAGAAGAAAACATTTTTTCCCCTTTCTTCTCTTAGCACAACAGCTTTTTTCTGTGAAATTTCTGGAAAAAAAAGAAGGAGAACTAAACAAAACACCCCCCTCCAAGTCTCATGAGGTTGTTGTCTCTGAAGATGGATGCTATAGTCACTAACACTTCTGCTTGCCAAGCCGAATAGAAGCCTGTCTCTCTATTCCCTCAGATGTCCCAGGCCAGAATGCCTCTTGTCTTAGGTGTCCCTCAGTGCAACTCCCCTCTCTGTCCTCTCACTTCTAAGGGGCTGTCGGGCTCCTGTGGGATCATAGTGAATCTCAGCAAACACACCTCTGACCAACCATCACCTTATTCCTGCTTCTCTCTCAGAAAAGCTTAGTCAGTTCTGCTCTCTGTCCCCTCCACGTCAGTCTCCGAAAGACACACACACATCC
This sequence comes from Tonatia bakeri, assembly GCA_004024845.1. Taxonomy (NCBI): domain Eukaryota; kingdom Metazoa; phylum Chordata; class Mammalia; order Chiroptera; family Phyllostomidae; genus Tonatia; species Tonatia bakeri. The sequence goes on along the minus strand of PVIA01000276.1, from coordinate 59,416 downwards.
ACACAGACATTGGCAAATATTTACTGACGACATACGTAATGCAGAGACATGGGAATGTGACTATGTATTTCATTTTGAGTTGAGGAAATATCACTGTACAGATTAGAAGAAACAACACCCCCACCTCATTTATAAACACACATACACTTGTTTTATTTTTTTTCAGGTTGCAAACTGTTTTTTTAAAGATTTTATTTATTTATTTTTAGAGAGAGGGAAAGGGAGGGAGAAAGAGAGGGAGAGAAACATCAATGTGTGGCTGCCTCTCACATGACCCCAGTTGGGGACCTGGCCCACAACCCAAGCACGTGCCAGACTGGGAATTGAACGGGTGACCCTTTGGTGCTCAGTCTGATGCTCAATTCACTGAGCCACACCAGCAAGGGCACAAACTGTTTATTTTTAATTGTTATATATTTTGTGATTTACTTTTTTATTGTTCAAGTATAGTTTTCTGCCTTTTCCTCTCACCCCTCCCTACCACCTCTCCCCACCTCCCCATTCTTCCCCATCTCTCTCCCCCATTTCTACCCCTCCTTGTTGTTGTCCATGTGTCCTTTATAATTGTTCCTATAAACCCTTCACCCTTTCCCCCCATTATCCACTCTGCTCTCCCTTCTGATCACTATCAGCTTGTTCTCAATTTCAATGTCTTTGGCTGTACTTTGCTTGCTTGTTCATTTTGTTGGTTAGGTTCCTGTTAATGGTGAGATCATATGGTATTTGTCTTTCATCACCTAGCTTATTTTGCTTAGCATAATGCTCTCCAGCTCCATCCATGCTGTTGCAAAGGGTAGGAGCTCCTTCTTTCTTTCTGCCGCATAGAATTCCATTGTGTAAATGTGCCATAGTTTTTTGATCCACTCATTTACTGATGGGTACTGAGGTTGCTTCCAGCACTCAGCTATTGTAAATGTGCTGCTGTGAACATTGGGGTGCATAGGTTCTTTGGATTGGTGTTTCAGGGTTCTTAGGATATAATCCCAGTATTGGGATTGCTGGAGCAAAAGACATTTCCATTTTTAGTTTTCTGAGGAGATTCCATACTGTTTTCCATAGTGGTTGTACCAGTCTGCAATCCCACCAACAGTGCACTAGGGTCCCCTTTTCTCCACATCCTCTCCAACATTTGTTGTTTGTTGCTTTGCTTATGGTGGCCATTCTGACCAGTGTGAAGTAGGGTCTCATTGTGGTTTTAATTTGCATCTCTCTGATGGCTAGCAATACTGAGCATCCTTTCATATGTTTCTGGACCCTCTGTATGTCCTCCGTGGAGAAGTGTCTGTTCAAGTCCTTTGCTCATTTTTTAATTGGGTTGCTTATCTTCTTAGAATGGAGTCATGTAAGTTCTTTATATATTTTGGATATCAAACCCTTGTCAAAAATTTATGTGGAGCCATAAACAACCCCAAATAGCTGCAGCAATTTTGAGAAAGAAGAGTAAAGTAAGAGGAATCACAATACCTGATATCAAGATGTATTATAAGGTCACTGTAATCAAAGCAGACTGGTACTGGCTTAAGAATGGACACATGGACCAATGGAACAGAATAGAGAGCCCAGAAATAAACCAAAGTCTTTATGGTCAATTAATATTTGACAAAGGGGCAGCAGCATAAAATGGAGCAAAGACAGCCTCTTCAACAAATGGTGTTGGGAAAACTGGACAGCTACATGCAAAAAAAATGAGACTTGACCACAAACTTAAACCATACACAAAAATAAATTCAAGGTGGTTAAAAGATTTAAATATAAGTCATGAAACCATTAAAGCCCTAGAGGAGAACATAGGCAGGAAAATCTCAGATATTCCACGCAGCAATATTTTCTCTGATATGTCCCCTAGAGCAAGGGACATAAAGGAAAGAATAACAAACGTGATCTCATCAAATAAAAAGCTTCTGCACAGCTAAAGACAACAGCATTGAAATGAAAAGAGAACCAATAGTATAGGAAAACATATTTGCCAATGACACATACACTTATTTTAAATTGCGATAGAGCAGACACATACCTTTTATAATGAGTTCTAAATTCTAGCATTTGACAGCTTTAAGAAACTTGTAGATATAGATCAAAAAGAAAAACTTTGAGTTGACCTAAGAGATTTTAGATTATTTTTGGAGAAAGAAACAATGGAATATGAAACATGATTATAAAGCATTCTGAAGGTTTTCAGAAGCATTACCCTCAGGATAACTGAAAAATTGGGGGGAAATATGGCCAAGAAGGATCATGAAGCAAAATCCTAGGCCTGATGAAAAATTTTCTTTGGAGCTTTAATTTGGTTTACAAGAGACTTGAATTTTAAATAACAAATCCTCTGAACAGATCATTGTAAATAGGTACCCTTGGGCACAAGGAAAAGCTTAAAATGCAGCAGGAAGAATTCAAATAAGCCAAAACCACAAGGCCCCTTTCCAATGCACCTGCTTTTCAAATGAGGCAGATTTCTCACTGGCAAGTGCTCTGTATCACAGGTCATGTTGTGCATGACACCCCCGGGTTGTGCAGGGCACCATCACATCGACATACCTGTTCCTTTATCCACACAGAGGTACCCAGAGAAAGGAAAACCAAGAAAACAGGGTGGACCCCCACCCCCACTCCCCACCTAGAGCTCACCTGCCTCCCTTTTACCACGGCTCCACCACTCTAGGTTTTGAGGAACAAGCAAAAGAGGGAAGTAGAAGAGAGGATGGGCATAAAATGGAAGGTGGGGGGAGAAGCTGAGTTGAGGATACACAGCTCCAAACCTAGGGAGTGGAAGTGAAGTTTATGCCCCCTTCTACCTTGCTTATCTCCTAGAATCAAGTCTAGGAGACCCTGGGATGATGAGGAGGGACTCCCCCCCACCCCGCCCTTTATGCCCAACTCTCTGTAACCAGCCTGAGCTGACCAAACCAGCACACTGGCATCTGCAGAAACCTGCAGCAGGTTCTCATGCACAACAAAGCCTTTTTCATGTGTTAGAAGGGGAAGTGGTTTGAAAACTTAGCTTTTGGAGGTGAGAGGTAAGCAAAGCCTAAAGCCCCACCCAGATACCCCTGCCGCTTTCCTAGGAGCTGAAAAAAAAATCTTTCCAAACACTATTAGTTAATTTTTGTTTGTTTAGTTATTTTTGATATGCTGCTAGAACACTTTCTACCAATATGGTGGGGCTGTTGTCGAAACAACATACAAACACCTACAGGACTTGAGGACTCCTTTTGTCTCTTCCTGCACCCAGTAATAAATCAATCCTTCCGTGTTTAGCTACAGAGACTTCATTGTCCTCATCCAGCTTTTCCACATACAATAGCTGTCTTTTATTGTCCCTTCTTCAGCAGGCAGGTGGGTTGGCCCACAAAAGTATTGTAAGCAAACTGATCTTGGCTTAATTCAATATCTTGATCTTTGGCAAGTTGCAATTGAATCTTTAGCAAAGGTACAAAGGAAGAAACTAAACATTCACTTAACAACAGGTAAAGCATTCTCTTTGATCTTCTGAGGTTTTCTTAAAACTCACCCCCCCCCAGTAATTTGGATACGTACATACATACATATATACATACATTATAGACAGATGATGGAGCAGTTCAATGGCATCAAATATATTTGCATTGTTGGGTGCACTTATTTATTTTTATCTTCTTAGTTTAGGGTCAACAAATCATTCTGAGTCTTGATTATATCAGCCAGTGTCTTAGCTAGTCCTCCCATGCGTGTATGATTTGTGAATATCAGAATGCTTCTATAGATCTGTGTCTATCATGAAGATGAAAATAATGAACAGAACAGACCTAAAGACAAAGAAGATAGATGCAAGTTGATGTCAGCCCACCTCCTCTGAGGGTGTTTTGGCCAAATGCAGTTGACTGTACTCCATGATCGGTGAAAACAGTCTCCAGCTCTAAGAAATCTTTCATCTTTATTTCAATCCTGTTTTTCCAATGACCTATTCACAGGAATTTTTCATAGTCACAGCAACTGGAATATCCAAAACAAATGCTGCAAACCAGTTCCCTTCCCCACTTCCGCCATTTCCATCAGCACCACCCATCCTGTCTCGAAGAATAAAAGAATTGCAGTCATGTTAACTCTTTCTCTCCTTCTTTCCTTATATCCTGTCTGGTACTAAGCACTTTAGTTCAGCGATGCTCAGAATTTTTCATGTCATGTCCCACATAGGAAATGATGATATTAATCAATTGGGTAAACAAAGGCTGCTTATGTCCCAAACTAATTTTCTGATGGAAAGCAGAGTGTCTCCCGCTATCTCCAAGGCCTTCATGGATCAGCATCTTCACTCACCTGTAATCCCTGGGCATGCAGGTTGGGAAACTCAAATTTAACTTTCTTTCTTCAAAATGTTTCTTACAGTTGCCCTTTTATGTCCATTTGTGCAGCTTTGTCAATGCCATTATCTCCTACTCGGATGATTGCAACATACTCCTAACTTCCTTGCCTTTGATTAATCTATTTATCCACTATTTTGGGCCTGAGTCTACAATTGTTTCCCATTACCTATGAGAATCAAACTCAAATTCTTGTCAAAATTTCAAGGAAAAGAAATTATGTGGGCCCGTCTTACCTATTAAATTTATTCCCTAATTCCCCTAAAAATCTTTTCAAATTAAATTTACTTATTCACTGCCTATCACAAACACCATCATATTTCACATATTTGCTCTGTGTCCAGAAGATCCCAGTGGTAGTCATTAATAGTCATAACTACTGGAGTTCTAGTATAGTCTTGAGTGCCCGCTATGTGTCAGGCCTTGTGCCACCTCTGCAGCATCTTGTGTGTTAGCTAATAGTATCCTGGTTTTAGAGATAAGAAAGTTAAAACTGAGGTTAAATAAATTGGCCAAGGAGCAAAATTGATAAAAGTGACGGAGAGCTTAGAGTTCAAGTCTTGGCCTCACTTTATTTTATTTTTTAAAAGATTTTATTTATTTATCTTTTTAGAGAAGGGGGAAGGGAAGGACAAAGAGAGGGAGAGCAACATCGATTATTTGCCTCTTGTACGCAACTGGACCAGGGACCGAATGTGCAACCCAGACATGTGCCCCCACTGGGTATCAAACCAGTGACCTCTCACTTTGTGGGTTGACACCCAACCAACTGAGCCCCACCAATCAGGGCCTCAGCCTGATTTTGAACAGCACACTCTTTCTACAGCCCTTGCCCAATGCGAAGTTAGCTTTCTCTACCTCATAGCATTTCTTTACAAACTTCTAATTTTCTAATTTGTCAATTAATAACCTGCTATCATGTGATAATCTCTTTTTACCTTAAATAATTTTAAAATATTTAACTGTTTATGCTATTACAGTTGTCCCAAATTTCCCCCCTTTGCCAACTCCCCCCAGGCTGACCCCTATTCCCTAGTCAATCCCCACACCATTGTCCCTGTCAATGGGTCAGTCATACATGTTCTTTGGCTAATCTCTGCACCTTCTTTTAACCAGTCCCATCTCCTCTCCCCCCTCTTACAGCCATCAGCCCATTCCGTGTTTCTATGCCTCTTTTTATTTCTCAATTAAGTTGACATGTGATATTATATTCATTTTAGGTATACAAACCAGTGATTGGGTAGTATATAACTTACTAAGTGATCACCCTGGTAAATCTAATACCCACCTGACACCATGTATAATTATTACATTATTGACTATATTTTTTATGTTGTACTTTACATCCCCATGACTATTTTGTAACTACCAATTTGTACTTCTTAATCCTTTCACCTTTTTCACCTATCCTCCCAAAACCTGTCCCACTGGCAACCATCAAAATGTTTTCTGTATCTACTATTTCTGTTTCTTCTCTGCTTGTTTATTTTGTTTTTTAGAATCCACATACAAATGAAGTTATATGGCATTTGTCTTCCTCTGACTGTCTTAATTCACTCAGCACAATACAGTCTGGGTTAGGGGTCCCCAACCCCTGGCCACAGACCAGTGTCAGTCTGTGGCCTGTTAAGAACTGAGCCACACAACAAAAGGTGAGGGCGGGCAAGCAAGCGAAGTTTCACTTGCATTATGGCCTGAGCTCTGCCACCTGTCTCCCTGCACCCACCTCGCCCATGGAAAAATTGTCTTCCATGAAACTAGTCCCTGGTGCCAAAAAGGTTGGGGACCACTACTCTAGGTCCATCACGTTGTTGCAGATGAAAAGATTTCAAAATTTAAAGTAAAGATAGATATTTATTATCAGTTTGTAATGCATATTTTTTAATTTTTTTCCCTTCTTCTTAAAGAACGCCCTTTATTATATCTTATAATACTGGTTAGGTGGTGATGAACTCCTTTAGCTTTTATTTGTCTGGGAAGCTCTTTCTCTTTCCTTCAATTCTAAATGATAGCTTTGGCTAGTAGAGTAATCTTTTGTAAATCCTTGCTTTTCATCACTTTGAATATGCCATGCTAATCCCTTCTGGCCTGAAAAGTTTCTGCTGAGAAATCAGCTGACAGTCTTATGGGAGCTCCCTCATAGATAACTAACTGCTCTTCTCTTGCTGTTTTTAAAATTTTTCTCTTTGTCTTTAACCTTTGGCATTTTAATTATGATGTGTCATGGTGTGGCCTTCTTTGGGCTCAGCTTGTTTGGTTTCTATACATTTCCTGGATTTGCATGTGTATTTCCTTTACCAGGTAAGGAAAATTTTCTGTTATTATGTTTTCACATAGATTTTTAATTTATTACTCTTTCTCTTCTCCCTCTGACACCCCCATGATGAGAACATTGATATGCTTGAAGTTATCCCAGAGGTTTCTTAAACTATCCCCATTTTTAAAAATTCTTTTTTGATTTTGCTGTTCTGGTAGGGTGTTTTCTGCTTCTTTATCTTACAGATCTCTTATTGATCCTCTGCTTCATTTACTCTGCTGTTGATTCTCTGCAATGTAGTCTTCATTTCAATTAATGTATTCTTCAGTTCTGACTGGTTATTTTTTTATGTTTTCTATCTCTGTTTTCATGTTTCCTATCTCTTTGTTGAAGTTCTTACTAAGTTCATCTACCCTTCCCCAAGTTCATTGAGCATCCTTATAACCAGTGTTTTGAACTCTGCATCTGTTAGATTTCCTGTCTCCATTTTGTTTAGTCTTTTTCTAGAGATTAGTTCTGTTCTTTCATTTGGGATATGTTTCTTCATCCCCTCATTTTTGCAGCCTCTCTGTCTTTGTTTCTGTGTATTAGGTAGAGCTGCTACATCTTCTGGGATTGGCAGTGTGGCCTAATGTCATAAGTGTCCTGTAGCATCCAGTGGTACAACCTCCCCATTTACCTGAGCTGGGCTCTCCATGTGCACCCCCCAAAACTCATGGACTATGTACACCCTCTTGTTATAGTTGGTGCTGTTGGCACCACTATGGGAGGGATTTGCCCCCAGGCCAGTCAGTTGTGAGGATTGGCTGTGACCACTGCAGAGGATCAGCTGTGCTGGGGCCCATCCCATGAAGCAGGACTTACTTCAGTAGGGCTCTGGTGCTCACTGAGTCTGCCCCTTGAGTGCATAGCTGTGGAGATGGTTGAGTGGTGCTGCAATGTGGTCTGAAGCTATTCACTGGATTTCTGGCTTTGGGGCCCCCAGGGGAGTGCGGGTCAAGGTCACCTGTTGCCAGTGTTCTGTCTGGAGCCACCTGCATAAGCTACAATGTGACCTGCTGATGGCTGCTAGTTCTGCTGGGCTTGGAGGCACCCAGGAGAGGCCAGGCTGAAAAATAGGAATAGCTGCCACTAGTGCCAGGCCTGGAGCCATTTAGTGAGAGGTATACAACATGCTGGGCCACATTCTGCTTATTTGAGAGATTTTAGAAAAGTCTGAAGCATGGGCCAAGACAGGCCATTTGTATGGAAAAGCCACTGGAAATAGCTTGAGTGGACTGGCTAATTATGTGGGGTGGGGCCTCAGGGAATTACCAGGTTGGGGCTAACCCATTAGCCAGGTTGATGGGGATTCAGATGTGATGCCCACCTGCCACCTTTGTGTTGGGAAGGCTCAGAAAAGGAACAATTTGCCAGCATTTCTGTCTAGGAGAATGCTGTCCTTCCAGCTCTTGCCCAATGCCATACAACTCAGTTCCTCCAGGTGTGTCCAGGTGCCCCAGGGGTGGAACTTTGGGTGAGTGAGTCCCATTTAGTCTGTTCATGGGGGTCCTTTAAGAGGAACTCCTGGGACTCCATAAGCCTCTGTCTCACTCAGCCACAATCCCCACTCATTTTTACTGCCAGATGTTACAGGGACTTCTCTTCTAGGTGCTAGAACCCTAGGCTAGGGGGCCTGGTGTGGAGCTGGGACACGTGGCTCCTCAGGAAGGACCTCTTCACCTGAGCTGTCCCTCCTGATTTTTGTCTGCCATACATGGTCTTTAATTTCTGCATTTGCTATTCCACTTTCACCAGAATTATTTGCTTAATTTTTCAACTCATAGATTATTATAACATCAAAATCCCCAATGCCTTCTTTAGTCTATGATAGTCCATAATGGCCAATAGATTTCCCAAGATGCGCTGATCAGTTTAGAGATCTAGTCACATAAACCTTCTAGTTATTATTCTCAAATCTATTCTTAGCTTTAAAGCCAAGTAAATAGCCTGTTGATCTTCACATTAACCCAGATTTGAGCCTCAATAACAATATCAATAATATAATTTAACATAAAAGTGTCTTTTAAAATCCTATTACATGCCTAGCATTCATGTGGCTGAGAGGTTTAGAATACAAACGTCTATATATTGTATAGTTCTGGTCCTCTAGAACTATACTATTCAGTACTATAGTCACTAGCCTTTGTGGTTATTTAAATTTTAATTAACTAAAATTAAATGAAATTTAAAATTCAGTTTCTCCATTGCATTAGTCACATTTTAAGTGCCCAGCAGCAGAATATGGCTAATGGCTACCATATTGAACAGGACATGTCTACATTACAAGTAATCCTGTGGGCAGCACTACTCCAGAAGCATATCAACAGTTTTGTTAAGAAATACATGTGTTTGATGTAATTCATAGCAGCTGATGGCATATTAGCTCAGAGTTCCTGTCAATAAGCAGCCGTCGTAAGTTAGGGCTTTATCCATCATTATTCTTTCACTCAGTGTAACACTTGGTGCCTAATAAGTGTTCAAAAAATTTTAACTAGTGTTCATTGAGTAGAGATGGCAGCTCCTATACAGATACTCAGTTATTTGGTATCATAACTTGTTTTAAAAAGTAAAGATTTAAACAGCAGAAAGAGAACCAAACTATTTTATGCACAAGTGGCCTATGTTTCACAAATTCTGCCAAAATGCTTGAATGTAAATGCACAGCGGACCGTTGACACCGCTCTGCCCCTGCTTGGACAGCTGTGCATGACATCTGCATCACGTCCACCAGGAGTTGTTTATTTTTGAAACGTGCACTGACCCACTTCTAAGCCCAAAGGGTAAAAATGTCACCTTTGTTCACTTCTCAAGAAAAATATTTTTAAGATCCTGAGCTGACTGTGAAAGGAATAGCTGTTCCTTGGGGTGTTATCGTAACTCCTGTTTCATTGCAGGCTTTCTGACAGTCATCAGTTCTTGCCTTCATTCCTATTCCTAATATGAACAGGAAAGCAACTCCACTGCCAAGAAGCCACGTTGGCCTCTTTTCTTCCAGAGAATGTGCTTATGAGCTGTGTGATTTTGTAATTATCTCTTCATATTTCAAGGACTGTGAGCTTCTTGGCTGAACTGGACTGTTTGATTCAGTCTTATGTGGTTGACCCATGAATAGCATGGGTTTGAACTACATGGGTCCATTTATACACAGATTTCTTTTCTCAATAGATATATTGGAAAAAATTTTGGAGATTTCCTTACTACCAAGAAGCAATTACATTGACTACACTAGGCTATACTGTTACTTCTTCATTATCAATGCATGAATCGTTATACCTGTAAATAAATATGATTTTCTTTTTCACATCATTTTATTTTTGATGTCTAGTGTTAGTTATACATATGATATCTACAATATTTTGTATTGTATAAGACAATATTGATGTAGGTGCTGGCACATAATTCATCTTGTAAACAGACAGCATAAACTTATGGTATTGATAAATGTACTACAGTACTATTTTCTCTTCCTTATGATTTTCATAATAATATTTTCTTTTACCTAGTTTAATGTAAGAATATGATATTTAATATATGTAACATACAAAATATATGTCAATCAACAGTTTATATTATTGGTAAGGCTTCTGGTTAGCAGTAGGCCATTAGGAGTTAAGTTTTGAGGGATTCAAAATTTATACATGTATTTTCTACTGAGTGGGGAGTCTGCATCCCTAACCCTCAAGTTGTTCAAGGGTCAGCTACAATCCAACTACCTAGGACTTGGCCATGTGGGAGATAACCAGTAAACACTTTTGTATATATAAATTAAATAAGATTAACAAATATGTCTCCTTGCCTGGAGTTAAAACTTTTAAGTCTCAATATTTTAATAAAGACACAAATACAATTAAAAACAAAACAATCTTGATGAGTGACCTTTTCAGATTCCTCAGAGTGCCACATAATATCAGATCATCTGACATAAGTGTGCTGTGGGATGGGGCAGTTATTTTGCAACGAGGTAGGAGATTTTTTTTTGTGGAAGATCTAGAAATAAGGTTGAATATCATACATTTGGAGTCCATATTTAGTCTACTTGAAAAAATCCACAGGTAACAGGAAACTCCATTTCCCCTGGAAATACATCTGGCCCATATAAGCTAGAGAAAGGCCAGGGCAGGGGTTTTCCCAGCAGGGTCTCAAGCCCCTGGAAATCACCGATTGCCTTTCAAGGAATTCACAAGGTCAAAACTATGCACAGGATAATTCTAAGATGTTATGTGTCTTTGTCATTCTCATTCTCTCATGAATGTTCAGTGGAATTTTTCAGAGGCTACATGATTATATAGAAAGGCTATTAAGATATTCTTCCCTTTGAGGCCATATCTTCATATACTTCAACCAAAACATGTCACAACAGATTGAATGCAGAGCAAACATGAGAACATAGCTGTTTTGTATTACACCGCACATGAAAGACATTTGCCAAAGTATAAAACAGTGCAAAGTCTCTTACTAAACGTTTTGTTTTGGAAAATAGAATTGTCATGAAAGTGTTATTCATGTTTTATGCAATCATTTACTATTGTCATTTTAAATGAGTAAATAAGTGACCATTTCTCAGTTATTATCCATTTTAGCAAGAGCGCTTTGGGGACCTCCAGCAGTCCCTAAGCATGCGAAGTGGTCTGGAAACCAGAGTTTGAGAGCCGCTGCTCTAGAGCATGGCACATGCAAACAGACACAGGCTCCCCGACAATGATTCACTGACAGAGGGAAAGGCAAGGAGAACCCTGTTTCTAAGCCGCCCACAAGCCTGCTAAAGACGCTGGCCACGGCTCTTCATCCGACCAGCTGACTGCACTCGGCTTTTTGGAGGCTACATCCAAGTCTCACTTCACTCTTCTCTCATAAACCAAACCATTCATTTGCCCAGCCAAATATTTGCTAGCTCTTTTCAGTTGCATGCAAATTGTTTTGTTCTATAAAATACTTACTCTAAAAAGTAGTGCTTACAATGGTTTCAAATGAGAACTCAGTTTTAATTTGAGAAGGTGGTTGGGTCTGTTGGCAGTCTTGGCTGAGGTTGGATGTGTGGTCACAGCACACCGACACCATTTCTGAGACTTGATGCGTATCATCTGCGGGTTTTTGCAAAGAGAATGGCCAGACTGGTGCCACAATCAACCCTGACTTAGCTTCCCAGTGCCTTATTTGTTCAGCTTCACATGCCACGTTTTTAGGATTTTCACATGCTAATTTATATTAAATTGATCTTTTTTTGTACAAGAATGCAAAGTCCATTACAGTAAAAGGTGACTATGGAAGGGTGTTGGTGTGTGAGTTCTCAAATAGATATTGTTCAGTCTCCTTATTTTAACCTCTCTTATCTTTGGCTCAGAAAGTTCACCACTCCTAACTACTCTATACTTATCCATCTCTCAAGAGCTCAGATCTAGGCCAAACGGTTTGAAGATATCCTCTGCATCCATCTCTGTAGCTTCCCTCTGTCTTGCATCCTACTTACAATCACTCTTCAAGTCCCATCACCCATGTAAAAATCTATTATTACTCAGGTGACCCAACCTTACCTAGATACCCTTTCAATGGCATGCCACTAAAGGCTGATGGCAATGTGGTCTAATGACCGAAAGAGCTGGAGAGGGAGCAGCTGGGGATTGCTGACTCACTGAGAACTTAGTCTCCGGGTCTCAGTTCCCCACTCTGTGAAAGAGAACTACTTAGCTGTCCTTTTGTTCACCTCCCAGCCATGTAGCAAGAATTTTGAGAATAATGTAGCCTCTGTGCTCCTCTTTATTAGCCCTCTTTCTCACTTGCTTAACACTGTTCTCTTTGTCTCGCATCCCACCAAATCCCATCCATACCTCAGGTAGCATTCAGGATCACTTCAATGCACAATAATCGCTCATATCTGAACGGCTTATTTGGCACTTAACATAAACTGCCCTGCAATAGGCATTGTACTATGAATTTTCCAGAAATACGTCATTTGTTTTTCCAAATAGCTTTAAGATTTTTAAGAATAGAGATTTGTCTTATTTACCCTTGACCACAGTGCCTGACATAATGCCTTGTAGCTTAAAGGGTACTACAGACATTCGGAAGCAAAAGGTTGACCCAACATTTATTCCATACCCACCATGTGCCAAGCTCTGTGCTAGATGCTTTTGCATACATTATCTAATGCAGTACTTGAATTGGAGGCTCAAAATGATACAGGGGCTTGTCCAGTTAACACAGCAACCTGAAGAAGCAACAACAGTTGGGGCTGGCAGTCTGAACTATTTGCTTGGCTCTGAGCTAAGCATGTTTTTCTATGTTATCACAGTGCCTCCCTCAGTAAGTCCTTCTTGATCAATAGCTCTTACTCCTCCACATCTTCACCTTCCTCCTTTTCCTACTCAATATCAATTAATATCATGTCGTAAAATGAGTAGATTTTCTTTTTAAAATACAAAGCTGTCTGTATGAGTTTGTGCTCTGTGGCTTATTATGGCCAACCTGGACAATCAGTCATTCTAATCTCTATACTGATACTTTAACCAGTAATTTCAAAATGCTCTAATGAATCCTGGGAACTCAAAAGAGAGGTATCATGGGGTTAGGGTAGAGAAAATAATAGGTTCTTAAATACCCACCCCTGCCTCTACTAGAGTGATTTTAGAATTTATATATCTATTCTAAACACAGAATTCATTTATAAAAGAAGTCTTGTACAGCTTTAAATTTTTTTGAAACATGCTATATCTCAGTCTTAGACCTTGGATGCTATGGTGTTGTAGGCACCACTCTCAGAAAAGTGGTCAAATATGGTCCAGTCATTGCTGACTATCCCATGCTATAGGGGCCAAAGACTTCAAACACTGATCTAGGCAGGACTGTCCCAGAGCCAGCCATACAGCTATAGAGGACAAACTGACTCCCCAACTTTATGACTTGGAAAGTGCTACAGAATTCTACATGTACCCACATATTTCCTCGAGTTTTCACCTTTCATAGACTCTCCCTCCACACTGTAGGTAGGGATTGGGCCTACCAGACAAAATAGTGTAACATTTTGTGCAGACAGCCAGCAGTCTCTACCTGTCAACCTACAGGATGTTGTAAACTCAGTCTTATCCCAACAGCGTTGCTAGTCCTACTGGTGTGTTAAGTCTTTCCTGGTGTAAGAGAGTATCAGCTCCTGTCTTCTCAAAGACTCGGTTCACTGTTCCTGGGACCCTGAGTCCCATATTCTTTTCATCGGCCCAGTCCCATCCTGGCCCAGGAGGTGGAACTGACCCCAGTCCTTGTGTAGCAGCCACATCCTGTCCCACAGAGAGGTGAGGTGCTGTATTATACCCCTTTACTATCCCATTTGCAATGCTGAGGATTAGAATGAACAGAAAGAGCCATTCTAATTTTATAGTGAGAAAAGCCTATTTAGCTAAAATCTCAAAGGAGTCATCAATTTTGTTTTTAAATTTTACTAGCTTCCGAAATCAAAAATGAGGGGGAGATTACATCGTAAGTAAAGGATCTTGCTTTATTAGCTTCCTGAGTCAGAAAAAGACAAAAAACTATATAATATATAAGAAAGATATCATGCATTTTTTGGTCTTGTATTTTCCTTTGCCAGCCTCTTTCTCTAGCCATTGGGAAATTAAGGGGAAATGCTGGATCAAAAACTTTGATCCTGGTGATTTCAAAGTAAATCTGTGTTTCTTAGCAGTCAGGAAAACTACAGCCTTTTGATTTTACTTCCTCTTCCTTTGTTCTGGAAAGAGACTGACTGCACGTTGCTGTAGGTGACGTTTCCAAAGTCAGTATGTCTGTGGGATGGATACCTGAAAGCCCTCTGTCCCGTGTGAAGCAGAAGCAACTTGGTTTTTGAGAAACTTTAAAAATGGGAAAAAAGCACAAAAAATATATTTAAAATACCAATGGATTCATCACCAAGAATTTTGTCATTTGCTTGAAGCCTTTTCTAGTATGAAACAAGCAAACAGTATGATGAATAGTATACTCGTGTATAAAGTTGACATCGGTCCCCATTCCTCCCCAGTTCTGTTTCCCAGCATTGCTTCACAGAGACAGTCTCTGTCATGATTTTACTGATTCTTAGAAGCTACATTTTCATATTCATCAGTGAAGGTCAGTTCTGCTCAGCCTGACTTGTGTGGCAAGGACACCAAACCCCAGAAGATGGAGTTGAATGACTGTTCCAGATAAGAATCACCACACCCCTGCTACTGACTTGATCTTTCACTTTATATTTCGATCTGGTCACTGATCTCAGAGAGAAGCACTAGGCTGAGTGTGTACCAAGAAAAGACACCACCTACATGGCTAGCCCAAGCCTCCTGTTGCCTAGTTCCCACTCCACCTGCTCAGGGTGAAAGGCCTTCCCCGATGGAAGAGCACTTCATGTCATTCTTACTGGATTTTAGAGCAACGATCGAATGAAGAGAAGCCGGGAAGAGAATGTCGAGGGCT
Source organism: Tonatia bakeri (assembly GCA_004024845.1). Taxonomy (NCBI): domain Eukaryota; kingdom Metazoa; phylum Chordata; class Mammalia; order Chiroptera; family Phyllostomidae; genus Tonatia; species Tonatia bakeri. Next base: position 44,344 of record PVIA01000276.1, on the reverse strand, counting down.
GTCAGCTTCCATCTCATGGGCTGCAAACCCTGGGGCCAGGCACGTGACTTCAATAAGCAATGTAGTTACAGCTCATTACTGTACTGGGAAATCAGACTCTTTAAGAAAAGCCACAAATCTGAATCATTAGGTGAAATCACTCTAGTTTTTACATTTCCTTGTTTTCATATATATTTAAAGTTTAAACAATAATATAGTGGATAAATACCTTCCATTTAGCTAGATTCACCCAACTGTTAACATTTTGCCACATTATACATACGTGTATAAGTGATTTCCAGAACCATTTGAAAGTAAGTTGTGCAAATTATGAAAAATCACCCCTAAAAATTTAAGAATGCATCTCCTAAGAATTAAAGCATTCTCTGTTTTAACTGTAATATCACTATCACATCTAAGAAAAATAAGAATTCTTCATCGCTTTATTGCTCATATGAAAATGTCTTCAATTGTCTCAAAATTATTTAATTATTTTGTTCAAGTCAGAATCCAATCAATATTTACATATTACATTTTATTGTTATGTCTCTTTGGGTGCTGGATTTTATCAAATGCTTTTTCTGCATCTGTTGATATGATCGTGTATTTTTTTAATCCTTCATTTTGCTTATGTGGTTTATTATGTTTATTGATTTGAAGATATCATGCCAACCTTGCATCCCTGGAATAAATCACACTTGATTATGGTGTACAGTTTTTTAATGTATTGCTAAATTTGGTTTGCTAATATTTTCTTGAGGGTTTTAGCATCTACATTCACCAGGAACATTGGCCTAAAATTTTCTTTCTTTGTAGTGTCTTCATCCTGGTTTTGGAATTAGGATAATGCTGGCCTTGCAAAATGAACTTGGGAGTCTTCCCTCCTCTTGAATTTTTTCAATAGTTTGAGAAGAAGAGGTATTAGTTCTTTTCTGAATGTTTGGTAGAAGCCATCTGTGAAACCATTTGGTCCTGGGCTATTTTGGGGGGAGCTTTCTTTATTACTGCTTCAATTTCAGTAGTTGGAATCTGTCTATTCAGATTCTCTGATTCTTCCTTGTTTAGCTTTGGAAGACTGTGTATTTCCAGGAATGTATACATCTCATCCAGATTGTCCAATTTGTGGGCATATAGTTGTTAGTAATATTTTCTTACAATCATTTGTATTTCTTTGGTGTCAGTTGTTCTCCCCTCTCATTTCTGATTTTATTTATATGGGTCCTTTCTCTTTTTTCTTAATGAGTCTGGTTAAAGATTTGTCAATCTTGTTTATTTTTTTTCAAAGAACCAGTTCTTGGTTTCATTGATCTTTTGTGTTGTTCTTCAGACTCTATTTCATTTATTTCTGCTCTGATCTTTATTATTTCCTTCCTTCTACTCACTTTGGGCTTTGTTTGCTGTTTTGTTTTGTTTTTTATTGTTGTTCAGTTACAGTTGTCCTGCCTTTTTCCCCATTGCTCTCCCCTGCCCTGTCCCCCGCACCTCCCACAGTCAATCTCCCCCACTATCTATGCCCATGAGTCCCCTATTTGTGTTCCTTGGCTTGCCCCTCTCACTTCTCTCCCGTTCCTCCCTCCCCTCAGGTCACTGTCAGTTTGTTCTTGGTTTGTTTGTTTTTTTTCATGTTCCTTTAAGTGTAAAGTTAGAATGTTTATTTGAGCTTTTTCTTGTTTCTTGAGATAGGTCTGATAATTATATGAATTATCCTCTTAGACTTGCTTTCTCAGTAACCCAAAGATTTTGGGTTGTTGTGTCCTCACTTTCATTTATTTCAAGGTATTTTTTTATTTCTTCCTTGATTTCATTGTTAACCCACTCATTGTTTAGTGACGTGTTATTTAGTGTCCATGACTTCATATGTTTTTCAGTTTTCTTCTTGTGCTTGATTTCCAGTTTCATAGTGTTGTGGTCAGAGAAGATGCCTGATGTGATTTCAATCTTCTTAAGCTTATTGAGACTTGTTCTGTGCCCTAACATGTGGTCTATCTTAGAAAACATTTTATGTACACTTGAAAAGAATATATATTCTGCTGCTTTGGGTTGAAATGCTCCTAAGATATCAATGAAATGCATTTGATCTAATATGTTACTTAAGGCTTCTGTCTCCTTGTTGATTTAATTCAATAAGGACACAGCAGCCTGAAAGACCTATCCATTGATGTCAATAGGGTGTTAAAATCCTCTACCATGACTGTATTACTCTCAAGATCTGCCCTTATGTCCATCAAGATTTGTTTTACGTATTTAGATGCTCCTATCTTGGGTGCATAAATGTTTATTTTACAAGGGTTATCTCCTCTTGTTGTGCTGCTCCCTTTGTCATTATGTAGTGTCTGTCTTTGTCTTTTACTATAACCTTGGTTTTAAAGTCTATTTTTTTAGATATAAGTATTTTTAAGTATTTTTATTGATTATGCTATTACAGTTTTCCCAACTTTTTCCTCTTTCTCTCCCCTCCACCCTGCCCAACCTTCCAGCATTCCCCTCCCCTCTTAGGTTATGTCCATGGGTTATACATATAAGTTCTTTGAGACCTCTGTTTCCTATACCATTTTTTATCTCTCCCTATCTATTTTATGCCTACTAATTATGATTCTTCTTCCCTGTACCTTTCCCCCCTAATCCTCACTTCCCCCTCCCCACTGAACTCCCTCTGTGTGATGTCCATTTCTCTGCTTCTGTTCCTGTTCTGGTTATTTGCCTAGTTTTTGTTTTCATTGTTTTTCATTTCTTTTAGGTTCATTTGTTGATCGTTGTGAATTTGTTGTCATTTTATTATTCATATTTTTTTATCTTCTTTTTCTTAGATAAGTGCCTTTAACATTTTATATAATAAGGGCTTGCTGATGATGAATCCTTTAACTTGACCTTATCTGGGAAGCACTTTATCTGCCCTTCCATTCTAAATGAAAGCTTTGATGGATAGAGTCATCTTGGATATAGTTCCTTGCCTTTCATGAGTTCAAATACTTCTTTCCAGCCCCTTCTTGCCTGTAAGGTTTCTTTTGAGAAATCAGCTGATAGTCCAATGGGTACTCCTTCGTAGGTAACTGTCTCCTTATCTCTTGCTGCTTTAGAATTTTCTCTTTGTCTTTAATCTTGGCTAATTTAATGATGATGTGCTTTGGTGTGTTTCTCTTTGGGTCCAACTTCTTTGGGACTCTCTGAACTTCCTGTACTTCCTGGAAGTCTATTTCCTTCAACAGATTGTGGAAATTTTCCTCATTATTTGTTCAAATAAGTTTTCAATTTCTTGCTGCTATTCTCCATCTGACACCCCTATACTTTGGATATTGGAACATTTCAGGTGTCCTAGAGAATCCTCAGCCTCTCTTCATTTTTTTTGGATTCTTGTTTCTTCGTTCAGATCCAGTTGGATGTTTATTTCTTCCTTTTGTCTCAAATCGTTGCTTTGAATCCTGGTTTCCTTCTTGTCACTGCTGGTTCCCTGAATATTCTGCTTTATTTCATTTTGGGTATCTTTTATTCATTCTTTAATTTTTCAACCAAGCTCAGTCAGTTCTGTGAGCATTTTGGTTACCAGGGCTTTAAATTCTTCATTAGATAGGTTGGCAAGCTCCTCATCACTTAGTTCTCTTTGTGAGGTTCTGCTGTGTTCTTTCATTTGGGCCATATTTCTTTGTCTTGGCATAGCTGATAGGTTGTAAAGGGGCAGGGCCTTAGGTATAGCAACCCTCTTTGCTGTGCTGCTTGTTGGGGAGGGGCCAGAGAGGGAACAATGCACCTTGCCTGCTGGTCTCTACTGCACTTTCCAAGACTCTTGTGTCAGACTGGAAATATCTCTCACTGGGGCAACCCCAGCCTTAGCCCATAGTCAGCTCTGAGTCTCAGTTTTCCCCTTAAGTGAAGCCCTCCCTCACAGCTCTACCAAGCTGGGAAGTCAGCCCCGCCCTCCAGCTACCTCGCTGCAGTTTTTCTGAGTCAGCCTGTGTGGTCTGCCTTACCGATCTAGTTGTTCTGGTCGATTTTTTCTTTAATACCTTGGTTGTCAGAGTTCCATGCAGTTTGATTTTCTGGCAATTTTGGTTGTTTATTGATTTTAGATTGGTTGTTATGCTCCTTTGGGTTGTGCAAGGAAGTGAAGGGTTTCTACCTATGCTTTCATCTTCTCCGGGACTCTCAGATATAAGTATTGATAGCCCAGCTTTTTATACCTTCCTTTTGCATGAAATATCTTTTTCATCCCTTTACTTTTATTTTGCATGTATCTTTCATTTGGAGGAGGGTGTCTTGAAAACAGCATATATATGGTTCTTGTTTTCTTACCCATTGAGCTACTTAATGTCTTTTGATTGGAGCATTTAAGTCATTTACATTTAAACTGATTGTTGGTAGGTACATATTTATTGCCATTTTATTTTTAAAACTATGTCCCTCTGTCTTTTTTTTCTTTTTCCACTTCTTCCTCCCTTCCCTCCTCTTCCTCCTCCTTCTTTTTCTTCCTTTCTCCTGCTCCTCCTCAGCTGTCATTGTCTTCTTCTTCTTCGTCGTCATCTTCCTCCTCTTCCTCCTCCTTTTCCTCTTCCTCTTCTTCAAGTAAGCACTTTAACATTTCTTGTAATAATGATTGGTGGTAACCAACTCCTTTAGTTTGGGGGGGTTGTTTTGCTTTTTTGTTTTTGTTTGTTTGGTTGTTTTTTTGTCTGGGAAGCTCTTTATTTCTCCTTCAGTTTTCAATGATAGCCTTGCTGGATAAAGTAGCCTTGGTTGGAGGTCCTTCCTTTTCATCACTTTGAATATTTCATGCCAATCTCTTCTGGCCTGAAATGTTTCTGTTGAGAAATTAGTTAACAGTCTTATAGGATTCCCTTGAAGGTAACTAACTGCTTTTCTTTTGTAGCTTTTAAGATTTTCTCTTTGTCTTTACCCTTTGCTATTTTAGTTATGATGTGTCTTGGTGTGGCCCTCTTTGGGTCCATCTTGTTTGGGACTCTCTGTTCTTCCTGGTCTTGTGTGTCTTTTTCCTTCACCAGATTAAGAAAGTTTTCAGTCATTATTCCTTCGAATAGATTTTTGATTTTTTGCTCTCTCTCTTCTCCTTCTGGTATGCCTATGAAGCAGATGTTGTTACACTTCAGGTTGTCCCAAAGGTCCCTTAAACTATCCTAATTTTTTAATTCTTTTTTTCTCTTTGCTGTTCTCATTGGATGTTTTTTCCTACTTTGTCTTCCAAATCGCTACTTTGATCCTCTGCTTCATCAAACCTACCATTCATTTCTTCCAGTGTATTTTTCATTTTAGATATTGTGTTCTTTATTTCTGATTTATTTTTTCTAGTTGTTTCTATGTCTTTTTTCATGCTGTTGAGCATCCTTAACATCATTACTTTGAACTCTTTATATGATAAGTTACTTTCCTCTATTTCATTTAGCTCTTTTTCTGGAGAACTTTTGTTCTTCTATTTGGGGACTGTTTCTTTGTCTCCCCATTTTGGCTGCCTCTTTGTTTTTGTTTCTAGGTGTTAGGTAGATCCACTGTGACTCCCAGTCTTGGTATGGTGGCCTTATGTAGTAGGTGTCTTATGGGACCCAGTGGTGCAATCTTCCCGCTTACCAGAGCGGGATGCTCTAGGAATATCCTTTGTGTACATTATGTGGACCCTCCTATTGTTATTGAGTCTCAATTGCTACTAGTCTTTTCATGTGTGAGATTGACCCTCAGGCTGGCTGACTGTGAAGTTCTAGCCCCAGCACAGTACACAAGCTACTGTATAAGTATTAATCACAAGAACCAGAATTCTCCCTAGCAAGACTCAGTGCCTGTTGAGATCTTCCTGTGGATATGCTGCTTGTTAAACTTAATGGATCCTGCTATGATATTATCTGAAGCTGGCCACTGGATGTGTTGGTTCTGGGCCTCTTTGGAAGGACTCTGATTCAGTCCTATGTCAGACACTGCCTGTGACTGGCCCTGGGCAACCTGTTTGGATCTATTAGGATCCAAGCTTCTGGCTCCCTCTTCTGGGCCTGGATGTGTATGAAAAGGAACAAATTGTGCATCAAAGTTGGCTTTTAACAGCATAAGGCCCAGTGACAGATCAGCAAAAGTCTTAAAGCACCCAGAGATCTGCCTCTGCCTACAGGTTGTCTATTAGGTTTAATCACTGAAAGAACCCCTGGCTGTATTCTGCAGGGCTCAAGCTCCACAGGGTGAGGTGGGAGGTATTCTTGAGGGTGGGGCTATGTGTTTCCCCCAGGCTGATGCTACATGGAGGTGAGTGCTCTGCCTGAGAAAGATGGCTTCTCCAATATGGAGAATGACTAAACACTGGATCCTGGCAGCTGGCCATTCAGCTCTCTCACCAGAGCCATATGGCTCTGTCTTACCTCCACTGGAACCCAGGGTGAATACTTGTAAATGAAATTTTGTGCATTGGCCCTTTAAGAGGGTGGCTGCATCTCTAGCCATCTCTCCCTGGCAGACAGAAAAACCACTGTTTTTCACACCTGGATGTTATGTGGGTGCCTTTTCACCAGCTGCTGTAGACTGCAGAGCCTAGCTTGAGGTTTAGACCCCACATTTCTCAGGAGGGACCTCCCGCTACAGCTGAGATATTCCTCCAGAACTTTAGCTGCCGCCTGCAAGAGCTTCACCAGCCCACTCATGTATTTGTAGTTTCAACCAGTCTTGATGTGGCTTCTTCTGTAAGTCCTAGTGATGAGGACTAGTGGCTTCTATCCAGCTAGTCATCAGTTGCTTATTCCAGATGATTTTTCTATAACTTAGTTAGTTGTTATTCTAGTTTGGTTCTGAGAAGAAGTTAGTATAGTTTCTGCCTAACTTGCTGCCATCTTGGATCTGTGCGCAGAGTTTTGATAAGAAGAGGGGGAAGTAGTTATCAAAGTCAGAAAATAAGCAGAGTCTGTTTCTTGGCTTCTCTCCTACATGGTGATCCATCTTCATCCTAGTTGCCCTACATATGGGCATGGGCATAGGTTTCTGACAGCAGATAGTGAACTCATTCTAGGAATATACACACCTTTGATAACCTGTGATTGGGATGTGATTGGCGTAAAGACAAAGCTCCTAACAACCAGACGTATATCAGCAGGGCAATGGTGAGCTTTCCGAAGGGTATGGATTCATGTGTGCTTTATCTGCTGCTCCTTAGTCTGGAGCAGTGACCAGACTTGATCTCTCCTGCCAGAGGCAATCCTGTACTGAGCAAGCAGACTGAAACCCACCCCAACTGTCTCTGCACTACACTCAGATCCTTATCAGATAGGAAGCCATCAGGACTGTGCTAGAGCCTGATTTGCTTTCTGAATAAGTCACTGGAGGCTTTGAATGGCACAGCAGAGCTGGCATAGCCTTCAGACCCAGATCACTTCTCTCTCCTTGAAAATGGCTAGCTTGGACATTGGCTTCATGTCACCTACTCCTTTAAGAACTAGAATATTAACTTCATCATTTTTAATTGAGGGAAATAAGTGGTACAATTGCTAAAGTGTAAGAACAATAAGTACCATGTTTAATTTAGAGAACAGCAACAAAAAAAAAAAGCATATTGACAGGTCATAGGTATAAACAGGCCAGTGCTGCCGGTAGTAATTATGCTGACCACATAGAAATAAGGTGAGATTTCTGAAGTCTGGGACAGAGGTGAGAATGAAATGAGATAGGGAGAGTAAAATAATTTACCTGGGTTATAAAGACAGAAATTCTGATATGCTACATTGGTACTGGAGTTGAGTAAGTTCACTTCCTCCGCCCTCCTACATGATTCTCTCATTTTCCTCCTATAGTGTTGTATTTCCTTGTGTTGTACAGGATGGGGAAGAAAAAGCCTGGTATTCATGTTCACTAAGAATGAGTTATTCATTGAGACTATCATTTGCTTAGAAATTGTTCTTGCTAGTGGAAGGGGAGAGCTTTAAACATCTAATAAAATATCCAGAAGTATTCAAGTGTTAGCTATGATTCTTCAGCATATGTAATGCAAGATCTAATATTTGATTTAAGAAACCTTAGAATTATTTTATTTTACTGCTCAGGCTCCCTTCTAGTTTATAAAAAGCTTTGGTAAGTCACTACAAATTTAGTGAAATGGAGATATTCAAATAATAACCCAGTATTGCATAATGCAAGTAATTTTTTCCAATTCCACCTTTTACTAACCATCTCAAGAGGGCTTATATGCAAAGAAAATATGTCCCTCATACTATCTATTGTTTTTTCTAAATGAAGGTAAAATTATTACTGCTTTAAAAGTCTTACATTAATTTGCTGGTTCCAAAAATTGATTGCATCTACCAAGAGTATACAGTAAAATAGACTTACAGCAAAAATGATGCTTTTGCATGCATTGGTCATAAGCCACATAACATAGAGGGGGATGGGGAGAACCAAATAAAAATTTTATCATCTTCATGTTATTGTTATAAAATAATAACATTATTGTACAATTTTTCTTTGTGAGGAAGAGTTTTATAAAAATAGGAAAAAATCAGTTTATTTTTACAAAATAAGGTAGTTTTGAGAAAGTATCTACATATCCATTTATTTCAAGAACATGCCTTTATATCTCTAAACTCTCCTCATGGCCTTTTATTAAACCTTCAAAACTTTTCAGACACTATTGGCAAGAAGTACTATCACCCAAATCATATAAACATTTAATTTTGAAAATATAATCTTTATAATTCTGTACATTTTTTCTCTCCTATTTTGGAAAGCAAAATGTACTTCCCCTCAGAGGTATGAATTGCTGGACTTACCTTTTCCTGGGTTAAATGTGTGAGAAATCAACTGTCCCACAAACCAGGAAAGCTGCTCTCAGTCTATGACAAACTAATTCATTCAATAATGTTTATAAAGCACCTTCAGTGTGGCAGGCACTGTACTAGGAGCTAGGAATCAAAGACAAATAAGCAGCAGTCTCCACCCTTAAAGAGCTCAAGTTCTAGTGTGAGAGACAGACTTGTCTCCAAAAACTGAAGGATACCGCGGAAGCCAGAGGAAGGATGCTGCGCCTGGTCTGCAGAGTCTGAGTTCAGAAGGAGGTGATGCCTACTTAAGCTACAGGGCATGCATAGGAGTTAACCAGGTAGGGAGGGGGGAAAAGACCAGTGGTGCCTTCCATGAAGTCCTGGCAAATTCTGGATTTGGGGGGACTTCTATTTTGGCATCATGGGGAGGTTAGTGGGAGAAAGAAAAAACCTAAGACTGACTTTAAAAAGTGAACATGTCTTCTCTTTTTCCTTTCTTTATCTCCCTCATAACCATTGAGCAAAATCCAGAGGCAGGAGAGTCGATCCCTGGTGCAGCACCCAGGCTTCTTCTCTCTTCTGGCTCTGCCATCCTGAGAGCATTGCCCCCAGCCGTCAGTGAACCAGAAGGCTCGGGCCCACACAGCAGTGCTGCCAGCATGGAGGGGATGCTCTACTCAGCAGCTACTGAAATCTCCTCTGCTTCAATCCCATGACCAAAATTTAGTCATATGGCCACCTCCAGAAGCCGGAAGGGCTACAAAATGTCCTGTCCTGTTTAGCTGTACATCTGACTTCAAAGCAAGAGTACTCTTACCATAGGACAGACGTTGGCAAACTTTTTTGGCAAAGGGCCAGAATGTAATTATTTTAGGCTATATACCATCTTAGTCATGTGTTGTTGTTCTTCTTTTATGGGTTTTTTTTTCAACTCTTTAAAAATATAAAAATCATTCTTTTCTTGAGGGGCTGTGCAAAACAAGCCACAGGCCGGATTGAGCAATGGTGCCGTAATTTTCCAATCCTCACTGCAGATGAAATGACAAGTATCCCAGGAGGAGTGCAGCCATCTCTGGCATGACCTACACAAGATTACAAACCATTAAGGGGAAGAGCCTTGTCATGTTCACCCATCTAGTCTCAGCCCACAGTAGGCACACAATAGTGCTTGGCCCACAGTAGGCACACAATGTTTATGACTGATGACTGATGAATGAAGGAATGAATGAATGAATGGTAAGAGAGGTAAATTTACCAACAACAATTTGTTAAAATCCCACTTTATGCCAATGGTAGTCTCTTAACATAGAATTTCATTTGACTACTGCATTTTTGCCAGAATATTCTATGTATTGGGGTGTACCTCCCTAACTGGCAGTGCCTCCCTCCTTCACCTCCACTGCAGGTGACCACCATGGTTAGCCAATTGGTTACAGAGCTGCAGGCCTTATAGTTTCTCCCCAGATGCCCTGGTAGCTGGCAGAAGAACCCTGGTTTTGGTTTTGCCCTTTTAAATATCACATGTTTGATGGGAATGTCAGCAGAAGTGTCCAGGCTGAATAGACACTTTTAGTTCCCCTCTTTCTCTTCCTTCTTGCTCAATATCCTGAGGACATAATAGAGCTTTTCTCATCTAAGTCATTCTAATTGGGGGAGGGAGGAGAGGATCCCCCAACCATTCCCCTGGAAATCTCCCCAACCAGGCATCAGAAAGCGCCACAGTCCCTGGATTCTGTGTGCTGAGCAGCCACAACAGCCACAGGTAAAGGGGCGCGCAGCCCTTGGGCCCAGGAAGACCCATTAAACAAGGCCCTGCCCCCACCTCATTCTATTGGAGTCAGGTAACAACTGTGTCTAGGTTTCTTCTTTCAGATAGAAGTGCCATTTTTTTTTTAACAGCAAGAAAAGGTACACTGTCCAAATTCTGGCAGCATAGACTGACAGAAAGGCACGTTCTGTTGGAGAATAGTACAAGACGTGGACAGCAGACATGCAAACCCAGCCAGAATGGTGACAAGCAGATAAAAGTGTGTCATCTGCTGTTTTGCAACTGGATCGGGCTGCTCACATGTTCCTGGTCCAACCTCTGGTGCCACTGGGATTAAATGAAGTCTTGCCCCGAAATCAGACACATAATCCTATTGGGTACAGACAATTTACTTCATTCTGCTCCTGACAAGTATGTGTGCCCATTCATCTTTTTTGATGAGAAGGAGCAAATTTCAGTTTCCTGGCAAACCTTAAGATCTGGCAGGTGCTGGGGTTTCATGCAAAACTTCTACACAGACTAGAGAGGGGGGCTAGCTGCCATATCACCCCGACCTTCTCAGAAGGAATGCAGGGAACCCAGCATGACAGAGGGCTAGAGATCCTCTCAGAACTGGGTGAGAGCCTTTGGCCCTCTTCTATAAATTGCCACCTCTTCTAAAGAATTCATAAGGTCAACCCTCCCCGCTTTTTAACTAAACTGTTAGTGAGGTAATGAAAAGAAGAGGAGGAGCCTCTCACTCTGCCTCCTATCGGCTGTGTGACTTTGGGTGAGGCACCTAACTTCTCTGTGCCTCAGTTTCCTCCACTAAAATAATGAAGATAATCATAGTACTAACCTCATATAGCTGTTGTGAGTATAAAATTTCATACATTTATTGTGTGTTCCTATGTGATAATAGATTGTTGATATTTGCCATTTAAATGTTTTGTCATCAGAGAGAGATTCTTCTGTGTAGGGAAATAGATGGGCACGTGAGCACAAGGCAAAGTCAGGACTGTGCTCACGTGCCCCTGCTGAGGCCCTGTTAAGAGAGGCGCCATGCAGACCAATGCTTACACACGTATGAGGTGAGGCACAGACTTTAAGTATTATAATGCCCAAGAAATTCATGCTAAGTGATAGGTGAGGGGGAGAAGGAGGAGGCTGTGTTTTCCAATAAAAAACACAGCTTTAGGGGATTAAAGGAGATCTGGAATGTCAAAGGAATTGTGCCATAATGAGCAGACACCCTGGAGAAGTCAGTCTTCTATTGCAAACAGCAAAGCCTGGGAAGGATTCCTTTCTCTCGGGAATTTATTTTAAGGGCTCAACCCATGCTGCCTGCTTGTCATGCCTCCCATGTGTTTAAGTGCCATTGGGTTTCAAATGCTCTCCAGCTCCTGCCTAAATCCAGAGGCCCGTTTCCTGCACACTGAGCTCTGGAGAGCTGGTTTCTGGAAAAGCTCCTCATCCCAGAAAGTGACGGCTGCCCCATTGGGCAGTCACACTGACACCTAGTGGTCCGAATGCTAAGCGCAGGCGATTGCTTTGAAGCTTGTGCTAGTCTTCACGTGCCTTAAAACTCATGTTTCCGCGGTTGGTAGGTGTCCCGTGTTAACAAGAGGCAGAGTTCTGGGGAAGTAGACAGCATATTTCACTTGTTCGATGTGTTAGCAGGGGCCGCCTCTGGGTGAACATTCCAAGAACAAGAGTGCGGGGGGGAGGGGGGGGGCGGGGAGATGGTGGCCCATTGGCCTGGTTTAGGCTATGGTCCCAGGGGCTGTGGTTGAAACGGTGGCTCCAGAATGAAGATCTGAGTTGGACCAGGGGCTCTGCCACTCGGCAGCTTTGGTTCTTGGGTGAATTACTGAACTACCCCTGCTTTGGTTTCTGTATCTGCAAAGTGGAGCGAACAGTAACTTCTTCATGGTTTTCTGTGAGCTCAGACCACAGGAGGCAATCTGCAACGCTCCCGCTGTCACTGGATGGCGTTTAAGAGAACGTTGCCCTGGATGCCGTGGCCCCCACTCCCCTCACAGGACACGCAGCACAGGATGATGGGAAGCCCAGGGGATGTACAAGGACCCAGACTCAAGTTCCGCCACTAAGGGCTGTTTGACTTTGGACGGATCACTTTGTTATGGGGAAGATGCCAGAGTCAGGGAATGGCCCCCTCCTCCGACCTTGTTCCTTGGCTCTTGCCTCGCTCACAAGAGACAAATTGAAGGGAAAGACAAACACGTGTCGTGGAAATGGGATAGCATGTTTATTTATGAAACCCATAAGGGTGCAAAGCTGCAAGCAGGCACCTGGCTAGTCTGGATGCCCCGCAAATTGAGGAAATAAAGTTGTTAGTGAGTTTGTAAGTGAGTTTGATCTATACACTTAAGCCAAGGCGACAAGTGGGCACTCAGCTAATCTGATGTGCCAACGATTGGGGTTCAAGGGTTATAGACTTTAGTCAGTTTCTAGGCTCCACCTCCTTCTCCCCTTTCTAAACCTTGGGAATAATGTACAGCTACCAAGGATTTCTTTCTCAGCTAGTGAAGGCTCTTTGTCTCAGTGAAATTGCTGCAGAGGTTCCCCTTTCCAGAACAGAGTCTCAGGGATTCCCCTCCTCCTGCGCTATCCCTGCTTGTGATGTTCGGAACACCCGTTGGTCTTACTGAGCCAGGCTCGGAACTGCCGAGTCAGTGGGTGAGACAGGTCTCTCTCCTCCTCTCCTCCTCAGTTTGCTACCCTATCCCACCTAACAACTGACCCTGTTTCCTTTCCTGTAAAAGGGAGAGCTTGAATTCACTGATGTGTAGGGATCTTTTTTCTTTCTAAAACATTGTGATGCTGAGGTAAGGCTTCCAATGAAAATGGTCTGCCCTTAAGGCCCATTTTGATTGCCTTTCTTTTCATCAAAGCCCAGGGTCCAGCATGTCTAAGCATTCATTTACACAGTTGCTGACTAATGAAAAGTAGAGGTTGGAATTACCTCGGTATCAGCCTCCAGGAATAAACTAAGTGTGTGTTTGGGCCGGAATGAGAACCCCCCATCAGAAGTTGGTCTGGGGTTTCTCTGATGGATTTGGAGCATTCAGGGCTTGTTCTGGTGGTCTCTGCCTCTGCTAACCAGCCTCCATAGACAGACAGGAAACCAGCAAAATTATTGAGCTGTACAAATTCAATGTATGCTTATTAATAATATTTGTCCAGTTGATGCCACGGGTATTGGTCAGACTAGTACCTGACCTGCTGAGAGCAGATTTGATGTCTCCAAAGCCCTCCCTCTGCGTGTGACTAGTTCCTCACTTAGTCCCTCCAAGTGGGGGCAACCCCAGCAGGGTGACCCCAGCAGGGCAACCCAGAGAAGGTGATCACGCAACAAGATTTTCTGCCCTTCATCCGCAACCTCATCCGTGCAGGTGCTCGGACATTCATAGCAATGCAACACAAAAGCACTGTGGACCTTTGTGAGAGTGGGGGTACCCGTTTCCTGTGGTTGCTGTAACAGGTGACCACAGATTTGGTGACTTACAACAACAGCAATGTCCCAGAGGCAGAATTCTGAACTCAGAGAGCTGAGAGAGCCAGCTTCCTCCAAACGCTCCAGGGGAGAAGCCATTCCTCGCTTATTCAGCGGCTGGTGGGTCCAGGCATTGTGGCTGCATCATTCCAATCTCCGTCTCTGTCCTCACATGGCTTTGTCCTCTCTGTCTTGTGTCTCTTATAGGGACACTTGTCATTAGATTTAGTGTAATCCAGGATGATCTCCTCATAAGATCTTTAATTGCATCTGTGATCTTATTTGGAACCCTTTCTCCAAATAAGATCACAGTCACAGATTTAGAGACATGGGCTTATCTTTTTAGGGGGCTACCATTCAACCCACTTAGTAAGGATAGAAGATAGAGAGAAAACTTACAAAGCCATCAACACCTGCATCCCAACCCCGTTCACCAGTGCTGAATCAGGGTAGCCCCGGAAAAAAAAACCCAGTCCCTGAGGTTAAATTTCTGCCACATTTTTAGTCAGAGTTGATCAGTAAACATGTGAGGATCAGAGCAAGAGAGATGCAGGATCCCAGGAGATCCAGGGTCTCTTCACCATTTGCAATGCCCCACAGGATGCCTGCCCTCCCTGCAGCAGCCTCGGCTAGTGGGGCTGAGTCCTCCACGGAGAAGCCTGAGAGGGCCAATGAGAGGGACTGGGCCACAGAGCATGTGCAACCGCGAAAATGTCCCTGAAGGATAACCCCGCCACATCCTCTGCCGCCCTGTCTTCCCCTCAAGAGACCATCCAAAACACCTCGTTTGCCCTCTCTGTCCAGAACTCACTTCAGTCAGTGAGGCGTGCTTGTACCTCTCAAGTGTTTTTATCGTTTTCATGCATATTAGAAATTCGGCATTGGTCCATTGTTACATGTCAGCCACACTTAAGTCATTTAAAATGCTTTACAAGTTTTAAAAACTGTTTTGAATAAAATACAAATTTTTCTGGACCATAAAACGTCCACATATGAGCATGACTCATTGAAATGCCACTTTCTGCTCCCTTTTGAGTCACTTCCCTTTTATCTGCCAAGTGCTACAACTTAGACAAAGAGAAAGAAAACATAAAAGCAATTTTGTTATTTATAATAAGTTTTCCTTTAATTTAACAGTTCTCCAAATACTGGTTAACTATTTTTCCTAAATGTTTTTATTGTGGTCAAATTTACGTAACATAAAAATCTGCCTTTTAAACCATTTTCAGTGTACAGTTCTGTGGCCTTAAGTCCACTCACACTGTGCGGCCATCACCACCTTCGCACTGAGAGCGTTTTCTCTGTGCCCAGATGGGACTCTGTGCCCAGGAAACCCCACCTCCTCTCCTACTGCCCCTCAGTCCCTGCACCCACCACTCTACCTTCTGTCCCTACGAGTCTGACCACTCAAGGCGGCTCGGATAAGTGGGACCACACAGCATCTGTCCTCTTGTCACTGGCAGGTTTCACTTAGCAACAATATTGTCTCCAAGGTTCACCCATGTTGGAGCATGTATCAGAATTCCCTTCCTTTTTAAGACTGATAGTATTCCATGTCATGTATATAACACATTTTGTTTTTTTCACTTCTCCATTGACCACACTTGGCTTGCTTCCACCTTTTGGCTATTGAGGATAATGCTGCTATAAACGTGGGCATACAAATATCTATTCAAGTCCCTGCTTCCTTTGGGCCTACATTCAAAAGTGGGATTGCTGGATCCTGTGGTAACTCTACTTTTGGTCTTTGGAGGACCCACCGCACTGTTTTCCACAGCACCAGTAGCGCCTGCGCCATTTCACACTCCTGCTGGCACTGCCTTCCATTCAAGTGCTTCATGTCCTCGCCAGCACTTGTTATTTCCTGTTTTTTGACAATAGCCATCCTCATGGGTGTGAACTAGTGTCTCTTCATGATTAAAATGTTTCATTAAAAGAAAAATTATTTTAAAACAATAGGCAAATTTCTGTGGTATTTTTATTCTTTTAAAAAAAAACACTTTGTGTTAGAAAATTATAGAACAGAAAGGAATTTTGGTTTCATTTTGTATTTCAGTTCTTTGATTCAACCATAGATGTAACATATATTTTTTTTATTTTTTGCTTGTCCATCATCTAGACAGAAAAGCTTATTATATTGTATAAATGCATTGACATCGATCTGATTTTTGCCACGGAACTTCCCAACTCATGGTCCCATTCCCTAGTTATATTGGCTCACACCCTTCAGCCTCTCTCTGGTCATGAGTCTTAAGCTAAAGCCAGGTTAATAATAAACCATGCCAGGTGGCAATGGTTGAACCAGAACTGTGCCCCAGACCGAGGAATTGCCAGTTGGATGACTCAAGCCTCTGACTCTGTGGAATAGTTTGGGGGAAAGAGACTTGATGTAGTCATCTGCCTAAACATGCCACCCCTGCAGCAACACACACAGACCAAACATCAGAACAGCAAGCAAAACCATCTTCTCTTAGTTTTTGTTCCCTGTCCAGATTGCTTCTGATGCTTCTAAGTAAATCAGGATGTTCGGACTCAGAGCCCTACGTCCCCTACACCGGGCTCTGTTCCCTTGCTCACGGCAGATATGCCAGGAGCAGCACCGGGGGCAGGACACAACTGCTAACAGATCACCTGCAATGACCAGGCATTCTTGGACAGGAGGTCAATTCCTAGGGCTAATGGAAAACTTTTGGGATCAGAAGAAAACTGTTAAAGCTTTTGTGTGTGAGCTGAGAATTTAAACTCAAAATAGTAACGAGACAAGAAAAAAGTGATGGTTTCTATGGTGTGTTGGGGCAAACACAGAATTTACAGTCAGAAAACCTATGTTTAGTTCTCCTTCCTACCGCATGCTTGCATTGTTTACCCTTCTGTAAAAATAACCATGCTTTGAGACAAATGAGATATTGTATGTACAGTTTTATTTTAAAACGATTAATAGTTCTAATAATAAAATTAGCAATAGGTGTGTAATACCAAACTCCAGCATTTTTTGCTAACTATACAATTGTACATTTTTTTTTTGTGGGTGGAGGTGGAGAAGTGTTGAGATCATTTGTACTCTGGAATGAGTGACCTTAATAAAGCACAAACTTTAAACTAGATAGTGGCAAAGGGCCACATACTAGAACTAGCACATCCATAAGGAGGCACCAGCCATCTCAGAATAAAATGATGGAATGCATGAATGAAAGGGGAGTGAAGACCCAGAGTGGCTGAAGTCATCAAGCCCCTTGGAAAGGTGAGGGGCCGTGGGAAAAGGGTGGCTATGTGCTAAGAACAGGATATACACCATGAAAAGCTTAAAATGACAAACATCATAATTTTAACAAGAAAAGGTGAGACCCACAGTAAAGAGCCCCACAGTGACAAAGGTGAGTGGAAACCACTCCTCGCAAAGCGGAGTCTTGTTACTGTGACTTGTAAGGGAGAAACAGTGAAGGAAGAGGTGTGAAGTGGTTCTATTTTTTGCCCTAATTACTCAACAGTGAATGTGTTTTCTCCAAAGGTTAAAAGGAGAAGAGGTAGAATGGGAATAGAGGAAGTTAGGGGGAGGATCTCATGTCATCCTGACATGCAGGGTGAAGCTTCAAACTCTCACCCACCTCACGGGAATCTCTCATGACCCTGCATTTCCAAGGTCTAGTTTGTACTTTCCTCAGCTCACACCGTGGACACCTCATTGAGTAGCAGCTGCCACCTGCCTTGCTTCGTTGGTTGAAGTCTTCCTCTAAGCCGTTTACTTCACACAGAACTTCTCACATGCTGGGAAGGAAGTCTCTAGAAAACCCCACAGATGGCCTCATACCCCCTCCCCCACCCCACTCCATGTAGAATGTACACTTTCGGTTTCTGACTTCTTGTCAAGCACAGAGAAGGAACTCACAGCCCAGACGTGTGTGTGTGTGTGTGTGTGTGTGTGTTCCGAGGGATATGGAGGCTGGAAAAGAGGCAGCGTAATATCTCTATTTTGTTTATCCCACGTCAAACAGCAACTGTCTCTGCCATCAAAAATTTTTATTTCAAATTTCATGTTTTTAGCAAAGTGAGTTTTCTTTTGGTGCTTCATGCTATATTTCTATGTGAAAATAAAATAACCACAAGAAGTAAGAGATGAAATTAAGCTCTTTGCTGTGACAGACTTGAAGGTACAGAAAAAAAATGGAAGTACTTATATTGTATTATGGTGTGTGTACATTAAATATTATGCTGAAATTCAACTAAGCCATTAGTAATGTACCTATGAAAACTGTTTTCGATGTGCATTAGTCAAAATGTAAATAACTCTTCTCCAATTTGGTATATGTAGTTAATGCAAGCTAAGCGAATTATATCCTAAGCAAAAGTAAGTTAAATTTGCTGAAAAACTATATAAAATAGAATGACAAGAATAAATGGTTTCAGGATTGTTCTGTTGTTCTATACGATCTACATCCTCTGTATTTCCTATCACCATTCCATTGGCGTCAAGAAGTCAAAAACCTAGAGCAGAACTAGCTTGAGAAACACACTCAAAGTCATGTGTAACTTCATCATTTATGGTGAGCCATGGGAGTCAGACCATGTTTGCGCGGAAGCTGTTTGGTAGGATAACCACAAAGAGAAGGTTCGAAGGTTAGATTTGTATAATGGTGGTGATGCTCAGGCTCTCGGTCTTTAAAGACAGAGGCTACACAAACCCCACCTGACCAGTACACCTTAAGAGTTCGGGGTGCTACAGTCTTTGCATGGTGGGCGGTGCTGCCCAAGCTTCAGCACTTGCTGAACGATCTTGCGTCCTCTGTTTCAAATCAGCCCCAAAAAGAAAGTTCAAGAGAACCCAGTGGGGACCAGGAAAGGATCAGAGCAGCAGGGCCCTGAGATAACTCCAGAGGGGATGCTGATTCTCAGTGACATCTGCCGAGGTTTTCTGCCAGGGTGCCCAGGCCGTTTCCTGAGGGAAGCCACACGCGGCTCCCAGAGAGACCCCGCCCTGCCACCTGCTCTCTTCTCACAGGCACCTGACAGCACAAAGCCACCACTGAGGTTGCCTGGCGTTCCGTCTCCACCCTCAGAGGCCACCAAAAAAACTGCCAGGGGTTGTCACAGTCAGGGCTAACACGAGGTCCTCTGGCCCGGGCCCTTGCCTGGCGGCAGCAGGCTGCTTCTCCCCAGCAGCACAGTCTGCGGTGAGAGGCACGTTCCCACATCCTCTTGAAGAGGGGCCTGGTGCTCCCTCCAGCCCTGGAGCAGAGGCTGTTGGAGAGAGGGCTCTTCAAACCCTCTTTAAGGAGCCTGGAGGTCATTTCTCCAACCATTATCTCTGAGATAAATCTGGTGAAATTCAAGGGAAGTTAGCCACTATGTTTAACAGACATGGGGTGGCCCAGAAGTCAGTTCACAGCTGTGAATGCCTGAAACGCAGTGTGCTCTCGTTTTGTCATCGTTCATGATGGGACTATTTTCATGTGAACGAGGGCAAGCCTGCTTCTGCCCCGCCCAGCACCGTGAGAAGGGCGGCGTCGGGGTGGTGCCCGTTTGGGTGGGTGGGGGCAGAGGTCTCTGCTTCTCCACCCCTCCAGGGAAACAGGCACGCACAGGAAGTGTGTCCATTGTCAGACAATGCCGAGGAGGACGGAAGTGTCCACGGCAGTTTCACGGAAGGCGGTGGAATTCACCATCCACCATCGCCTGCAGAGTTTTGACACAAGTACTGCCTCTCAGCCAGCTTCCAGGGGCCGTTTTTACAACTAAAACAATTAATTTTGTTATGTAATTGCTAACCATAAAGAGTTTTTTAGAAGTCAATTTTTCAGATTAAAACAGTTCTCTGTTCCAAGTTTACTAGGTATAGCAAATCAAGCCTCTCTAGACAAAAAACAACTTACTACTGTGTGTGTGTGTGCAGGTGTGTGTGCATACGTGTGTGTGTGTGTGTGCATGTCTGTGTGGGTGGGTGTGTTCAGAGGACATGACCATGGGGAACGTGGCTGTTCTTGTCTTTAACCTAGGCAACACAAACTAGCGAGGCTGAATGCTATTGCTCAGTGAAAGTCTGAGCTGCTTGAGTCCATACAAATTTTACCAGCCTCTCTCGACCTCCAAGATGGTAAGTTTCCCTGGCTTCCAGGAGAACTTTTCTGTCTTCTCAGTCTTTTTGTTACGCCTCCTGGTCAATCAACCCTTGGCTGCGTGAACCGTAAGTTTGAGCAACACGAGCCGTCACCCCAGCAGCCCTCACCTGCCTACTTCCCCATTCCAGACACCTGGTTACAGTTTCTGATGACTTGCAAGACTGGGGCTAGTTTCCCAGAATCTTCTCCCTTTACTGCTGCACCTCCTTGCAGCCTCCTCTTATCCCCTGAGGCCACTACACCTGTGCCCTGTTCTGGGCAATGGTGGTGGTGGTAGGAACTAATTTTATTCCACGAGACAAGCCAGCAATTTGGACCGAATAGCTATGGGTAGTGACATGTTATCTCAACATAACAACCAAAAAAAACCCACATGGACCAAAATTAATTAATGGTGAAAGAGAGAGACAGACAGACAAAGAGACAGAAAAAAAGAGGAAGAAAGAAGAAAGGAAGGAATCAAGAAAAGACAGAAAGAGACACACCAGTTTGGGTAAACTATTGTTACTTACTGACTCCTTCTTAATTAAAAGCATTACATGCACTCAATTAAAATCACTTTATTTTCTTTTTCTACGGGTGTTATGCAGAGAATGTTGAGTGAACTCAAAAAGACTCTGCAGGTTGTGGCTAGAAACAAATGATGAAGATTTATTGAAGGGTCTTAGAGTTTGTAAACTGAGAATACAGCTAGGCAAAAACCCAGAAACGTTCCAAAAAAGAAAGAAAAGTTAATGATTTTTATTGTAAAAAGTACATTCCTGAGAATCATCAGTCCAGCATTGACTAGCCCAAGATGGGTCCAGAGCAGTTATCAGTCAGATGTCAGTGAGTCTGGGTGAGGGATGGCAGGTGGTCTGGTCATACCTGTTGGTCTGGATAATAGACCTCAGGAGCCTGAATACCTACATCCTTCAGGGCGCGATCAGATGTTTATCTGGAGATCTGATGTATGTCCAGATGTATGTCCCGACCTGGTCACCCTACTGGCAAGTTCAAAAACTAGTTTCCATGCTAGCTAAAACAAGAGTATAGTCTTTCCTCATGCCTCAATCTTCATAACGCTAATAATTTTAGCAGCTTGGGCAAATTGACTTCATTTTATGCAATCCCTATCTTCACTCTTTTCTCAGGAAAAATACCAGTATCCATTAGAGTGGTTCGTTCTCCTCATGCATGAATTACAAAAGTGACACAGGCACAATTTAAGGAGGTGAACTCAGGCTTCATAGTTATTTTAAATTTATTAGATATCCATGACCCATGAATGTTTTATTTCTTTCGTGTTTTACAAAATCAAACTTTACAGAGATGAGACTTTCAAAGACAAGGACATTTAAAAACAATCTATAGTGGTAGGCTTTGTATTATTTAGTCTATTTATAGGTTTTAGAGGTTACTCTAGTATTAAAAATTCAAAGCAGACTTTCTATGTACAAACTGGCCGATACAAAGACAGTCATGGGGACATAAAGCACATAGAGAATACAGTCAATAATACCGCAGTAACTGTGTGTGGTGTAGGGGCTGTTAGACTTAGCAGAGCGATCACTCCAGAAGTTACATAAGTTACAATGTCTAGTCACTATGTTATACACCTGAAACTAACATCATATTGCATGTCAATTGGAAAATTAAAAAAATATATATATATTTAAAATATATATAAAACATATATAAAAATATATAATATTTTTAACAAAGCAAACATTCTGGTAAGGTGTTTTCAGTGATTCAGGAGCAATAGGGCTGGCTCGGGGCTTCTCAGCCGCAGTGGACTTTGGACGAATGGCTCTCTGCTGTGAGGGGCTGCCTGGTGCACTGCAGGGTCGCAAGGGGTCCTTGTGAGGTGCCGAGAGCGTTCCCTCCATCAGTCATTTCAACCAAAAAGCATCTGCGGACTTTGTCAAAATTGCCCCTGGCTGAGCACCCCTGAATTTGCCTAATGTCCAAGATAGATTAAAAAGCAGAAACAGTATAAAAATAACCCCCAAACCCTGTTATCAATAATAGTTACAGAGTATTTTTAGTCTTCCCTAGGAAAATATATAGATGAATTAGCTATAGAAGGAAGCATTTTCTTAATGTCTGTACTAAACGCCATATCGGCCTTCATGTAAGTATGTACTTGATTTTCTACCTTTATGTAGGTTGCTAGAAACAAAAAAGACTCCTAGATTCTGGAAATGGTTACTAGAAATCAGAGGAAGTGTTTGCTACAGTCGTCTTCCCAGGGGCTATGACAGGTGTGGTGAGTTCATACCAGTGAAGGTACCAAATTCTGAGGAAGTGTGAAATATATGGAGCACTAAAGAAATTTTATTTGTATCAAGAGCATCTCTACAATTACAGCTGTGTAATGGTAAAGCAATGTTATAGTTGGGGCTAAATATTATGTATGTACATTGATGGAAATAGTTAATGAATTGCTTCAAATGACTTTGGGGGAAAAATCCAAACAATCTAAGATGAAATGTTAGTTTTACTGAAACTATCTTAAGCTCTGCAGTTTTCCAGATCATGAAATACATCTTCTTAAGAATAAATAGAAGCTCAATCTTAGAATCATTAAAAGTTAAAAAGGTCCTGATGTGAAGTGTCAATCACAGGGGAACTGGATGGATGGTACATGAGAACTCTCTGCATTACCTCTGCAATTTTTCTGTAGGTCTAAAACTGCTCAAAAAATAAAGAAATAAGTCTATTTTTAAAAGATTCTGGAAATAATATGCACTGATAAAGGTCCATTGTCATGGGAAATAGCAGAGTAAACATAGAAAATTTAATGACTGGAATTACATGGGTATTAAGCGATCAAAATAATTCTGACCATATGTCCAGCTGCACTGGTGTATATCAACTGATTATCAGCTCAGGAAAAAAGCAAAGTGCAAAATTGGGGTTTCCATTTGTTTAAAAAGTGGGAACAGGCAGGCTGTGCATATACGTATTTGTATGTATTTGTACGTGCATAGCTTAGCTGTACACATAAGAAACTGATGCAATGGCTGCCTCTAGTGAGGAACTGGGTGAGTTTACCATTTAATTTGTCATTCACAGCAGGTCAATTCCGAGAGTAAAAGGGAGCATTACTATCATCCCAGAGCCATAGGCATAAGTGTGTGGTGCACTGGTCAGTCAGGAAGCATCATCTCCCTGAAACTGGGGACCAGGGCTTGGAGGTTCCGGGTGTAGAGCAGGCTTACTTTCCACTCTGTCGCACAATGGCACATCACTCCTGCTCTGTCTTTCACTTTTATCTTTTAAGTAAAATGAGCCCTAGGAAATGGAATGGGTATTCAACCTGCGATGAAGTCAGAATGGGAAGATGTCAAAAAAAATTGATCATTTTTGGCTTTCTGTTGTCATCATTAAGGAAGAAACATGGCTATTATTGCTAGGATTAAGGGGAAATCAGGGTGTTAAAAATGTATCTAATACACTTCCTGACAATGATAACAACCTAAAGCTAAGCGACCAGTATGAGTGATTAAGTAGTTGAGTTCGGGCTGCTGATTCGCCAGACACATTAGGCAGCCCAGGTGTTGTTCCTGCTTCTGCAGCGTCTCCCCAGCGACATGCTCTTTCCAAGCCTGTCCTCCAGCAGCCAGTGAGAAGTTTCAGGGTGCGCATAAACCTAACTCAAACACGGTAACTCTGTTACGTTATCCAGTGCCGTGCTCTTTTCAGCCACACTGATTTAAAACTAGGACATAACATTAACAATTGTAACTTCACAAGTTGGTGACCTGGAGAAAATGTTATTATACAACTAGTGAATTAGAAAAAACAGCAATGGCAGACATGCAATTATTGATCTTAGAACTTGACACACAGTAACCCATTCAAGCCTTTTTTGAAAAACAAAACCCTGTGGGAAATAGGGACTGTTATTATTTGCATTTTATTGATGGAGAAAACTGAGTCCCAGAGGGGTAAATCACATGGCTAGTAAGGAGCAACGTCAAGGTTTGAACCCACATCAATGATCCCAGAGCCTGTGTTATTAACCAAGACGTCGCCCTGCCCCCTGGGCCGGGGGTGACATCTAAGAGACAAGTTCCAGTTCCAAATCAACCACATCCATAGCTTCTCTGTTAAAACCAGGACACGGAGTGTGACCATGGGTCAGAGCGTTTCCTGGGATTTCCCCCACAAAATTCGAGATGACAGACTGCTATAACTAAGTGGATGTTGCTGAAATCCTTTGGTTTCTGTTCCTCCCCAACATGGTGGAAGAGACAGACTAGACGATCTCTATGGCTCGGCTTATTCCGTGAAAACAGGAAACCCTCCTCTGTACCAGGCGCGGTGTGCTGCGCTTTAGGAATATTAATTTGTTTATGATTCCTGACAGCCCTGGGACGTGGCATTAGTATTTCCATGATAGAGGTGAACAGTCGAAGGCCCAGAGAGTTTATGTGCCTTGCCCTAGATTACATAACCAGCACGATTCAAACCCAGGCGCTCTGGCTCCTGAGTCTGTGTTATTATCCTCTCCGCTAGGCAGCCTCTTGTTATAAAGTGTGGAATGAATTCTAGACCTAGGGTCTGAGTGACAGAACATAGAGTAAGTGTAGAAATAAAAGAATTCTTCCCCAGAGACAGACTGTCCTCCAGGTGGGGAGTGGTTTTTGTCAGGTTGCTTCTTCATGCTGTTTGGAGTTCCCCGTGGTTGTGCTCCCCCTGGGGGCCCAGAGCAGGACCCATCTTCCCCTACCCACCCCCGCCTCACACCCACTCCCACTCCCAGCACCCAGACTCTCCCTGGTCCACTGTCCTCCGCCCTGAGGCCTTCAGGGGTTGACTGAGGATTTGAGGAAATCACAGAGATTACAAAACACGGTCAAGGGAGGCAAGGTAGAAAACAAGATATTTTCAGCAACTCAGGTACAGGGTTGGAAATACAGGAGCAAAATCCATACTGGCAAATGTTTCTCTCATCCCGTTTTCATCTCCTGCGCAGGTTCCTTACCCTCAACCCACGAGCACCCACGCACCGCAGTCTGGTGCGGAGACAAACTCCTGCTGAGGATCTCTTTTCCTTAAAATCAGTCGCTGTTCGCAGTGTTCAGCCCAGTGCAGACCTTCACTCCCCAAATAGACATAGCAACCCTGGCCTTGGTCCCAGCATTGCGCAGACATGAAGAAGGAGGAGACAGTGGCGGGGTTTTGAAAACTTGGATGGCCCTGAGCCTGCCTCCCTGTGCTCACGGTTCCTGGCTGTGGTCCTTGAATTTGCTTCTTAACATTCCTCTGAATAAGTTTCCATCTGCTGATCCCATGTAGGGGGCCAGGCAAACGCTCTACAAATTCCACCTCTAATGTGCATGACGATTCTGGCAGGCTTATGTTATTGTCCCCATTTTACAGATGATGCAACTGAGGCCCAGCTAATAAACTGGGACTCCAGCCCAGTTCTCATGATCTCTCCATGGTCCTGTGGTTCTCAGCTCACTTTTCTTTCCTGGGAAGTGGAGTTAGATGGTACCATCCCCCTGAAGTACGAGACAGGCCACACAGGTCACACACTGAATGGTGGTGCTTACTGTCAGGAAGGAAGCCACTCAGGGGCCTGGAGAGGTACTGACGGGTACGTGAGTTGCGAACACAGAGCAACTCTTCCCAGCCGGACAGGATCTGGTTTTGTGGTATTCGAGCCCGGCCCCGAGAGAGAGCGTGCGCTCCAGCGTGTGGCAATGAGCAGGGCGGCCGGGGGAATAAGAAATGTTTCTAGGTCAGTTTTAAAGGACAAATATAGAAATGGTGATGACCAGATGTGTAACTTCAATTAATTTTTAAGGCTTCAGATTTTCAAATGTTCTAAAAGAACTAGAACGCTCTGGAAGACCTTGCTGATGAGAGACAGACCAAACGCAGCATGAACCCTGCCAGACTAGAAGGGATTGTACTCACAGAGGAGGGTGACTGGCTGCTCTTCTTACTGAGCAGCACCCTAATTCTAGACAAGGAGGACAGACACTGCAGAGCAGGACTTCAGAGAAGGAGTGACAAATGTCATTACCGAAGAGACAAGACTGGAGAAAGAAGAGGTCTGGGTGATGAGACTTCCCAGCCAGTCTAGGCATCCTTGTCCCCTCCCCTGAGTGCCCTAGCCCATCCCCCCAGGCAAGACTCACCCTGGAAGGGTGCATGCGCTGCCTGCTAGTCTGGTCCCAGGTGTACCACTGTACACAAGTAAGTAGAAAAACTTTGTATGACTTGCATAAAACAATGAGTGGCTCTTTCTGCTACATCTCTTTGTTAGCAAGCAGGCAGACCTGAAATGCAGATGGGCAAAGAGAACTCTGACAAACCACAGTGATGTTAAACATGGCCATACAATCCAGGGTATGCAACCTAAGGGCTTGCTTTCATTTTCGGAGGGCAGTTTTTATTTAAAAGGCTCAACTGTAAAATATGGAAGAAGTCACTTGTTAGAAACGTCCATATTTTTTTCAAGTAAAACACAATGGACAACCACCAAGTGAAGAGTAACTCCAACAAGAGAGCCCGAGAAACAGGGACAGAAAAGGGAAACAGTAAGTGGTGACAAATAACAGTAAGCATGTCAGTCTAAGGCAACTCCGAGAGTGTGTGTATGATAGCCCTCCCCCTTCAAGAAGCGCTCACAACTTATTTTGCCATAGAGGAAGATAAATGTTACAATATCTCACTGCCCAATCAGCAGCACTGCGGGCCTCAAACCAGGAAACTCTTTAAAGTGGAGTGTTTTAAACTGTGCAAGTGCGGCTTCTGGTTCTCAGCTAGTTTTTGTTCCCTATACTTGTAGGATGGGAAAGCAGATGTGAAGTCTCTGATGGCGAAGTTTAACACACTGGGCAACCCCACGCAGGAGGTCAACAGCCGGCCCTTCAAAGTCGCGGGGCAAAACTCACCGTCAGGAGTGCAAGCGAGAAAGAACTTATTCGACAACCAAGGAAATGCCAGCCCTCCAGTGGGACCCAGCAACGTACCAAAGTTTGGATCTCCAAAGCCTCCTCTGGCAGTGAAACCTTCTTCTGAGGACAAACCCGATGTGGAGCCAAAGCCCCCCTTTCTAAAGCCCACAGGAGTAGGCCCAAGATTTGGATCACCCTCCCCAGCAGCCTCAGCCAGCAGGAGCCCGGAGGGGAAGGCGGAATTTCCCAGACCTGCAGGCCTCAAGCCCACCAACCTGCCCCGAGAAGATGCCAAGCCTGCCTTCCCCCGGCCTCCCGGAAACAAGCCTACACTGCCCGGTGCGAACCAAGACCATGACCTAAAGCCACCAGGTCTGAAGCCCAAGTTTAATCCTCCAGCCCAGGAAAATGAACAGAAGCAAGTGTTCCCGAAGCTGTCTGGGATTCAAAGCAAGTTTGTGTCTGCCTCCCAGGACCATGACCCCAAGCCCCTTTTCCCCAAACCCGCCTTTGGCCAGAAACCATCCCTAAGTGTGGATGACCCCCATGAAGCTGAGAGCCCCACTAAGAACTCAGCTCTACAGAGAGGAGCCTTGGCCCCCCTGGGAGTCAAGTCCAAAGTGGGCCCTTTAAAACCAGCAAAGGAAGACGCAGAAAATAAAGACCATGGAGGTGAGACGTCAAGTTCACCTTTTCCTGGCGTTGTTCTGAAACCTGCTGCCAGCAGGGGAGGCCCAGGCCTCCCCAAAAGTGCTGAAGAAAGAAGAGAAGACAGACGGATAGATGCTGCCAAGAACGTATTCCTGAGCAAAATGAACCAAGAGGAACCGGCCTCTGGAGCCCCACCTGCCAAGTTCCCAAAGACACCCTCTAAGGTGACAATGTCAGGGCCCTGGGGCCAAAGTCAGGAAAAGGAAAAGGGAGATAAGAATCCAGCCACCCCGAGGCAGAAACCCCTGCCTCCCTTGTCTGTCCTGGGCCCACCGCCCCCGAAACCCAGCCGGCCACCGCAAGTCAACCTGACGAAATTCTACAAAGCTGTCTCTGGAAACAGTGAGTTCTCTCGGTGTCTATTTAACGCATTTTGCTCTGCCGCAGAGGGTGTTTTAGCTCCTGGGGGGAGGTCTCTCATCAGGAACGAATCCATCGGTACACACTGTGGCTTCTTTGACATGATTTCCCCCTGGTGCGAGAGGGCTGAAAGGTGGGTCTGGTTTTGGGGGTAGGGGAAACACATCCATTGGACTTGGTATGTGGTTTGGCTTAAAGATAATTATTTCATTTACTTCCTTAGTTTGGTTTCATTTCTGTTGAGTGGGACGGCAGTGGGTTATTCGTACTACCACTCAGGAGTTGCACAGAAACATGAGCGAAACACTAAGGCAGCGATTCTCAGGTGGGGCAGTTTTGACAGCCAGGGGGCATTTGGCAATGTCTGGAGGCACTTTTCATTGTCACAGCAGGAGGATGTCATTGGCTTCTGGAGAGTAGAGGGTAGGGATGCTGCCACCCATCCTACAGTGCACAGGACGGCCCCTCATACCAACGGAGCACCCATCCCCGAAGTCACTAGTGCAGAGGCTCAGAAACCCTCCTCCAAGTGACTGTGAGTGCCCACAACCTCACCATATGTTTCCCAAGCCCAATATTCAAATGAGAGAGCAGTGGTGCTCCTGTGAATGATATTCTGTTTTCTGCTGTAGCTGTTTTCTACTTCTCACCATAAAGCTTTCTGAACTTCTCTGACTCATAGAGTAGCACATAGCTAGGATAACAAGCCAGACAAATGGGCCTGTCTTCCTCTGGGTGAATGGTTTATTTTCTACCAGAGATGTTACCACAATACTGTGGCACATGCCCTCATTTGATGCTGAGAGACTTGGTAGATATGTGTAACTCTGCATAGTGATGAGGGAAACTCACATGTGCCTGCAATGTGTAAACTCACGTATTTTAGGCAAATAATGTGTAACCGTTGTTTACTGGGGGGATGGGAGCAAGTGACTATTGCACTATTAGCCACATTTTTCTCCTTGTAAAAGTGTGGTCCCATTAAAGCTATTTCAGGCATAAAGGGTGTTTTTCTCTTCTGATTCTATAGAAGTATTTTGCAATATGGCATCTTCCTGGCATCAATATTTTTAGAGTCGATCAACAGATTTGTGTTCAAATCCTCCATTAATCCATCATGCAGGGAAGCAGGTGTGGAATGACTCCATGACCTTCTAGAAAGACTCGGGCTTGTTACACTGTGTCCTTCTCATCTGTCACTTCTCATTTTAATACTGATCTATAACTTAGAAATGTTACTTTTGGGAGACCTTCTAAAAGGTCCCTTATCTCTCCTTCTTAGCCCTCCTGTACCTCAGATTGTAAAATGCTGCTCTCCCAGCCTCCATTCTATAGCTCTGCTCCATTCCAAGGAGACTGCCATGATGTCCAACAGACGTCCTTGGGAGCTTCCTTCTGCGTCCTCCACCTAGTATCCACTCCACTCCCAGGTGTGGGCTCTGGGAACCAGTGACCCGGGGTCATGCCATTGAATGAGCTTCCATGCATGCTCTTGGATCCCTCCTACTGGCTCTCCAGTCCTGTCAAAGTCAACATTGAGCTGATTCTCAGTACAATACTGCTCCAAGGAACCCAGGTGTGATTGCTTAGTGTGAGAGTGGATGCTTGCACTCGTCCTTCCCTTTGCAAGTCCTCCCCACCTCCTGACATGCATCCCCACTGCTCAGGTGCCCCATCACATGGCCCAGATTCTAAGTCCTCTCATCAGTGCACCCTGCTTCCCACTCTGACGCCTTGGTAGCTGTGGCACTCCAGAATGGACCACATCCCTCTTCATTCATCTCTTCCACAAATCGGAACTCAGTCCTTCACAAAGGAAGCTGAGCTCAGGTCGGTGTCAGGATAAAGCGGTCTGTTTCATAAATTTACATTCTGAATGACACCCCTTTAAAGTACTCACTTTCTTCTAATCTATTTTTTAAATAGAGATCACATCTAGCTCCAAAAAACAGCAGGTATAAACAAGTGTGAAGTGGGACACAGTGAAAGTCACCTTCCATCCTTTTCTGCCATTTGCAGGGTCTTCCCGGCCTCTGGCCCCAATGAACAAGCCCTCTTCTAACTTCCTTGGCCCCCAAAGTTTGCATATGTTCACACAAGCAAATAGAAATATAGATTCTAATCCGCTCACTTTTTACTTGAGAAGTAGGATATTGTATGCAATGCTGTGATCATTGTTTCTTAAAAAAAAAAAAACCTGTTCATAGCAGCACAGTTTACAATAGCTAAGTGCTGGAAACAACCTAGATGCCCATCAGTAAATGAATGGATCAAAAAAACTATGGTTCATTTACACAATGGAATTCTATGCAGCAGAAAGAAAGGAGGAGCTCCTACCCTTTGCAACATCATGGATGCAACTGGAAAGCATTATGTTAAGCGAAATAAGCCAGGCAGTGAAAGATAAATGCCATATGATCTCACCTTTAACAGGAGCCTAAACAGCAAAACAAACAAACAAGCAAAATATAGTCAAAGACACTGTAATAGAGGACAGGCAGAAAGTGACCAGAGGAGAGAGAAGAGGGAGTTTCAGGGGAAAAGGGGAAGGGTTTACAGGAACAAAGTTAAAAGACACATGGATAAAAACATGGATAAATACAACCCACATGGGTGGGCTGTATTGGGAGTAAAGGGGAGAAAACAGTACTTAAACAATGATTAAAATAAAATTTTAAAAAAATTAAAAGTAAAAAAAAAAAAACTAATAAATCCTGTATGTTTTTTCACATTTTAGTAAAGGGTAACTGATTATTTACTAAGCTAATTTAGAATTCCATTTAGGAATGTTAAAAAAAAAAAACAGAATTAGAAAGAATGCAGTGTTCAAATTAACTAAAGCTTCATCTAATAATTGCGTCAGCGTTCAAAACTCTAACGCTCTTTTCCTAGCCTTCCTCCTGCATCCTTCCCTTCCAGACCTGCATCCCATTCCTTAAACCTCATCCTCAGACCCGCCTTCTGTCTTTATCATCTTCGTCCAACACATTCGCCATTGAAAACGTCCATCGTGGATTGAGGACTGGCACAGAAATGATATATATTTGTTACTTGCTCAGGTTTGTCCTCCCACCAAAGTCTCTATAGTCAGAGCTTAGTTTTAATACTCTGTATAGTTCAACAATCATTTTTCTAACAAATTAGATAACCCTTGCGAACAGACTTGCATGCAAATGGAATGAGCTTCTATGCAAAATGAATCTTATACACAGAGTCTATATTGTAGATCTTTGCAGCTTACTTTCTTGTAAACCAGAAGCTCGAATACAACACATTGCTTTTTGAATGTGGAGCTAATGACTTTTTTTCCCCAGAACCATTTAAGGTTAAAAAAAGCCAAACTTTTTTTAAAAAATTCAAAATATCACAATGTTCTTTGAACTAACCTTTTCCCTGGTTCCTTCTGGTCCCCCGGCCAGTTGTGAAAGGCTTCCCTTCCAAGCACCATGCTGCTTGCCTCGCCAGCAAAGTCTGGGGTGCTACGAACCCCTGACCTGATGGTGGGTTTGTGCATAGGAGTTTGTAAAACCTGCTGGGAAATATTCCATCCAGCCTTTTTTCTCCTGGCCTTGTTCTTAACACTGGTGAGAAACTAAGGCTGATCTTTCCTGTGCTGGCTGTGAGAATGACTGGGTGAGCATCTTGACAACTGAAGGGCAAGGTCAACATCCTAGATGGCTTTAGCAATGAGCTGATAGTGTGACTGACTCCTTGCCATCTGCTTATGTGTCACCTTAACTCACCCACCTACAGCAGTTTGGAGCTGAAAGGCATTTGCCCTTTTTTTGCCGGCCAGTGACTTGTTCCCAGGGTGGGGGGAAGGGGAAAACAAGGTTTTCCTTCATAGATCCAAAAGCTGTGGCCTTCCTTCTTTTCTGCAATCGCCTTTCACATGCACTATCTGAAAACTGCCTTATCAGGTACTTAAAGATCACGTTTCAGCTCGGTGTGTTGCTCCCAGTCATGACTCGGGACAGGGACTCACTGCACAACCACATTTAAGAAATGCATCAGCGGTGCACGAGCGTTCCCCTCTCCCCAGCCTCTCCAGCCCTCGCTCCAGCTGATGGGGGCCAGCCTAACAGGTGCACTGTGGTATCTCCCTGCAGCTTTGGTTGGCACTCCCCTGAGAGCTGGCGGAGTTGAGCATCTTTTCATATGTCCGTTAGCCTTTGGATGTCTCCTTGGGAGAAGTGTCTGCTCAGGTGCTCTGCCCACTTGTTAAATGGATTGTTTGTTTGTTTGTTTGTTTGGGGTTGAGTTGTATGAGTTCTTTGTATGTTTTGGATACTGAGCCCGGTCAGAGCTGTTGTTTGCAAATATTATCTCCCATTTGACTGGTTGCCTTTTTGTTTTGTTGTGGGTTTCTCTTGCTGTGCAGAAGCTTTTTAGTCCCATTTATTTATTTTTGTCTGAACTTCCCTTGCCTTTGGGGGCAAATTCATAAAATGTTCTCTACAACCAACGTCACCCCAATAAATGTGATTAAAAAAAAAAGAAACATAGGGCTGAGTGGATTCTTTACAGCAGGCTTTCTACAAGCATCGATACATGAATGTGCACTTGGAATCTAAGAGCAAGTTACCTAAAAAGCGGGTACTTTTTCTGAGGCGCTGGATAGACAGGCTACTTCAGCATACAGGGAAACTGGAGGCAAAGCTGTGGGTGCACAGCCTGGATGGGAAGTCACCTACAGCCTGGCTCAGCCTCTGGTGGCAATAAGAACCTCCCACATTCTTTGCTCTTATTCTCCAGTGCCTGGTGTACGCTGTGGCTGGCAGCCACCCTCACCTTTCGCTAAGCCTGAGCCCAGTCTATTTCACTTGCTCTCCTGCATCCCCGGGAGAACAGTTTTGCATAAGACCTGTAGGTCTTCCCTCTATTCCAGGTTGAAAATTGTGAGGAAACACTGTTTGTTGGCAGCTTGCCTGGGTTTAGCTCCGTAATAGAAAATGCCTTAGAAAGAGCCTGCCCTCTCCTAATCACACAGTTCATGGTCAGATCTTGGGAGCTGCCTATTCCTTGTCTTCCAAAGTTCTCTCCGCTGTTACACTAAGATAAACTAGCTTCCCAGTCTAAACCTTATTGAATGACCTGACCACCCTGAATTTTTCTCTGAAAATGATTGCTTTTCTGTCTGGATTCCTAAAGACATCTCTGTCCTTAAGGTTTAAAAACAGTCAATCATTCTGCCATTGTTGCCAATCATTTATCATCATTCTAAACCTGTATTGATCATTTTATCATCAATATTTTCTGAGAGATGACGCCCCTCCGCATCCAGCGATCTTCAGGTCCCCACACATAGGGCTCACACCATTTCATTTTGTTTTTTAATCTGCCCAATGGATGACAAATGCATCTACTCAAACTAATCCATGGTGATAAGTTTCTCTTCCCCTGGGAGCTGCGATTTCCATCCTGGCATTTCTTTTTGTCCGTTCTTCTGTGAAGTGAAGGGCAGCTGTGCTGGTCTGGAGGGCAGTCCTTGCTGGAGTCTGGATTCTGTCCCGTAGCCAGAGACCTGGTGCAGTGCCCTGCTCTGTGCGGCAAAGCCAACCATGGGAGCTCGGCCCCCTCCTGCCTCTGCCATGGCCCTGTCATGGTAGTTACAGCTTTCTTGGTACAGGTTGCTCCTCCACCAGACTGCTCAGTCATCCCCCAGCTCGCTTCTCCAAGCTGGAGCATATTAGGGAGGATGCCCAGATTTTTCTAGAATTGCTGTCTTCCCACAGTACTCCTCCTGAGCCTGGGGAACAAGTGGGAAGCTTCACTCACCTCTGCAACACCAGAACCTTCTCTTTCCTCCCTTAGATACCACTTTCTGAAATTTGTCCAATGAGATTAGTTTCCTTTTCTCATGTGGTAACCACTGGTGAATCTGAGCTATGTTCATCTTGCCTCATTTTGTTTTTACTACTTTATTTGGGAATTAGGGGAGGACCATGCTGGAAGTCCTCTCCCTCATTATTTAATTCCAACTAAATGTTTTTATTACAGTCCAGGGGTTGACAATATTTCTGAAAGGACCATGAATTTACCCTTCACAACGCGAGCAGCAGGATGGAAGGAAGGAGCCTCACATGAGCTGAGTGCCCACTGCCAGCCTTGTTCCACATCCCCTGGGCTTCTCCTGTTAGTCACGAGCTTGGGCAGCACTCCCTGATCCCTCTCTCAGTCTCCTATGCTGAGGAATGTTCTGGACACAATCAAGGTGGGGCAAAGGAGGTATCCA
Source organism: Tonatia bakeri (assembly GCA_004024845.1). Taxonomy (NCBI): domain Eukaryota; kingdom Metazoa; phylum Chordata; class Mammalia; order Chiroptera; family Phyllostomidae; genus Tonatia; species Tonatia bakeri. The sequence goes on along the minus strand of PVIA01000276.1, from coordinate 10,051 downwards.
GCCCCAACCAGATGGGTGCCTTACCTCTGGACTATTATATTTTTTAGTATGCATGTTTATTTGAGAGAGGAAAGGAGAGTGAGGGACAGGGAGGGACAGAGAAGCATGGATGGGTCACCTCCTATGTGCCACGACTGGGGATGGAACCTGCAACTTCTGGTGAACAAACCACGCTTCAACCAACTGAGCCACACCAACCAGGGCAGCCTCTGACCTCTGCTACCCCGTACATTTCCAGACAGCAGTCCTGTTTTAAGTCTTTACCAGCCAATCAGCTCTTACTTAGACTAGGAGAGGAAGAGAACATGGGATAGAAAAGTGAGCCGAGAAAAGAGAGGGCCAGTAGGGCTGACGTACAGGGAAAGCAAGCCCTCCCCTCCCAGCCCTCGGTCACTTTGCCTTTGGAAAGTCGCCTCAGCATATTTAGGTTCCTAGTTCCCGGCTCAGAGCTCAACCTGGTCTTCAGTTTTTTTCCCCAAACTTCTCAGGCACCAGATAGTCTTTAAAATTAATTGTAGCACAGCAATAACCCAGATGTCACTTAATTTACAGGGAAATGTTCCCTTACAGAGATATTCACCCTGCATATGATAAGGGCTGTCATTTTTCTTAGTTATGGGAAGAGAAACTTCTCTAAATCCTAGTTTGCAGCAACACACCATGATGTACCCCGTTGTAATGCATCTCCCCATGATCAAGAGGCAAAAGTTGGTATAATTTTGAGCCATTTACACAGGAAAATGCCCAATCAATTGGCATTTGTCAACATTAGTAACATTTGTGCTAGATCCAATAAGACATGTCCACTTGCAACATAAATATTTTGTTTTACAGTGGCTGAAGTACAAAATTCATATGAGATTACACAACACATACCAAATCTGAACACAAGTATTCCATTCTTAAAATAGTCATGCAACCCATAAAAGTAAAAGCATTAAAATGAAATTTCAATTACTCGAGAAAGGAAGGAGATTAAAAGGAAAGTCGGGTCTAAGAACCAAATACATAAAAGTTCTTTCGAATTTACTTTCAATCGTGCTTACACATGTAAAAGTTTTCTTTCAAAAACTAGGTAAGGAGAGTGGGGCAAGTGTGTGCGTTACAATTCAGACTTCACCTTCGGCAGGAGGTGCTCCCTTTCAGATACCCTGCTAAAATCATGTCTAAGCCTCGCCAAATAATAAAATTCTGCTCAGAGGATTGGGTTCCCATAATATGCTTTTGCCACTAAAGGTCCTTCTTTGGCTTGATAAAAACCATTTCTGAATGTGGGTTCATAGACTAAAAGCACCACTTTGTGCATATGTGTTTTTTATTTTAAAAACAAAGTGAAATTAATTTTTGTATAAGAATAACTCCAGTTATTAGAAGAACAAAATTATGCCTCAGGGACAGAAATCCAGACATCTGTTTTTACAAAAATATCTGGAAATTTACAAACAGACACACATACTGACTTTGTGTGAGAATAGACTTTGTTCTGTCTGGCAGAGCAAACACAGAAAAAACACCTAGAACACCCCACAGCCATAGATACTATCAGGAAAAAGCAACCGAAGGTGAGACATCTGCTTATAGAAAAAAAAAAAAAAACATCTGAACAAAAGATCACATGAGGTTTTTCTTTCCCCAGAGTAAGAACTCACAGGCCGAGTCAGCTGTTTGTGTTTATTCAACAGTCTGTGGCCTCCAAGCTATGCTTCTGCACAGCATGGGGCTCGCTGGGCCAGTAATGGCTCCTGGCCACCCAACTGCACTTTCTTGGGGCCAGCTGCAGGGCTGGCTGCAGACCAGGGAGCAACAAGGGCACAGGGAAAGCTTCTCACCAGATAACACTGCTCTCTTTTCCTTATGATGTTCTTATGATTCTCCAGACAATCAGGTAGCTCGCCGTATCTTCCAAAGCCATTCGTGTGGGGATAGGATGAGAGCAACTGGGCAGCTAAAAATCTGTCTTTAAAAAAATGGTAAGGAAGGTGTTTGAGTATTTGTTCCTGTTATTCTGGAACAAAAGTTGCTCAACTGTTATTCAATGGAGAAAGAATCCTAGATTTTAAAAGCCTCCTTCAGTAAATGGTTTATTTTAAAATCCTACAGTATCTCACATTTCTCCTCCAAATTGTCACCAGGTAGCTCAGTTGGTTGGAACATCGTCCCAACACACCAAGGTTACGGGTTCATCCCCAGGCAGGGCACGTGCAAGAATCAACCAGTGAATGCAGAAAGAAGTGAGACAACAAACCTCTCTCTCTCAAATCAATAAAAAACAATTAGAACAATGAAGTTGAGGCGCCCATGCACATACCCTCCGTTACTGAGGGTCTAGACTGCGTCTTCTCTAGGAGCTCTGTTCTCTCTGCTCCAGCCTTTAGCTTCTTCCTCTAGATTAAGTAAAAAAGCCACACACACACACACACACACACACAGAACCGTGACTTGCTCCTCAGCCATTTTCTCAAAAGCAGTTATATGTGGAAGGAGGACAAGGCCAGTCTGTAATACACATTTCAGTCATTCATGTTACTGTAAATTAAAGAAAATTTTCTAGCCCCAGTATGAGCAGTTTAATGAGCAGGAAACCTCCCTATTTTGTGTGAAGAGGCTGTCTTTGATGTCTCCCACGCTCTGAGTTCTTATTCCTCGGGGCGGTGGGGGGAGGGCGGGGGATGAATCTTGCTCTGGCTGAGTGGCATGCAACCAAATGATGGTTCAAGATATTCTGCTAGGTCTCCACTGCCCAGCTGGGAACTTCTGCTTTCCCCACTCACTCTGAGTGGTTATGTAATGGACCAACTGTTTGGGCAGACTGTTACAAGGCGAGGTAGCATCTTAGCCAGTTCAAGCTGCTGTTACACAAATACCATAGACTGGGTAACTTAGAAGCAACAGAAATTTATTTCTCACAGTTCTGGAAATTGAGAAGTCCAAGATCAAGGCACCGACAGATTCATTGTCTGGTGAGAGCCACTTCATGGCTCAGAAATGACTGTCTTCTCACTGTACCCTCACACAGTGGAAGAGAAAAGGAAGCTCTCTGGAGGCTCTTGTACAAGGGCACTGACCCCATTCAGGTGACCTCCAGCCTCATGACCTAATCACCTCCTGAAGGCTCCACCTCTTAACAATATTACCTTGAGAGGTAGGTTTCAAGATACAAATTTTGGGGGACCACACCTTTTGTTCGTAGCAGATATCCTATGCCACCAGACCTAGGAAATGTCATTCCACCATTGCCCCAAACATCTGTCTGCCTTTTATGTTCTAGCTTTCTTCTTCATTCTTATCTTATAAGCTATGATTTCTAAAATCTTACTTTTTTTCCCATTCCTCCATACCATTACCACTAATCTCCTTTCTTTTGAGTCAGTGAAACCTGCTAGCAAAACCCACAGAAAATGCTGAGGGATTATGTGGACTCCGGCCCGCAGAGTCGGTGTGTTGTGGCTGGGAGGAGCAAATGCACATGGACTGCAGAAGTCCCTTGGAGAAAAAGGGACAGCACAGCTGGCCACTCTCTAAGTGAGAGACAGGGCCCCAACCCCTGCCTAGACAGGTTTTTATTGCTTTTCTGGGCACATTACATGAGGATGGTCCTCACTTACTATGCACAGGTTCGCTGTAGGTGATTACCTTTCACAGATAACAAGGGTAAGAATGTCGCTGGTTACTTCAAAGAAAATGGTGTTGCAGATGCAAGGGGGAAAGTGGTTGAACTGATCACACTCCATCCTAGGGAGGTTTAGCACAGACTTTAGGAAGTTACTTTAAAGATATGCAGTAAACACTTGCTGCTTCAGGGTGAGGGAGTTTTAGCAAAAGCAAGCCTCAAAGCAGCCTAGGGACAATGCAGGCCTGGTTCCCTATGGGAAAGCCGATCCGTGGGCCTGGCTCCTGTGTGCCACCTCACTCCTGCTGGCCTTCCAAATCAGGGCTGCACTGCATTCACCCTGCCATGCAGATCGGTTCCCTGCAGAGGATTATGGAGGCCTGTGGACCAAAGAGGGTGCTGAATTCTGAACTACTAGGAAAATGTGGTAAATCCCATGTGCCAACAAGACTTTGAAGTGGAAAGGCTAAGGCAGGAAATAGAAAAGCAGCTAGTGTGGCCTTTAAAATCTGGATAACACCAGCCCTGTCTTATGGAAAAATCTGACAGCCTCCACAGAAGGTCAGTGAATGACCAAGTGGCTTAGATTTTCAGGGTCACTTCTGACTCTCAGCTTGTGCTTGCTCAGACTTGGGTCAGTGTGGGAATTGCCTCTCTGACCATGGGCTCTACTGCAGTCACCCGAACAAGACCTGACGCTTTTTCATAGATTGCACTGCAAACCACTTACTGGAGGCATTTTTATGTGCACAACAGACGTTCCTGAGGGTGTGAGGAGGCAAGAGTTTACATTGCATTGAAGCTAGAAGCTGGAAATGGGTTATGGCTGCAACCCTTCTTCAAAAGCAATAAAGAAGGTATTTGCAACTCAGGCTCCTGTCCCCTCTCCTATTGCTCACCCTTTCCTTTCTTTTCCTCATTTTTTGATTCCTCTTTCTCAATGGCAAAGAAAAATATGAACTTTTTTCCATTTTTTTTATTCAGAATAGTCCAGCTGCCTCTAACCCAAACTCTTAAACTGAGCTGTTTGCTTCCTTTACATATAAGTAGACATTTCTCATTCAAAGATCTCTTCCCCACCTCTTCTGAGAGTAGAAGGAGCTGGTTGAAAGGTTTGGCAGGTGAGAGGAAGTGTTTTTATTTTATATTGCCATCAATTGTCATTACATTACTAGAAACAAATCGCTGATGAATAGAATGTATCCAGGAGAGCTTTGTCGATCCTGATAGAAGTGCAGGAACTGAATTGTTCCAAATGGGTGTGGTAATCAGGCTGTTTTACCCTCTTAAAAAAATAACAGTGCTGAAGAGGAGCTTTCTCCTTGGATTTGAAAGTTTTCAGATTCTTTCCTGAATTAAAATATTACAAGGACTCGCATGTAAGCCACTGTCTCTCACAAGCCTTTCTGGTCCTTGTAACCTTAAATGGGTCTCTGAGGAGGAAGATGGCCAAAATGGACAGACATTCTGACTGACATCAAAGAGAACATCAAAATTGGGCCTTAATCTTTCAAAGGTTATTGAATTTTAAATTGCATGAGAATGCCCCCAAAGTTTCTAGTTCAAGAAGCCTGGATGGAACCCAAGAATTGGAAAAGCTATCACCACCACTAGGCGGTTCTAAGGCAGGTAGTTCTTGGACCACGCTGAGAAATACCACAGCCTAAGAGACCAATCACAGTTGTGACGGGGGTATCCACAGTTGCCCCAAAGGGATGATGTTAAGAGATAGGGTTTCTAATCCATATGTATTACTCTGAAAACAGAAGAAAAATACCATGAGACAGAATACTAGAAGTTAGTGATTCTATCAAATATGGAAATGAGTGGGTGATCTGTTTAAGCAAACAGTAGTGTCCAATGGTAGACCTTAAAAATTTGTCTAGTTAGAACAGGTGCCAGAGTGCTGTTCAAATTTCTAATGTCTGTGTGGCTGGGGTCCGAGTCCTGAAAGTCCTTTCCTGTGTCAGGCTTATCCTTTTATTTGCTGGACCAGAAAGAGGTCCAGAGACCCCTAAGGAATGTCTGGAGCCCTTAGAGGGACATAGCTAGTTCACAATTTTAACAGTGGGTGGTTAAGTTGTACATACTTTGACCATCAGCCTAGAACAGCAATTTTCAACTGGCGTGTCTCAAGAATTTTTAAAACATGCACTACCTGACTGTGTAGTCAGGGCCAGTGGCCTCTTTTCCTTTAGGCCGTCAAATACAAAAGTGAAAACAACTAACACAACAGTAGCCATCTGGTGTGAATGAATCACACTTCCCCCTATTTTTGTCAGACCAGCAAAGAGTGTATTTTCTGGTGCCACAGAGTTTTGGTAGTTAGTGCACGAGACGAAGCCGTGAGGTGAAGAAGGCTGGCAGTCGCTGAGTGCAGTGCCCCCCAGAACATCTGCAATCACGGCCGCAACACTCTCTCCTCCCTTCCCTTCCTGCCCTTTTTCTGTTCTCCATTCCTCTTTCTTTTGATTTCTTTTCTCCCTTCCTGCCTTGCAGTGGCCTTCAGGCTAGCTCAGCATAGAGTTTTTCACGTGGCTCATGTAATCAATATTCATCAAATTAAAAAGCCGCGTTTGCACTAGGGTGGTACTCAAGACAAAGAGAAAAATCTAAGTGGTAAGATAAATAGACTTTGAAAACCTGCATCATTAAGTGGCACTGTAAGAATGGCTGTCATATGACACAGGCCAGAACGATGATGGAGCCCAGCGTCCTGCCTAAAGTGATCATGTTTGTTCCCTTGAGAGGTCTCTGTGCTTGGTGTAGCCCAGCCCCCTCCCCTCCACCAAAACCGACCGGAAGGCCTAAGGGATGAGCAGAGTTAAACCACCAGTGTCTCTGTGCTCTGAGTCTGACCAGCCCTGAGTTCATCTGTACTGGCCTCATTACCCCACTACCCAAGAACTCTTCCCTTGGTCACAACCATCATCTTTTTCTTCAACAAGTTTAGTGTATTAAGTAGCTATTCTTCAAACTAGGCCTGTGTTCACGTAGTACGTAATAGAAATTAAGTCAATGCAAAAGAAAGTTAGTCCGTTGTCCTCAAATAAATGGTGCATTTGTTTTAAGTGGCACGTTTCAGCTGGTCTTCAAAGGTGTGCATGTTTGCAGAAAAGCACTCTCAAGTTTTGACACTGCAGACAGATTCCTGCATTTGTAAGCCTACTGGAGAGCCTACTAGAAAGGAGAGCGTGGATGTGGCCTTGACAAACATGGCATTTGTTCGGGCTTGTCACCGTATGTTTGTGAATTGGAAACTTTTGTTAATCTCACTGTGAAGGTGATAAGAGAGCTTACTGATAACGCTATCAACACTTGCGATCTAGGAGAAGTAAGATGTACTGTCAAGACAGGAGCACTCTTTTTGGTCTTGAAAAATGCAAGAGTTTACACAATTGCTTTTCATCAGGGAGAGTTGGGGGCAGATGCTCTCTTGCTGGAGAGCCCCGGGTTCCAGGACAAGCTCTGTCACTCACTGTGGGACCACAGTCCTTAGCCTCTCCAAGCCTCAGTTTTCTCATCTGTTACTGTAAGTCAACTCTGTCATATGGGGATTGTGAGGACCGAATATAAGTATAAAGGATATTTTAAAAGTTCCTGATATATCATAGAGATTTAAATCATTGACAGAAATTTAATTATATTTGTGAAAAGGTGATAATGTTCAAATAATAAGCCCCTGAAAAATAGACAACAGATGGTGACCATCCGCATTTACCCCAGGTATCAATCAACACTCTAGGGACAATGACATCCAGTTGTTGCATTGTCACGCTTTATTTTGTTTAAAAACAGCATAAAATATTTTCATTATCACAGCATCAGCTTGGTCGTCTTTCAGACGCACCTCTCTTGCTGCGCTACTGTCTCCTCGGGTGTGAGTTTTGCTGTGTGTTGACTCCGGAGTCCTCTTCTCTTGCTGTTGGTTTTTCTTGAATGTTAAGAGGTTCTACACTTGTGCATGTGTTGGTAGTAAAGATTCCTCCAAGTCCTCCCCCTCGCCCCTTCCTGCCCCAGCGTTCTCCCTCTCCTAGTGTGGAGTGCTCTCAGCGGGTGCCCACTCCTTGTAACCCACTCTCACGTGCTCTGCTTGGGCTTCTGTGACCTCTTTCAGCTGCACTCTCCGCAGACCTATCTTTCAGAGCACAAGTGGCAAACACAAGGCTCTCGGCTGAATCCGGCCCTCCCCCTTGTTTTATCTGGTCTGGCACCCCCGCAGCAACACCAAGCTCCTTGGCCCTAGTTAAGGAGTAGTTATATTTATACAGTCCTAAAATTACGTTCGGCCCTTCGAAGGCAACCTCGAGGCTGATGTGGCCCCCCATGAAAATGAGTTTGACACCCCTGTTTTAGAGGTTCTTCATGGCTCTGGTCCACTGTAGGTTTCCTTTCTTGTTTTTCAGCATGTTTATGGAGGGTTTTGGTCAAATATACTCTCCATATTTTATAGAGATTTGGGGTGAGCAGCATTGCTATAGTATGTCATCAGCCTGCCATCTTGACCAAGAACTTTTAATCACCTATCTAAGAGGAAAACATTTTATTGTAAAACCTCTATCGGAACAATACTTAATGGATGATCTTAAAAGAGTCACCTAAGTCTGGGTTTACACCATGCAGAAAACCACCAAATATTCAACCGGCCTCATGTACAGACAGGACTGGATGCCAGGGTTTGCAAGGACCTGTAAGCCAGGTCCTAACAGCTCAAATGCGTACAGCATGCTTGCTTGCACTTGTCACCAAAGATGCCTTGGAGACGACCCCTTTCCTTCCTGGACCAGAGTTCCAGAAAACCTAAAAAGGGGAAACAATGCCCACAGGAGGCGCAGGGACCTCTGGAGACAAACTTTGTCACTGGAGTTTTGCTCAGAGCCAGGCTGGCCTGCAGCACGTTCTCTTTTTCCAAGGAGACAATTCTGCCCTGAACAGCTCTGAGGACAATGAAATTTCCCTGAAATGCCTAGAACACTAAAAACAACAGGGAGAAGGAAACAATGGCGTGAAAGTGTGCAGGACAGAGGTGCCAGCTGCTGTGGGGAAAGTAGTGGCGTGAAGAAAGCCTTCTCGTTTTCACTCCTCTGCCTCCTGCCGGGCACCTGATTTCACCCAGTGTTTGACATCACTGCATGCCGAGTGCTCTGACTTTCAAAGCAGGTAATCTGTGGCCCCTTGTTTTCACCCTGGCCTGGAGCTGTCATGCAAAGGGCCTGATGGTGCTACAATAAGCTCGGTTTTCCCATACTGTGCCTGCATAGCACACCAACCCAATTAACATGATGTATGTGGCCAGAGTCTCTTTGAAAGCCTTCCATTTAATTAAAACTTTCACTAAACAAACACAGACTGCAGGCCTAAATATAAGCATTTATTTTTATTGCTTAGAGGCATCTACACGGTGTCTCCAGGAGCTTCCTCCAATTTTGGTGAAGCCAAATGGCAATGATATATAATATTTGACTGCACACACTCAGACTCACTCACATAAACACTCTCACACAAACACTCATGCATGCTCACATACACACACTGGCATACACTCACACACACACTCACACATACACTCACACATGCACCAGGAGCATCTCCCCGCTGGCCCTCCATTCCATACAGTATGTTTAATGAACAATAAGAAGTAACAAGGTAAGTGAGGCTGGAGAGGAGAGAAAGGAGTAAAAGCAATAAAAGTTGGGACTAGGGGCATAGGCAGACGCCAAACCTTATAGGTCATGTTAAGGACTTGGAACTTTTGCCTAAATATGAGAGGGACCTAGTCATATTTTTTTATTGATTGACATTTACAGAGGGAGAGACATTTGTTGTTCTACTTAGTTGTGCATTCATTGGCCAATTCTTGTATGTGCCATGGCCAGAGATTGAACCACAATTTTGGCGTATCCGGGTGACATCCTAACCAACTTAGCTACCCAGCCAGGGCCGTGACCTGGTCATGTTCGATGTTTGGGAAGGACATTCTAGGAGCAGTTAAGGAAGTGATAAGAGCCTGGATGAGGAGGTGGCAGTGGAGATGGAAAGAAGGTGGATCTGACAGGTCCTTTGGTTAGAAAATTGGGTTAGCTATGTGGCAGGACCATGAGTGTATTCTGAACATGGGCAATTAGAGGGGCTTTGAGATGTCAGATAGGCAGGTAGTTACAGTCTGGAGCCTATAGGAGCTTCAGTTCTCTCTTTTCATTGTTGACACTCCAGTCTGTTCCTTGGGTCCCCATGCTTTGCGGAGTCTTTACATGTCTACCTGTCTGATAGACTAACACCTAGACTTGTACTGTCCAATATAGTAGCCACTAGCCACAGGGGGCTATTTCAATTTCAGTTAATTCAATAAAACTTAAAATTCAGTTCTTCTAGCCACATTTTAAATGTTCAATAGCCCCCTGTGGCTGGTCAGTATAGTACAAGACAGCACAGGAATTGTAC